>JAZHPH010000025.1:1692586-1873580 GCA_037356405.1 Nasonia oneida
GTATGTGTGTGTGTACGAATGAACTATAAAGGTTGGTTTGACGAAGCCAATGATAATTGCTATGAACATAAAATAAAAGCTCTAAGGTATTTATATCTAGTCAGAATTTATGCAAAAACAAGAGAACATAACAAGGATTTTAAATATAAAGCTACGAGGACATTATCACAAAAATCGGATAAGATTTACTCAATGCTTTTACGGCACTAATACAAAACATTTTCACCATTCACGGTGTGCGTAAGTATTAGTGCTGTAAAAGCATTGAGTAAATCTTATCCGATTCTCGTGATTCAAATTTGATTCTAATCGGCATTTTTTATTTATTAAAATTTTGTCTGTCAATTTTAAAATTATTTGTTTATACAGAAATTTAGTAATCTGTATTTTTTGTGGGTGTCAAGTTTATTGCCTCTTGACCGGCAGCACCATCCCCGCCCGACCTTTCCTCATTCTGGGCTGTAAAACTCGAGAAAGGTCTAAAAATTTGTTCACTATGATTTTTCCTGGGAAATTTTTTCCACCTACACATCGCCTATCGAAAGTTTCGTGGTGGACACACGGTATAGCTGTAGCTTGGGCTGCGTGCGTGCGCTCGTCCGACAACCTCTGAATCCCTCAGCTTTTCCGACGGCTTTTCTCGGCAAAGGCTACCTTCGTCTCTCTACCTGCAGTCAGCAGTATCCCGGCAACAAAGGTTCTCAACCATTTCTTATTTGTCTCTTGACAACATCTGGACTTGGGAGTTTAGCTCAAAGACGAAAATTTTTCGAAGCCGAAGGCCGACTCTCGCCGTTGGCAATCTCTCAACTCATCTCTGACTAGAGTGAGTGAAAGAAAGAAAGAAAGAAATAGGGGGAGAGAGAGAGCGTGTGTACTGCGTATCTCTCCCTGCAGAAGAATCGTGCGGGGGAGCATGCGCACGGAGCGGAGGAAATGGGAAGCTCTCCCGCAGACAGGGCCCGCCACGGGACTAACGGTCAGTTGGTGGAAAGCGTCCCGAACTACGCAGCATCTTGAGTGACAGCCTATCTTCAGTTGTACAACTAATTTCTATGCGTGTATAAACGTATAAGTTATCCGAAAACAGGTAAGTGTGAAAAAGTATACAAGTCGATCAAACAAGAAACAATATTGCATATATCAGGCATGGCATCACGCATCGCGCGTGCCCACATGGGCTGCCATGATTGTTGTAGAACTACTGTGAAGCCGTTAACAGCTCTACGACTGCATTAATAGTAATTTGTTATTATACATACGCGCCGAGGAGTAACAGTGCGCGAAATCGGTTCAACAACCCCATAACAATCGGCGCTCCCGGGTCATACGTACGCCGTATACCCCACTTTATATTTCGAGCATACGCGTAAGTATACGTATATCGTTCGCTTATATTGCACGGGATGCACGAGCGTATTTACACTGCGCGGCGGCTGTTTTCCGCTATTTCGTGAGCGCCTTGGGCGGAATCCTGCCGACCGTTAACCCGCGCGAGTCAGATGCGGAATATAAGAAGCCGCCGCGCGGCGCACTTAATCGCCTCCGCAGACGCTTCTTTACATCCGAGAGCCTGCAATTGGGTCTATAGGTAATGCGGCGTATCCCTTCTTGCGAGATGCGCACCGCGGTGTACATATAGGTATACCTACGCCTATAAGGCGAGCACCATCATCATTCGCCTCTGCGCTGCAGTGTATCATCATATACATCCGCCGCGCGCGTATTACCGATTTACAGACATCGGTTATGTGTCATGCCTCATCGGCTGTATAACCCGGCTTTTTCCCCGTTGTGTATACCTAAATATACGCGTGTCGCAATGATCGCGAAAATACTTGTTTACCATAGGCTCCGCTCAAGTTATTAGCGCATAATCTGGAGAGTGTAATGGAGCACGCGCGCATTAGAGAATTAATTGAACCAGCTGCAACTTAATAAAGACGTAGAGTCGAAATAATAATAAGGCATTCCGCAACTCTCATACACCTATACGTATATTCGAGACGATTCAATTAGCCGCGAGTGAATCTGGAGCATCGCGTGCGCGCGGTGTCGGTTTTGCAATATTCCCGGCTCTTGGCTCGTTTTATGCGATTCGGCCAAGGAGAGGATAAATCCATAGAAAAGTCGAGCCTTATTTATATACGCGCGCATCACTTCCTCGCACGTGCGTCTCTATCTGGCCTGCATCGATTGCTATATTTTTCGTTAATTTAATCACGCCCGCGGTGCTTCCGCGGATTGCACTGACTCGGCGCAGCTCGGTGTAGAGGTACAATATGCCAAGGAAAACGTCGCGGCGGGACAAACAGAGAGAATTAAAACCGCGGAGAAGCGTCCAATTTTCTCGAAGCCTACTTCTGGTCGCATCTGGGCCAAAGAAGGCCGCGCGAGCGCAGCTAATTTTCCGTTCAAACGGCGCGCTCTTCAGCCGCAGCAAAGACCTCAGCGGACAGAGCCGTAAAATCTCATCCGCGAGCCTGTAATATGCAACGACGGCATGTAGAGATGGGAAAGCACATAAATTAGGTACATACGCGTGCGGGAAAAAAATGTCGAGAGAGAACGAGCGAAAAAGAAAGAAGAAGAAGGTGGTCGGGTCGCGACAGTCCCATAGCTACACGCTTCAAGGAGCTGCGTGCAACAGGACACTCAGCGACTGGCTCTCTACGACTAGTTAAGCCAGTTTGCATTATGCGTTTCCGGCAACGTCGTTACCGCTCGCTCGCGCGACCTCGTGACAGCAGCACATGTACATACATATCCGCCTCTCTCGAGATCCTCTGCGTCGTAAAAGCCCTGTACGAATTTTCGCGCTTGGTTCTCACGTTGACTGTACGTTATATGCGTAACGCGATGTATACAGCCTTTGGAATAGAGGACGCAATTGGGAAATTTCGAGGAAAATCCCGCGACGTCGCGAGCGAACCAGTTTCGCCGCAAGTGTGATGCCGCGCGGCGAGCGAAACCAGTTTTGGAAGAGGGATGGTGCAAGTCGCCGTCGTCGTCGTCGCGCGTCGTCTGGAGCAATAAAATAAGAGAGAGAGAGAGAGAGAGAGAGAGAGAGAGACGGAAATCTGACTGGAATTTATTTCAAGGACGTTCGGATCATGCAGAGTCGCCATATTGCTGCCCGCGGACGATTCCCTTTTTCGATCGCTCTTATTGCGGCAAGGAGAACAAAATTGCGAAATTCAGAGAGAATGAGAGGCGCGAATAAAATTTTATTACCGCCAGAGGAGAAAATCGACCGCGAACCGCGTCAGCGAATTTAACGCGTGTTTTGAGCTTTCGTGCGCTACACATTGTTTCCCGACACTGCGGCTGCAGATCGAATCAAATCCCGCGGAATGTGCATCGCGCGCGGCGCCTCTGCAGACACCCCCGCGTCTAGACAATTCGTCGTCTCGGTGAATCTTCCGTCTCTCTTTCTCTCTCTCTCTCTCTCGATGCTCGCCGGGGAAAAGTTTATTAAAATTATTTCTACGCGAGTACAAATGACCGCGACGATTGCCGCTGAACCGAACGCTGTATCGTTGCCAAGATATCTCGAGTCGTCGATTAATTCAGAAAACTTTTCTCTCTCTCTCTCTCTCTCTCTCTCTCTCTCTCTCTTGGGGCCTGTTTCGCCTGAGGATTCCGGTATGTAAAAGCGCACGCGAACAGGTAGCGCGACCACGAGATATGCACGTTTCAATTTGCGCTGCTGCAGTGTGCTTTTTGCGAAGTAAAGTATAAGTTCGCCAATTTGCCGGAGAAAAGAAAATGGCAAAAGTTGCCAAAGCGATCGGACGCGATGTATTTTAGGATCCGGGATTACGTACGCGCGAGTTGCCAAATGCTGCATACCGCAGTGCAAGAGAAAGAAGAAGAAGCAGGAGAAGCAGGAGACGAAGGAGCTGGAGCGAGAAGGACGCATGAATGAGAAACCTGCCGCGGATCAATGACCCGGCCAGTGCGTGCGAGTTCAGTGTCCAGCGAAACGTCGTACTTATACGTATACGGCTACGTTTGACAAATAAGATTTAAAAAAAGGCAGCGATTTGAATTTCCTGCGTTCTCGACGAATACAAATACCGTGACGCATTGTGCAATGCATGCTTACACATAGATATATCGCGCACGTAACCGTGATAAATTATTACGGGAGGCGAGCGCGATTAGCATTTAGATTTTTATCGGCTTAATTCGCCGGCTCCGGCATCACTTTGTGCATAATCCGCAATGACTGTCATCGAGATAAGTGCAGTCTTAAATTAATTTCCGAACGATCTCGTTTCTCCTTCCTCGTTATTCCTATGTATACGTATGTGTGTACATACAGTATGTAATTTATTCGGATGCGCTTATACGCGGCGTCGTCATCGCCTATCAATCCGGGATCTTGGAAAGCCAGCCAAGTTTATAATACATTTTTCTCGTTCGGCCCTTATCGCGCCTCGTAAATTACTGAAATCGATTCGCTCGAAAAAAAGGCCGAACGAGTCTTTCGCGTATAAACCTCGCTCTGTCAGGCCTTCATCAGTGCGAGATGAGCTAAACTGATTGTCGCTTGATTTTTATACGTAAAAACCGGACACTTTTGGGGGTCTGAGTGAACGAAATTGAAATTTGAGGGCACACGTCCCAGAGCAACTTTTTTGGGTTCCTTAGGCCACCCAGAACCCGAAAAACCTTGGGTTCCCGCGATTACGAAATACTTATTTTTTTGTCGGGCACTTTAAATTCTCTTATGGGAATTTAACACGGGAAAAATAAACGAAAATTAGCCATGGTTCAACTTTACCCACTCAGTGTCTAAAGGCGCAATCCAAAAATGTGTTTTAATAGAATCAAAGTATTAAAAAAAAGAATTAATTTGAGGGCTGGCGAGTTAAAAATAATTGCCTAGTCAAAAAGTTGTCTCGGCTTGAAAATAGAGAAAAATTATGAAAACTTGAATTTTCTACGAAAATCAGTAATTTTTCCCAGTTTTAAAATTTAATTTTAACCATTCGGCCCTCAAATTAAAGGTCTTTTCTTCTAATTTTGCTTTCAAAAATCAGATTCCAAAACATTTTCCCGGTTTCATCGGCTATATGACAACGAAAAAGATAAAAAAAACAGCTATAATTGATGGGCATATATATAACTGATCAAACAACTAAAAGGTTGATCTAAATTTTTAAAACAAAAGTAGAAGTAATAAGCTTTAGTTTGAGCCCTGGGTGGTTGAAATTGACGGCTGTGATCAAAAGTTATAAGGATTTTAAAAATGAGAAAAATTACGTTTTCATGATTTTTCGCTATTTTCAAGCCTAGACACCTTTTTACCCAAGCAAACATTTTTAATTCACCAGTCCTAAAATTAAAGCTCTTTTCTAATACTTCAATCCTATACTAGTAATAAAATTTCTAATTCTCGTTTATTTTCCCCATGTTAAATTCCCATAAGAGAATTTAAAGTGCCGGCAAAAAAATAAGTATTTCGTAATCGCAGGGAACCCAAGGTTTTTCGGGTTCTGGGTGGCCTAAGGAACCCAAAAAAGTTCGTTCACTCAGACCCCCAAAGTGTCTGGTTTTTTCTGGATTTGCACATGTATACGTCGATCGATGCTTATAAACCGGGGAGGGCAAAAGGAGGAATGATGGATGCGCTATGGCAGAGAAAGGCATTTGCTGATATCGCCGTCCTACAATTAGAAGAATACTTCCGTCGACTTTCGAACAATGTCTAAGGACGCGAGCTGCGCGCGGACTACTTGGCAACAGGTATTTCTTCTCAGGATTAGGATTAATCGTCTCATCCGCGTGCGGTGTGTACTGAATAGGAAGCGCTTTATACAGACGCGAACAAGTCATGCTTTTTCTCACGCTCGCGTTATAAACTGTACACTATAATAGAAGAAGCGGTCGAATCAAGATCAACGCCCACTCGCTTTTTAGCAGTATAGAGTCGCGCAGGAGAGAAAAAGGCGCCGTTCACGACTTTCTTGCTCGACGCGACGTACATCCGGCAGTTATGCGCGCACATGCTAATACCCGTCTAATAAGAGAGCCCGCTACACGGGCGCGCGATAATTGAGAGCTAATCGAAAGCTCCCGGTGGCAAAACTCTATCAATTATATCCCCTCGCGCCTTTGAATGATTGCACTTGAGGCTATATGAGAGAAAGGACATTTATACAACATAAGGCGTCGCTTCTAACGTTACGCCGGTCGTCTTGAGTTGCGGCGCGGGAAGAAGCCGGAGAATATCACGCTAAATTTTATATACATTAATGAACCAGCCGCTGCTGTTCGGATATTCAATTACTATACACGCGGCGGTAGGATCATTACGAGCGCGTCGCCGCGATAAATTTTCAGCGGGTTTTCTCTCCCGGCCGCGCAGAAAGCGCTTATTCCCACGTCGAATTTTTAACGCGGCTCGAAAATCTTGGTGAATGAGGACTCGATTAGCCGACAGAGGAGATAGAGAGAAAGAGATATGTAGAACACACCGCAGTGCTACGCTCCCCGCGTAATATCCCGCTATACTAAATATCTCATTTTTCAAGCTGCGAAGCTATAAGAGAGTGAGAGAAACGCGTATAGTTTTGTTGAAACCTTATAAACTTATATATATATATATATATATATATATATACGCGGCGGATCAGCTCTGGGACATATGTTTATGCACTATCGAGTCAATTACTAGAAAGTAGCCTACGTGTATAGGCCCGCGGACGTTTATACGACTTTTGTTTCGCGAATTCGTCCTCTCCGTACTTACGTTCTCACACGATGTATAATACATATGCGATTTCGAAAATGTGAATACTATCGCTGTGCGAGCGCGGAGTTTAGTAGGCCAGCTGCGCTGCAGCGGTCAAGCCGCGCGGAATTATGTCGTGTTCCACTTGAAATTCGCGCGCGCATCGTACACACACGCACACACACACACACACACACAGAGTCGAGATGCTCGCGAGGAGCTCGACAACCAATCATATCGCGCACGTGCTTATTATTTCCCGTTACAGCGCGCGGCGGCTTATCTTTACAATCCGCCGGCGATAATTCTTCCCAAAGTAATCGACATCGGCCAAGTATATACGTTGTGTTCTTGCCGTAAAGAGAAAATCTGTCCAGCCTCCCGTCGGACAATGTATGTACTTACCAACGTCGAATCAAGCGGCTCATTAACTAAGTGAATATACGCACTGCTCGTCGATACATCAGCTCTTCTTTCCCGCGGTTGTATCGCGTAATTCACCGGCAATATGTTTAGCGAATTAGCATTCTCACGAATTAGCCGGCATTTATTTCGTAAGACAGCGCAACAAACGAGCCTTTATGCCGGGTATACGCACCAGTGACATAACTCGCACGCGCATTGTCTGCGGGAATACAACAGAGTTATTGCATACTCTTTCCTCACGCCCATAGTGCAGAGAGAGAGAATAACGAGTTTCCCAAAAGTCGCCGCTTGCAAAATAATCCTACACGGCTCTCGTGAAAATCCAGCTCGCGGAAGGAAATGCAGCAAGACGAAAAAAAGCCGAATTTATCTGTGCTAGCGAGCTAATCGGCCGGTTTCAGCGTCGCCGATTTTTCAGCGGTTGCACAATTTCGAAATTCGCGCCGCCGCAGCTTTTCGAAATCGCTGCACCTTGCGCGCGCGCTTTATGCCTATGCGTGTACTATACAGCGGCGATAGATAAGAAAATTAATTAAGTCGGCGCTTTAACGCGAGTATAATTAATCGAATGTTGGATCGCGCCGGATTGAATATGTATACTTATCTGACAAAGCCTATCGCGCGAGCGGAAGAAAGTTCGCCCATGTTTTCCGCGTTTAATGTGCTCTCCGGCGTGTATTATACGTACCTCTATATGCGCGATGTGTGTTTGCAGACGAAAGTCATCATCTCTCGCGCCGGGCATTGTCCTACTCCACAGCGTATGTATACAGGATCGAATGCCAGGTGTCAATTACCAACACATACGAAATCTCGAGCCACGTGTTGCGCCGCATGTGGCCTCACGCTGCAGCAGCAGCATCGGAGACGGTTTCACCTTTGCATGTTTATGCACCGAGCTTACGTAAACACGGTGTATTAATTGCCGAGCGAGTAGCGCCAGTCTGTTTTTGCGGGAAGAACAGAGATTCGACAGCTTGTACCTATGCACGTATGCGGGAATGCAAGAAACTTCGGGGATCGGCTCTGCGCACTTTCTCTTTGGTACATTAGAGGGAAAAATCGGCGGAGGGCGACGCGGCGCAAGAAGAAACGATTTCGTTGCCGATCGGTATCTCTCGAGTCGCGAGAGAAAGAGGGATACACGCATCAGCTGAGTGCAATATAGAAATCGCGCCGGCAGCCATTATATACACAGATACCATAGAGGTGGGAGTATGGAAGAAAGATCGTGGGATCGGACGCTTTATATCCGCACTCACACACGTACACGGGGGAGATCCGACCTTGCCTAGTAACCGCGCGCGCGTATCGAGGAAGTCTGCTTTCTACGTAGCGATCCTGCGAGTGTGTGTGTGAGAGAGAGAGAGAGAGAGAAAGGTATTTACAACAAAAAGGAGCGCGCGCGAATAACTGATTGCTCTTAACGGGACGTGCTTGCATAACGTGCCTGCATTCGCGCGCGACACTTGTGTTCTATACGAATCGGCGCGGCGTGAATAAATCTCCATGGGATATGAAAAAAAGAGCTTCTCCTCGTCGTCGGCGATTTAATTTGACGTTTGCGCTCTCGTTATGTAAACGCCGTGATTTACTATATAAATAGCGGCGCCGTATAGATCGCGACTCTTTACAATTTTCGCCTCGTCTCGAGAGCTACGCGACGCTTATTACTCGAGGCTCGAGCGAGATATACCGAGAGGCAATAATAGTCCGAGAAATTCACTCGGCGCACAACCGGTATACGTAGGTATAGCTCTAGGTATAAATGCGCTTGTCTATACTACCGTGGCGTGTACACTCGTAAAACGCGTCGAGATTTATGCGTCTCCGGAGGGGTCAAAGGTCGCGTTTTAATACGAGCGAGCTGATGCTCGCTATGGAAAGTCGCTTCGACAAATCTCTTCCTATATTATCCTCCTCTGCACGACACTTCTTCTCCACGCGCGCACACACTAAAATAATATTTACGGCCGCCTGTCAAAAGGGCCGAGGCGGAGTAAACAAGGATTTCCAATTGCCGCGCGCTTGCAATAAGTGCATAAATTTTAAATTCGAGGCCAAGTTCGATCCCGTTTCCCGGTGAAAAGAGAGAGAGGAAAATAGGGTCAAACGTGGTCTCCCTATACATTTCTTTCCGCCGACGCCGCCGCAATAATATAACGCGATCGCATTGAGAGGAGTCCGCTGTATACAGTCGCAAATTGCATTGTTCGTCGATTCAAAGAGCCGAGCCATTTTCGCGGCAGACAATGGGCTCGTATCGTATAATGGCAGAAAATCATCGCTGATTGAAAATTAAGCCGGGTAATAGAGTAGTAGCCGCGGCTCTCGCGCGCTCTTTTTTCGCGCATAATTATAAGCCGAGAGAGAGAGAGAGAGAGAGAGAGAGAGAGAGAGAGAGAGAGAGAGAGAGAGAGAGAGAGAGAGAGAGAGAGAGAGAGAACAGCTGATTAATCGTCTCTCTACGAGATAAGTACGCCAACCATACGGCCGAAGGAGTCGATTCGAGGACGCGCGTCTATAAGGAGCGTCAAAGCTCCATAAATTTCCATCAGCAGAGAGAGAGAGAGAGAGAGAGAGAGAGAGAGAGATGCGTCGCGTCTATTCACAGTGCACAGCTTCGGCGCAAATAAGTAGCATCGAGTCCATCGTGATTGCGCGCGCACGGGGCAAGGCGAGCGACCTTTTACCGCGCCGCGTACTCGCTTTTCACGAGAAAGCTCTCCGAGATAAGGATCTGCCGATATTAATGCGCTTCGCACACCGAGTCCATTCTCGCGTCAATTTGTCGCCTGTGCTGCGCAGCTTTTTTTGAATTATACTCTTCCTGATGGACGCAACGCTGATGCAGAAAACGCGGAAACCCGCGATAAAGAGATTAAATTATTCGTCGTGATGAGGAGTAGGGAAAAGACAATTACGCGCATCTCGAGCCTTGTAATTTCGGGCGAAGAGACATTGCGTAAAATCGAGGCGACACTCTCCGCGCTGCGAGCGAGAGCGACTTTATGCCTTGCGCAATAATCGTCGGCAGCTCTCGCGCCTTTTGCGAAACGAAACGCCGTTTTCAGCTTGAGCGGATTCTAGGAAACGCGAGCGATCGAGCAGGCCCTGTCCGCCGCCTCGATTGCGCAGCCTATACTCGATTGTATACAGGAGTTGGGATTTAATTGAAAATTATTACACCGGCGGAGATCCTCCGGTTTTCGCGCGGCGCGACTTTGAAGCCGTTACAATAGAGACAGCGAGAGGAACAATTAGAAAGATCGAGGCATAGTGCTGTATCGTATACAGCTGCCGCGGGGTGAGCGAGATGCTTATCGCTGTATATCGCTGAGAGAGACGCTGGAAATCGCTTTCGGGACAAAGTAGGTAAGGCTTTCACGATTCGCGCTCGGCGTGAAAAACACGACGACGATCTCCCGGCCCCGTATTAGTTTCGCGCATCTCTCGTGCATCTATATCTATGGAGACTATTCTCTCCAGCTCTCGATCTCGAAAAGGTCGAGCGAAATCGCCGCGCTTTGTGCAGATTCTCGCGCCATAAGTGCGCAGATAGCTAATCGCCGCGGCGAGGACCCGGCCGTCTATGGACGTCCCTGCGCGACGAGTCGAAAGCTCGAGCTTGCAAAAAGGAAGATTGTGTATCGGTCTTGTTGCAAGTTTCGTCGGGCTCGCTTTTAAGAACGAGGGACACGCTCTTCTCCGCACACACGTGGACAGAGAGTGAGAGAGAGGATCGTGCGAAGCATCGAAATGGCCACGTTACTCGGCGCCGCGGGGACCTTGACCCCGCGGCTAAAATGGAGTTGTGTGTTCAGCAAACAGCCGAAATACGCGCGTTTTTTCAAGCGGATGTTTGAGACAATTTTATTTTGAGTCTTTTACGAGGTCGAGAGACGCTCTCGCGCGTGCCTGGATTTCAATACACTTGTGGTGGCCACACAGCACCCACTCGCGCTTCACAGGCACGCGCGCGCGAAGACTCCCGCGTTCGTACCTCGAACGACGCGGCCCGGATCAGAGCTCGGTTTTTCCGACCCGGCCGAACGCATTAGGACAGATTAGTAACCCTCGCCGTTTGGGCCAACAGCTTCCGCCTCTGACGCGCTATCCGGATCGCGCACGCTCCGTCCCTGCCAATCCGATCGGTGATCGGTACAGGAGAGGCGGAACGATCGAAACCGTCGACGGCCTACTAAGGGCCGACTAAGGGCAGTTCAACTGGAGCCACGACACGAATCGCATCACCTCCTTCTGCTTCACGCTCCTGCGCCACCTCACTTCCAAACACTCGTGCACTCGCGCCGCGGTGACCAATAGCTCGCCGAATCTGAATCTCGTCCACTCGTGTCTGCGCACAACCAAATCGGACTCGAAGCTCGGACAAATATTTGCACTCGAAGTACAAAAAAAAAGAGAGAAGAATTAAGAATCGACGAAAAGGTCGCGCATAATCTTAATATCCGTGAAATGGTAATCCCCGCGCGTATGTGACACGTGCGAGGCAGGTGAAAAATAAAAACGCCGCCGGAGGAAAGTTGATCGTGCGCGTGACGTGCGCGTATTTTTCAGATCAATTATCCAGAAATGCGGGACAAGCCAATTAAAATTTGCCTTAATCCTCGTCGGGAAAAAAAAAACAACGGACTATAACGTTTAATTGCGCGCGGCGAATCTTTCCTTTTCATTCGCGGAAAGGAGTGTTAATCAAGCGTACGAAAACTTGACAACTTTCACGCGCGAGAGCTGATCTCGAGCCTTTGCGTAAATATCTATAGCTGACTTTTTCGATAACCGTCGCGCAAGAGAATGTATGCTGCGCACACAGAGCTTGCTCGAGACAAAACGCTCGCGCATATTATATATTAATCTCTCGTTACGTATACACATCAGCTCGGACACGCGATATATTTTTCGCGCGCCGCGCTCGATTGATTCGAAATCATTTTATTGGCATATCTGTACTTACAGAGCTAGCAATCAGGTGCGATCGATCTTTTTCACAGTACATAATGCTATCGTGTGCAACGAGTGCTTTACGAGCTCGGGCCATAAACAGCCGACACGCCGGAAGGAGAGAGGGGGGGGGGAATTTTGAGGTTATCGCCACTAGAGGGAGAGAGAGAGAGAGAGAGAGAGAGACCGGCCGCAGCCAAGCGTACAAAAAGCAGCCGTTATAATATCGGCGTTTACGTCGAGTTAACTGCTAGCCCGCGCGTGTGTGCGAGTGTGATATGAATGGGCTTCGAGCGGAGCGGACCGGGCGATAATAATATTTCTCCCGATTAGAGCCCACCTACGCGCCTCGCGCGCGCGCATCTTCGATCTCTCCCCATTCGTCACGCTCTCCACGAGATTTTTTAAAATTTCGGTTCGAATATCAAACTTTCCGTTTTTCGCAATTTTTACACTTTCACGGGTGAGAGGTTGCGTCGAAGCTATAAATTCGCAGAGGGACTTGCATAACACCGAGCTGTACAATTTTTTCTCACGTGTAATAATCGCGCGAGAGCTTTGAAATCGATTTTTGTATTTGTTCTGGCTAGAGCGCCATTTCAATTAACGCTTTTTTCCTTCCAAGCCCATAAATCACGCGAAACGCCGCCGGCCCCGGAGAGCAAGAGAGCAAAAGAGAGAAAAAGGAGCAGCGCGAATATAACTCGCCGCCGGTAATTAAAATCAATACTCGATAGTCGCGCAAATCGCTGTGTATAGGCGTCGACTACTCCTGCCTCGGCTTCGCGCCGATTTTTCATCCGCTGCGGCGAACTGACACCTGCGTAAACGATTTTGAAATATTCCGTTTGATCGAAAAGCACTCTCTCTCTCTCTCTCTGCGGTTACGTCATTACGTCGCATCAGCAGCAGCTTCGAGGGAACGATTCGCGATGACTTTGATGCGCGAGCAGGCGCCGCCAACGCCTCTCTCTGAGAACACGACCAAATTTGGCCGATCCCTCATCAGCGAAAGTCGACGCGATCGCAAGCTCCGGCTCCCTTCCATGACCCTGACCTTCGCGGCCGAGGACTCGAAATATTCGCCATAAGATTTCTCATCGCGTCTCCGCGTTACACGTCCGCAAACTGCAGCCGCGCGATGCCGTGGAAAATCGTGCGGGATATAGACATAACTGGTTCTAGAGAGTTATATAGTAGTTGACGAAACTTTTTCGACGAATTTATCGCGAGCGAAAGGCAAAAGTCGACGGTCAGCGCGAATTCGCGCCGCGCGTAATAAGAAATTAGGCTAAATCCGTATACGGAGCGCGAGGCGATCCGAGTGACGCCCGTACTTGTACGTCGCGTTTCAGCGATATATGTACCGACGCGTAAACACGATTATGTGGGACAAGGCGACGATGCCGCTGCCGCTGCTGCTGAGTTTGCACATGCTGCATCGGGTTCAACAATGGCAGGTATTTTTAATTTCCAAGGAGAACGTTATACCTCTACTCTGACTCCTCGGATCGAAATTCGCGGCATATGGTGCAGTCAAATTGCGAGTAGTGTAAGTAATATGCGGGAAAGCGATACGCGCCGACAGCTTGATTAGATACGCACACCTAGTTGAATCAGGTCGCCTCGACGTATATGCTAATTCGAGCAGTTTTTCCAACTCCATCGCACCAAAATAGAACCCGCGAAATTCCAAGAAGCCTACACGAGTCTGCGAAAGTTTGACGCAAGCCTCGACGCAAGTTTGAGAAAAGCCGAACGAGACTACCGACTTGCGCCGCCCGTGAGATGCCCCCGATCGAACTCTCTCGCGCGATCGTGTTTGCCATGTCCCATCAGTGCAGCCTGTGATGGTCAGCCGCCGAGGAATTTTTAATGGATTTGTTATGATTTTTCAAAAATAGCTGTCGCGACTAGGTATATAACGCATAGAGTACAGAGAGGAGATAAAGGAACGTTATAAAAAGCGGAGAAAATATGGAAATAGTTTGGAATGCAAGCGCGAGCGGCGCAGTTGACAGCTGTAGGGGGAAAGTTGGCGCAGAGCGAGCGCGCGCGCGCGCACGATTCCTCCATCTCCATCCGGCGGCGAGTTGTGGGCGATTTACTGCGCGTTCTCCATACGCGACAACAACGCGGCGCAGACAGAGAGAAGCATATAATCGTAATAAGAGGAGAAGAGCGATCGCCGCCGATTAAAATTACCATTGCCAATGGCGATTCATGGACCGGCGATATTCCATCGCTCGCTTCCCGTCATATATACCTATATGCCCAGCGATCAGCGAGCGAGCGAGGGAGGAGGAGATAAATTCAGCCGCTGCATAGCCGGGCGAAAGTCGCTTTGTCTCGATCCGACTCCCCGTGTGACATTTCCGCTATTTTTCCCTCCGGCCGAGCTTGAAATATCGATACTTTCACTACACTCTTTCGCGAGCAGTATTTCGCCTGTCTGCGCTCGCCGAGCTTTTGACGGAGAGAGACTCGCTGCGATATAAGCACCGGTTACGTCTCCGCGGAGGCAGATTTTCTCAATCTCCGGATCCGTATACTTAGCGAGGAGGCAGCTTTTCGGTGGTTAAACGAGAGGCAGAGAGAGAGAGAGAGAGAGAGAGAGAGAGAGAGCCGCGTCGTAAAAGCCGCAAACCAATCAAGAGCGCTCCCCGCATAGCATCGGTGTAAATCACGCGGTCGTCGACTGCAGCGCAGCAGCTCACGGTCAAGTGCATTCCTCGCGCGCGACGACTTTCGGCGGCGATGAAAAACGCCGATGAATAAACGAGGACCAAGGCAGGCCAAGCATCGCAGGCCGATACGACGATGCCTTACGTAAGCTCTCGCGGTTTGCAATTTCATCCTTTACGCTCGTCAAGCTATCTGTGTCAAAAGTGTACGCTCGCCTCTAATTCATCATTTCTCTGCCGCTGCTGCAGCGCGGCTGAATAACATTAGCATAAGCGATAGACTCGAGAAAGCTGCTAGCTGAAAAAGAGGGTATTGTGCTGCGTAAACGAAAGAGAGGAGTGCAGCCGTATGCTCGCTCGTACGGAAAATGGGAATGTGAAACGCGCAGGGCTGTATTTTCGCTAGATCTAATATCGCTCGGGAGGAATGCCAATCGGCGAGTCTCTCTCGAACAAATGTATGCGCGCGTGTAAGTGGACGAGCGATAAGAAGAAAGGCTCTCGCGCATAACGACACGCGGCGGACATAATATGACGTGGGTGGGACGTAAATGGGTGAAGGCAGCTCCGTGCACACAATGGCCGCGAATAGAGAGAGAGAGAGAGAGAAAGAGATCCCGATGCAACAAGTGCGGGCCTACGCGTATACACATACTTGATTTATAAATAAATTGCGCGCGACAATGGAGCCGCCAGAGATTTACGGCTAAAGGCGCAGTCGCGATTCGCCGGCCGCTATAAAAACGTCATTGTCAGCCGAGTTGTTTGGCGAACAGTAGCCGTCGTCGAGATGTTTGCGCTTGTTCTTTCGAATTGCGATCGTGTACAGCCTTTTTCTCCGCTTCATAATCTATGATGCAAGTGCTTATCGTCATCTGTTTCTCTATCTTAGGCGAGATAAAACCTCTAAACTTTATGAACATTATAGCGGGAAACTGGCCGAAAAAGCCGCTTTTCACTTTCGAATCGGCCAATAAAAAGTTCGACAGAATTAACGTCGCAGAGGTCCCGATAATAAAGCGCGTTTACGAGAAAGAGAGAGAGAGAGAGAGCAGTAAAACGACGCATCGCAGAGGCAGACGACGATATAGGGGGCGAGTGAAAATGCTCCGATGTGTACAAGCTCATGGGAAGTAGCCGCTCGTTCGCCCGCGGTCTAGTCCGGGGTACGTGATTCAGCTCTGGATATGAAGATCACGACATTGTAAATGAGGCTGAGAAGAGGCGAAAGAGGAAGTCACACTGTGAGTACGGCGCGAGGGAGAGAAGAGAGATTAGGATCGCGAGCGTATAGCCCATGACTCAGGAGCTGACCCCGACTCGATCGACATTTCCCTCTCCTTCTCTCCACTTCTCTCGCTCGCGCGCTGAAATTCATTTACGCACACGCGTCCTCCTTGTAATCCGCCTGGGAGATAAGCCATTATAATTACGACCAATCCACTCCGGCGAGAGAGTAGGAGAGAGCCGAAAAAAAGACGAGCTGAAAATAGTAATTGCGTACACATCGGACGACAGGAATAATAGAGAGCTGTGTGTGTGTAGCAGAAAAGTCATCGGTTGTGCGCATATACAAAGAGGAGAGCACTCGAGAGAGCGAGCGACACTATCGATAGAGAGATCCTTTCTAGTCGATATTGCTCCGCTGCATCGGGGACCACTGCGCGGAGAGAGAAGACAGTTATGTGCAGCGTCGCTTGTTCAACATCGCGGACAAGGTCGCTCTTCGTCGTGGTCGTCGCGCCGCCTTTAAATTTGGATTTTCAATTAGAATGGATGCACAATTGCACAGCTAGTGTAAGAGGCTTTTGCATAGTCTCTCGCGGAGGCATCTCGGATGAATCCGGAGGGCGTGTTGCCAATCAACTCGTCCTTTGTCTTGCAGATATGCCTCCAGTTCTATTACGCCAATGCTCGGTGGACTCTATAGCCCCGCAGATTGCTGGGCTGCACTGTGCGACAGCGAAACTCTCTGCCAAAGTGCAGCATATACCTCGACGACTTGTAACGACGGTGTCGAATTAAAAAAAAAAAAAAAAAAAAAAAGGCAAAAAAGTTGGTAGTCATAGTCGCTACTCAGTAGTGGATTATTATTAGTAATCCAGAGAGTTGACTGTGGTAAGTACACCGCATTGGCATGCTATGCAACGATCCAGCTCGTGCCCAGTCGTCCGTTGGATTTGTGAGAGACTATATACAATATCTATTATCTATGTTAATCTGTATAAATCTAATGTATCACAGCATTTTGACATTCAAGGGAGCATATGTTTCCAAGAAGAGGACCCTTCCGAGAGAATCGAAGCGATAACTATGCCGCAGACAGCGAGTTACCAACAATCTTCCTGAGATGCATCGGACTACCGGCTACTCAAATTTTGGAACTTCTATATATACGAACCGAGTGCGCATCTTAACACTCGCGGGAAAAGTTTTCCAGACGACATCTGTTGGTAAACGCTTCGTGTCTGGTGCGCATTCCATCGTCTCTAGCAGCTGTAGTGGGGTGTGGGTAAGCTTGAGACGACGAATCCGATGTTCGCGAGAGCTGGCTTCCAAGCGCTGTTACTCTGTAACAAAAATTGCGCATCAGATTATTGCGCATGTACATCCACAAGCTACCGTTGGAAAAGCGAAATTTCCATTTGAATTTGTCCATACTTTACCGCTCTCTAATGCTGATTACCCACATGGTAACGTAGATAGCAACAGATTGATCGCGAATCACAGAACTGCGCGCGCTGTGTTATCATATATAATGTACCGCAAACGAGCTAAGAGGTGTTTGCCGGTCATCCCGCGCGCGCATTCCGGTATATACACGGCGGAATGACGCGGAATACGCGCGGGTGTTATGTACTGCTGCAAGAGTGATTAATAACGGAGAGAGCGAGGCGACGACCACTGCTAGATATGCGCGAATTAATGCCCCCGCGTACCACTCAGCGACTATACAGCGCGACTTTCACCTCACCCCAGCCGCCGCTCATTGTTATGTTTCGCTCGAGTATACACAGCGATGGCCGAGACGTAAACATTCTCACGCTTCTTTCCGCTGTATATGCAAACTAACGGCTGACGCTTCCGTTCGAGAGAACACACTACTGCCATGTACAGGTATATGGCGCGCGCGCGCGAGGAGGAGGAAAACACTGTGTGTGTGTGTGAATGGGTATTGCGGAGATGAAATATGCCGGCGTCAATGGATATATACGAATCGGTGTAAATTTTATTCGAGAGTTAATAAACATCAGCTTTATGGCCTGCTTTTTGCTACTTTTCGCTATTGTGCAACGCTTGTTTACGTAGAGCGCGAACCCGCAAGAGCTATATACATGTATGCAGGCGCTAAGGGCTGTAGGAAGTATCTCGCCCGCTCATAACGTTCGCTTTTCAACATGTCAATAAGAGCTAATTAGGTGAGCGAAGCGAGTGAGTGAGAGAAACGGAGAGAAACAGAAAGATTTTCTAAGCGACAGAATCAGGGCGCGCTTTCAGATACTTGTCAGCCGGCTTCTCGCGAATCCGCTGATTTATCGAGACTCGAAGAGCCGACGAAGCGGTAGATCCTGTATTATCGGGTAAATATAACAAAACCAAGAGCGATTACCTCTCGATCGCGGATACAGCCGCGACTCTTTGCATCGCTCTGACAGAGACGCGCTGGTTTCAATTAAAACAAATAAGAGATATCGCCTCTCTTTCTCTCTGAGATGCTCTGAGATGCTCGGCTGTGCAGTATACCTACACGCGCATTATGTCGCAATGAGCCAGCGAGTCGAGATAATTAACGAGCCTATACCGGTCGACACCGATTTAGCTGCAGCCCATCCTTTTCGTCTTCTTCTTCTTCTACAGCTCGTATGTAGAGGCGCGTTTTCACCAATGACCAAAACGGAAAGTCTCCGTGTGTGTATATATGTGTAGCGGTATATTTTTCCGAATGTCCCGCGCGGTGGAAAGAGGTCGCGAGGCGTAGGCGAGTATAGATGAAAATCCTCGACGCGTTTTCTCGAGGCGTGTGCGCGCATCTCTCTCTCTCTCTCTCTCTCTCTCTCTCAACCGATTCCTCGTAATACATACACCCACGAGGCCGCAGTGCACCGCCTGACATTCTCCCGCGCTATGGGCCGTCTATGTAAACTCACACACGCGTACGAGACTAGCCAACGGATCAAGTTCAGGGAGAGCCGATTCCTCTTGCTTAATTCGACGTCACGATATAATGTAACGTTTCGCTATATGGTATATGTATACCGGTTGCAATAATCGCGGACGAGTGTACACAGAGGCCGCAGACTCGCGACCGCAAACACAATTGCCCGGGAGCGCGGCGAAGAGAGAATCGACGAGGAGCCAACCGCGTTTTTCGCTCTCCCTCCGCGATGGGAGCAGCTACAGACACACCGCGGCCTGTATACTTGTGACATGAAATTACAAACGAGCTCCCGCTAATTTTTATCCGCTCTTTCTCTCGCTGGTGCGGCTTCGACTCGTTTTCACTCAATCTGTCTCTCGTCGAAGCGGAATCCCTCCCGCGCGCTGACGAAAGGCTTGTATAACAAGGCGATATTGCGCTCGCGAATCGAAAATTTCTGCGGTTTCGCGCCGCGGTTTACGACACTGTGTTATAAGGACAGCGTGTGCTAATGAGCGCCCTTGGCGGTGTTTTCTAGGGATCATGTAGATCCGGCTGTAAAGAGAGAAAACTAAACGACGAATCGGCCTTTCTATACAACTTTCCCACCCACTGCGTATAGAGCAACCGCACGCAAAGCTAGCCGCAGGGCGCATAAATGCGCGAGAGATGCAGGTGAACGAATAGAGGCGCGCATTATGCCGTGCACAAGCGCGAGCAATGTTTGCAAAGGATACGTATCCGCGCAGCTATCGAGTTTTAGCTACTCGAAGGCGTGTCCAGGCGCGCAGTCCTGCAAATTCTGAGGACCAACAACGGCGATCGGTTTGGCCTACATCCTCCGATTCAGTCGCACGCATTTCTGCGTTTCAAGCCGGTCGGACGTTCCGCGTCTCCCGCAAGATCGTGCGGTCGAAGCCTCTCGGGGGATTTCGACTCGAGCTACACGCGTTGCGTGCTGCAACCGATTCTATACCAGCAGCGTCGAGCGGGACTCGAATCGTTCGGAGAAGAGAGGAAAAAAAGCCGATGGTTCGGGCGCGCGAATTAGCATAATGCTTTCGGAGAAGAGCGAGCGACGCGCGATTAAGTATTCACGCCTTTTCATTCCATTTACAACTCTTTTTTTCCACGTCATTTTTCTCTCCGCGATAATGAAATTATCATTTCAAATTCGTGCGCGCGTGTATATAGAACGGATTTTGCGATACATGAGGTAATGCGTATAGGCTGCAGCAGTCGCAATGATTAATTAGCGGTAATTGCGGCGAAATTCACGAGTCGTCCGCCGATATAATTACGAAAAGCCGTGCAGCAATAAAAGTAACTGCGCCGTTCGATATTGTTCGTTACTACGGGCGAGCTAACGCGATATCTGAAAGTCTCGATCGATGCGGCTTAATAGAGAAGAGACTGCGCTTACATACGTACACATAGCGCTCGTTAGTTATGTTTGTTTGCGGCGTGCACGAGCCCACAGCGAGTCGTGCAGTCGTTACACGACGGCTGTATATATGAGTATATCTCTCTCGGCGTTATTTACGAGCGCATCATTTGTCACTGCGGCCGATGCGTTGCTAATCAGAAGTCTGCAGCGTCTCGCGAATAAACTCGTTCTCGCGCGGCTTAAGTCGCTGTATCGCGGGGAGGCGGCGTTACACGATTCCGCGAAAACATCCTGCGGATCGCTACTTTTTCCCCGAGATTTATGTACACACGTACAAAAATCTATTGAATTCCCTTACGACGATATACCTATACATTTCGGATTACCCTACGACGAGGGCCTCTGCGTGTGTACACGTGTAACGCGTCGCTGGCCGATTAAATCGATTAAATGTTTTGCCGCTCCGAATAACGCGTTCACTTTTCGGGCCGCGTATACATTACCTATATCGAGCCAACTAGCCCGGAAGATAAATCCGATCGCGCGCGCGCGCCCGGAGGCGAGGAATTTCAGTCGCGAATAACGAGGCCAAAGCTAAACTCGGCCCATTGTCGATTGTATTCGCGTATGGAATGGCTCGCGCGCAAATTCGTCGCATTGTGTGCGTCGCTCGCCAAAGTCAAAGCTCACCTCTGTGTAATTAGACTTTCACCCGTTCTAATTATTTTTTTCACCGAGCAGAAGAAAAAAAATCGAAAGTAAATTCTCACGGGCGCGTGTCGATAGAACTCGATAAGCGATTGGAAATTGGAGACTCATCGAGAGAGGAGAGCTCTCGTCGCGCGCGAGGGTGCACTGCAGTGCACATATTATAGTGCGCTATGCGTGCAGTGAAAGTGCGCCGCCGTCGCCGCAAGTTGATCGTGCACCGAGATAAGAAACTGGGAGTGCAGCTCGCGTATTATAGACTACCTTGTTTATGATCGACAGAAGGATGCCGAGATCGTATTTTCCCCGACGCGCATTACTGCTGCTGTACGCATAGAGAGAGGATATTTTAGGACGTCCTCGGCCGGACGCGTCTCGGATGCTTCCTTCTTTTTCAGCAGCGGCTTTCAGCTCTCTTTGACTTTCCAATTACGCCGGCGACGCGTAATTCAAGCGAGCTGTGCTCGCACGCCTATAACCCAAGCTTTACAAAAGCTCTCTCTAGTCGGTACATTTACATTCGCGCACCGAAATATCCAAAGAAGCTAATTATTGCCTATTTCGTATGCATTGAAATACAAGGTCGCGATAAGTCACGCGCCCATGCGTGACGACGGGTGCCAATCAACTCTCGTCCTGTGTGCTGGACTATATGCTGTGTGATCGTTTTTCTTCTGATGAATGAACCTAAATTAATACAAATTTTTAATATTTTCTTTGAAGAAAAAACTACCTGCAAAAGGATTATCTTCGCGCGGCGGTGTCGGGCGAGATACAGCCTCAGCATCGCTGCAGGACGGCATCGCGACTCGAGGGATGAGAGAGATAAGAGGCGTGTAAACCGGGCTGCCCGCTTTTCCATCGCCTGAAAAAAAGAATACAATGGGTAGAGCTGCGTCGACTCAAGGTAATCAGAAAATATGTTAAAATTTTGTAATTTTAAACGAGCGACAGTCTCACAATGTATATGTATTATTAACTTTAAGGTAATCAGTTTGGAAATTGCAGAGTCGCTCAGCCCGTCGCGTCTCTCACGAAGAAGCTTCACCTCGGAATTACAACTCGGCAGAGAGTATGATTCGTGACAGGGGTATCCATTCGCCGAAAGTGTCTCGCCTGCATCGGAGGATTAATCGTCAGCATTAGCGCGGGGGATTTATCGGGCGTGAATCGGCCTCTGATATAAACAAACACACTGCACTGCACTCAGGGCGACTATCTTTCTTTCTCTCACGGGGTCAGAGAGCTCGCGGCTCTCACTCTCCTGCACAGCGGCGACAGGAGAAATTCATACATTAAGCAGCTTGCGGCAGCTACCGCAGCAGCATCTGTTCTCCACACTCTGACTTTGGCGAATCATGAGCTGCCGGGAGAAACTCGAAGCGCGACTACTACCGCGAGTGCTATTTCACAGGGCCGCAGCGATACGAGAGTTGCTGCTGCAGAAATTTACGCGTGTGTGTGGGGGTGTGTGTTGCACCCGTCCTCCCTCGAGCGTTACTTCCAATTTGTCGGCGCGAGCGCGCTGATGAACTACGCACAGTTTAACTCGGCTAGGAATGAGAAAGACAGACGAAGCGGAGCCAAAGCCAAGGCTAGCCGCAATTACGCTCACGCAATAGCTGCACTGGAGACGAGCTATCTCTTAGCGCATATAGAGAAAGTGACAGACTGACAGGCAGAGCTTGCGGGAGCTTTTCCTCTTACACACACGGTCGCGCGACAAAGAGCTGTAAAGGGTAAACGACCGGGAGCGTAAAAAGCGTCCCGACCTTGACGTCGCGCGCGCGATAAATCCAGAAATAAGTGCAGCAGAAGCAACAGCTCGTCGCCGCAGCGAAGATCAACACCTCGGCGACGTTTCCACTGTACACTCGGCCTCTATAGCGTGCGGCAGCTTATTGTCACTTTTGAGAGCCTAGAGCGTAGACGTAGCTCGCGCGCGCACGACATTGTGGGAAACCGACGCACCGGAAGAGAGCACCGTGTGCCCGGCCTACCGTGAATCTTCCACCTTTATTAAAGCCGCTCGCTGTGTCTTTGCTGCCGCTGTACGGCCTTATCCGGCCTTCAGACTGCTCCTCTGCTGCTGCCCACCCACTCGTTCCCTGTATACTTATAGCTATATACCTACGTCTTTTCGAGCGTCCAACCGTTGATTACATTTCGTGCTGGCAATCCCGCGAATCGCGGGCAGTGATGCACTATACTGTGGCCGATGCAGCCCGTCGTTAGATCGCTGGATATGTATCACTCTGTTTTTTCCCGCGAGATTAGCGAGTCTGCCTAGTGTATAGACATAAGCGAGAATTAGTCTCTATATTAGCAGTAGGTCGCGCGGGGGATAATTTGCCAAAGAAGTTTGCACTTTCTCTACCGTCTATAGAGTATTTATTATACAGGCGGAAGCAGGGAACTCGTGTAATACGTGTACGCGGAGAGGAGCTGAATTTTCGAAAGGGAAAACAAGCCGCCGCGACGATGACAATCTCGACGATCGAATTAATTAGCTGTTCCGTTCGCATTGTATAAAGAAGGCCTGATGAATTTCAAAAGAAGCATCCAACTTAATCGAATTGTTCCACATCCCGCGCGCCTTGGCGAGATGTCAAAAAAGCGTAAACACAAGGAATCCGCGCGCGAGCTGCGAAGGCTGTGTCTTTACGGACGCCTATCATAAATTAAACCTCTCGCGGTTCTATGCGCGGAAAAAGAGAGCGAAATTTCATTTCAATTCATATGTTTAATCGTACTTTTCAGCGTCGTCTCGTAAAAAAAACCTTCTACAATATTGAATAACTTGCACGATGCCGCGTGTGTCTGGGCGATCAGTCTTTTCCCATCAGCTGGTCGTTTATCTCGCGACAGCCTCGTCCTCTGACGGTATCGAATCACGAAAACTCACACGCTTATGCGCCATAAACGAGCGGAGCAGAGACAAAAGCCGCGAAGAGAGCAGCGCATTATAATATACGCAATAATTAATGATATCGATAGAGGCATTGCGCAGTAGTGCAATAAATCGCGCGACGTGAGAGAGCTGAGCCGGGCAAATCTCTGCAGTACACGGAGCGACGAGTCAATATACGGGTCACGCCCGGCGAAGAAATCGCGAGTTGATCGGCCGTTGTCTCGTGTGCCCTCTATATATATATATCTGTAACGTGGGAGTATAGGCGCGCATGACGGAGCACTTTGGAGCGTTAATGTAGAGCGGCGTACCTTTCGTCAAGGGACTTTCCCCTCGTTTATTATCGCCTGGATATATTATAATAATAACGATAACATGTAGGAATCACATCGCGAAGGAAGATGTTAGAACCCTTGGTTTTTCTTTTCACGTGTACAATTTAATACTCGTGTAAAAAATAAAAATAAAAAAAAAAAAAAAACAAACAAAAGAGATGGGGTAGTCATAGTCGCTACTCAGTAGTGGATTGTTATTAATAATCCAGAGGCCGACTGTGTAAATACGCCGCATTGGTATGTTATGCAACGACCCACTCGTACCGAGTCTTCCATTGGATCCGCGTAAAACTATTCCCTAGTACCTTATAACTATCTTATATCTGTATAATACTGACATATAGACAATCACAGGACACGGATCCAAGGAGAGGGCCTTTCTGAGAGAATCGAAGCAATAACTGCCGCAGACAGCGATTACGCACAATCTTCCTGAGAAGCATCGGACTACCGGCTACTGAAATTTTGGAACTTCCATATATACAAACCGAGTGCGCGTCTTAACACTCGCGAGAAAAGTTTTCCAGACACCATCTATCGGCGGGAGGGGGATACTCAGATCGCGCGCGTATATATACACACTATACACAATACACCCGGCCTACAAAGCCGGCTCTATCGATGCTGATGGGATCGTTATCTCGCTAGGCCATCGTACTCCCGCAGCGCATACACACACGCGACTTCTTTCCCTTTCTCATTTGCATACTTCCTCTCATACCTTATATTGTTTACCCGCAGCGCGAAAGTGTGCGCGCGAATTTCGCCTTCTATATAATGTAACAATGTGGAGCTTTGTTTCGTATATACGCACACCTATGTGTGTGTACCCGTGGACAGCGCGTTCATTAATCTTGCAAATATCGCTGAATTTTTTTTCGACATTAATTCGAGGTATTATCCAGAGCTTTGCAATGCGCATAAATCCAGTACACACCGCCTAAAGTGCGAATTTCCTTTTCACTCCAGATGAAAGCCAGAGAGTATTAAAGGCCCGAGGCGGGATTTTTTCTACTTCCGTAGGGTAAGATTGCTCTTTTCGCCCTCTCTTTCTACAGTATCGACGGGACGGGGGGGCCCGTGCGTGCGTACGGATGTGTAACGAGAGTCGATTCAGCCGATCGATGTAGGTGACCTGGTCTTCTAATTACCAGACAGCGCCGACTTTTACATCGCGGGAGATAGCTTCATTAGTGCAGCGCTTGGGATGATCCGCGAGTAGAAAGCTGCTGTATAACACGCGTTCGCACGAGATCGTCCTCTTGTATACAGCAGTGCGGGTATATGGAAAAGTCATCGGGACGGTTTTTGCGCGCGCTCTGTTACCTGCTTTTGTTTGTTTGTCGGCGTCAGCTGTGACGGTTGTTGCTTCAACACGTGTCACAATGAGAGGGAACACACGCGTGTACTTGTACTATTTCGTCGACTCATCGGCGCGCGTGAAAAAGCTAATACTCGTGTACATACGCGATCCGGTAGTGGTACAGAGTAATCTTCCTTAACTAGCTTAAGATTTCTCGACGCGTGTCGTGTTGAATATAACGATTCATAAGCGAACCCGAAGCATCTTTAAAGGCTATTATCGGCACGATTTTCTCGTAATTGCCACGCACGCTTCGCCTCTTCATCGAGCCTCGAAATTCACTCCTCAAAAGGAAATCAATTGTCTGCGCCAGCGCATACTCTCTCAAAATAAGTAGCCCAAGCGCGAGCGAAGGAGGTGAAGGACGCGCTTTTCACACATCGAAAACTATCGAAACAATTCCAAACCGTTCATTTCGTCTGAAAAATTCTAACGCTGCACCGCATCGCTGTACAAGATTATAATGGCGAGCAGAAGAAAGTTAGAGAGAGAGAGAAGAGTTTCTAATTTTAAATTGAAAAATAAGTAACCCCGCGCGCAATCGAACTGCGCTCAACCGAGAGAGCTCTCGCAGTTTCCATGACGCGCGGGGGCTGCGCTGTGAATTGCAGTAAACACGGGATCATCGCTTCTTCTTCTCTTTCTTTCGGGATGGCCGAATTGACGTTTTTATGATGCGCAGCTCGCCGGCTTGCGTAACGCGCGTTCGACGAGACGGAAAATAATATGGAAAAACAAGTTTTTCGCTACTCTCGGTCGACACACACACACACACGCGCGCGCGCGCGCGCGGTTATTTATAGGCGAGCTGCCGCCGTAGAGGTGTACAGCTTGTTTTAAGCGTCTGCGTGGATAATTAGGAATTAATTAGCCTTAGATTCTATTACGTCCTGCGACGTATTGCAGTTGAGAAATATTGCGAAGCCGAAAACTCAAAATCGATGAGTCAGAATAATATGTAAAACAGCCAAGTTGATGAGTATACACCGTATACTCCGCGCTATCAGTTGTGTTTGTGCACTCAACCTGAACTCTTTGGACGACGCTCCTATACGTCGCTACCAAAGAGCTACCAGTCTTAAGCCGCGATTTCGGTCTTTATAGAAAACTTTGCCTTGAATAAATCGTGAGAATCGGCCAACTGCAAGTGTCCTTTATTCGAATACACCCATCCTGTATAAGCCTGACTACAGCACGGCAGCAGCGATTCAGCCCAAGCAGTTAAACGCAAGTAAGTAAGGATAAATAAATAAAAGATCGAATTTGCGACTTAACAATTCAATGATTGCAATTATTTGCGGTGTACACTCTGTATAATGCTGGGCGTAGGCATTGGAGAGAGATACTTGGAGCTCGATTTCCGCGAAATCCATGTAGCTTTTATAGAGCTCTAAGTTGCATCCATCGTGAAACGTCGTAGTAGGAAACTTTTTCACGCCTAATTTTCTATCGGGTTAATGCGCATAAGAGCCGCGTCGCGAGAGAAAAACGATCGCTTAAAAAAGCGTGATTATACGGTCGGCGATCGTTGCATAAACGCTCGTAAAAGTAGAATACACACAAAGTCATCGCCTTGAAAATAACGTTCAATGAAATCCGCATCAGATGCATCGCTTCCTTCCTCTCTCGCGCACGACAAGGACAAGCGAATCAATCAGCGTGCGCAGTTTTAATAGTCGAATCTGCATATAAGTGCGCGACGCCATATATGTACGAGTCGAGAATAAATCGGGCAGATTAGGTCTGTACGTATATTATGTACCTGCACGAAAAAAAGCGCATAGAGCGAGATGGAAATACCGGTCGAAATTCTCGGCGGCGCACGCATTTATCTCGTCCCGCAATGAGTTATTCAAACAAGGCGACGCAGGTTCGCGTTAGGTGTCGAGCTTACACAATGTGTATTCCGGCGTGACGCCCGAGCGCGGAGAGTGACCGGCTGCAACAGCGCAGAAATAGAGAGTAACAGATTATACGAAATAGATAATGTTACTTAGCGCTGGAATGATTAGCTCGTGAGACGCCATAACTCACTGAAATGGAAACTCGCGCGCTGGAATTTCAGCCCGCTCTCGCGGAGCTGAAAAAGCGGCACCTGCACGACGTCCGATGCGTGCCGTGTAACAATAAGCTTCTACACTAGCGGCCATTACTGCCTGCGCGTTTTCTTGCATCGACTTGATGTATTATGCACTTATGGGCACTGCTTTGAGGAAAAAAAGCCTCGCGATATAAATTTAGCCAGAGCGCGCAGCATACTTTTAATCTATAAGAAGTAAGAAGCCTTTTAGAATCGGAAAATTCAGCAGCGGCAGCAGCCGGTCTCTCTCGCGAAACTATGCGGTTCTATAAACGGGGTTCCTGCGCAAGTCGCCCACGATCCTCTGCAGGACACTTTAATCCCGCGCGATAAATCATGCGACTATAGCCGCGCGACGGAGCGATACGTGTGCAGCCTGCGTATCACATACGCATACGCGGCACTGCAGCCGTTCGGAAATCAATGCAAATGAGCAGCTTTCGTCGCTCTGACAAGACTCTCGATGCTGCTGCAGATATTATATGCGTATGAAATCATTTTTCACCGCGAATATACCGTACGCACGTGTTTGACCTCGGGGTCGATTCGACGCACTTAAACATCTATAACACGGAAGCGCATATGCATATGTTATATTATGCGCACTTTCCCTCTTTTATATATATATATATATATATAATCATAGTATACTTATCACGCATACGTATACACTTGAGCATGGAAAGAACAACCGCGAGCCGGTAATTGAGAGGGCTAAATTGGACTCGATCTCGCGCGCAAATTCATGCGCACTGCACATATCCGAAACGCGGAAGTCAATCTTGATGGGGGGAGACGAGACTCTTAACGCTGCAGCTGCAGCGCTCTGATGCCGATCGTCGTATCGCGTACGAGGATATAGTATATAACGCGGCGTATTAGCGAAATTCCTGCCCCAAGAGAATTGGTTCCGTTTTAGGCTCGCGGCGGCGAATTCATAAATCTCCGGCGTATTAAGTATAGCGTATATACGTGCGATGCTGTATAGCAAAAAAAGGGGAAAAGGCGCGTGCTGCTTATTATATCCGCACGCGTACGCGATATTCACTTTTCCTTTAAAGGCATCACCTGCACTTGTAATTTCTATATTTCGCGTGTACCTACGCGCTTCCGGTGTCCGCGTGCGCGCGCGAGAGATATAAGATTGGAATTTTTCAAACAAAAGCCCGCTCGCTTGGCGGGTCGATAAAACTGGAGAGAAAGCCGTACGCAAGACGCTGCAGCGGCGCAATAAAGGACTGCGAATCGCGGAATTAATATCCCGCATCGAGCGAAGTAGAGTTTAAAAATAGCTCGCTGGAATTTCGAGCGAGTCTGCAGTCGCCGCCGAGAGACACATCGGAAAGGACGTGGAAAGGAAAGAACGAGAAAGAAATTAAGCGCTGCAGTGCGCAGAATATCGGAGGGACATGGATATAGCAGTATACACACAGGCTCGCAGAGAAACGTGACAAACAGGTTTGTGAGTGTGTGTCGTCCGCGCGCCGGGTTGCGCCAGAGCAGCAGCAGCAACGGCGGCACTTATAAATCGCGACTTTAATGTAAATGTCAATTACCAGCGAAATATATATATATAAATGGCGCGCGAGCGGTCGCGGCATATCGATATAACCTCTCTCGCGGCTAAATCATATCGACGTAATAAAATCTGCACAGATAAGCGCGAGAGAGCCACTTGGCTTTTATGGCTCCTCCCCTCGGGACATCCGCACACGCGAGGCGACACTAACCTCTCTCTTTATCTATGGCTTATATCAGTGTTTTTCCACGACGGTCGGATTAATAGAATCCACCTTGTAAAATTAGCTAGAGCTAGCTATGAAAGAAGTTTACGCGACTTCTCCTGAAACGAATTCGAGTATACTCACTTAGGTTATAGAACGAAAACAAGCCTGCGCTTGCGTGTCCCAAAGCAGCGATCGTAAAGATCGTCCCGCGATGTGACACGTGTGCAGGAACTCCCCCATGGCGATCGGCGAATTCCCCGACAAGTACGAAATTTCTCTCGATGCGCTTCCACGTATACCGCCGTCCCCCTAATTCGAGGAGAGTCGCGCGTCGCCGCGTCCGTCCCCCTCGAGTAAACTCTCCGATGCACGCCGCGATGTCCCTGACGAATTTTTCAGCCCCCTGATGTATACACGCTGCTCGACTGTATATAGGTATCGGAGAAGCTATGCAAATTACTAGCGGATGGCAATTAATTTCGTCAATATATCGCGCGCGAGCCGTTTTCCGGCTGCTTTCAGCCGTCAGCGTTACTTATTGTGCACGCTGCAGGGACAAGTTCGCTACGTTCAACGTTGGCTTATCTTAACGCGCCAATAAATCGCGCTATGGCACGAAAGTTACCGCACCTCTGCGCTCTCTCTCTCTCTCTCTCTCTCTCTCTCTCTCTCTCTAGAAGCATAAACAACGCGACGAAAGGACTTCTGAAAAGTTAGCTCTCCCCTGCAGATGGCTGATGGCTTCCCAAACACTTACTTGCTTTGAGCTTGCGATCGATCCGAAACTTGGCCGATCGGAGCGTGTTGTCGCAGCCCCTCGTCCAAGATCCAATCCCGCAAAGATGCGAAGAGACAGCCTCCGGTCCAAAGTCACGCACACAACACACACGTTCACAAAGAAAGCCCCTCGCGTGCGCACACACAGCTAAAACTCGTCGTCCTGCAGCCCCGTGCATGTGCGCGAGAGAGCGCAAGCAAGGCAACTCGTCGCACCCCACCACCAGCGCCGCAATGTGCCGGCAGCGCCGCCGCCGCAGTTTCTCTCGCGGCGCGGCGCAGGACCGGGCACGGGCCGCACGGGCACCGGCGTCCGCACATCGCAGTTCAGTACGAAGCCGACGACCGGACCGGCTGCACCTGTCGTCCATGAGCTCGCGGACCGACGGACTCCTGCTCGGTTTTTTCTCTCAGTTTTGAACTTTGGCACTGCCCATAACGTTACACTCGGCGATAATAGTACACAACTCGCGCGAAAAACAGGAGGAGGAGAGTTCGCGAGTGTGTGTGACGCGCCGCCGCTGCCGGCCATTGCAGGATTTGGCCAGTGAACCGGAGATGGGATTTTTTGCAGCCGGAGAGAGAAGAGCCCCAGGACCTTGCGCGAGTCTGTGCCGCTGCTGCTGCTGCTGGATCGCGCCGGGAGAGTAAGCGGGGGAGAAGAGAGAACATCTCTCGCTCGCTCGCGCGCGCCCGCTTTGTTCATCTCTTCCAGTATACTGCACTTCTTCTTTTGCCTCTCCGGCTCCTTCTCTCCTCTGCAGCTTCTTCGCCGCCGCTGCAGCCGGTTTCTCTCGTTTATTATATGTTTCTTGCCTGCGGATGCTGCAGCTTTCGTGATATCTCTCTGTGCGTGACTCTGGCTTTCCGGCTCCGGTTCACGCTCGGCGCTAGAGCGGCGATTTTCGGCAGCGACGGGACGACTTTCAACCAGTTCACCATCAGCCTCCCTGAAGATACACAGCTGTGACTTGTTTGTTGAAATTGTTCGCGAGATATAAAGCAACCATCGGCTCCCAGCGATCAGGACTTTCCGATCGCAGTTGGACGATAGGAGGAAGCGCAACGGTTCGTTCGGCTCTGGTAAGTCTCTCTCTTTCTCTCTCTTTCTCTCTCTTTCTCTCTCTTTCTCTCTCTTTCTCCTTCTCTCGGTGTGCGTGCGTGTGTGTGTGTGTGTTGCTTCCCCTAGATTTTTAGCCACGATTAAAGCCGACGATTGGCCGGCGATGCGGCCGCAGAAGAAGGTTCGGCTTATAAACGAGTTCCGAGAGAGCCTAAGATCGCTGTGTGGCTATACACACGCTCTCCGCACCCGCGTCGTCCATTTCTGCAGTTGGGAACCGTAATATCCTCGGCGGCGATTTATCGACTGATGTGCACAGCGGCAGCCCTCCTCGCGCGCGCAGTTGTCAATCGATCTCAGAGCGTACACGGGGTGTATAGACGCGTTTAGCCGTATAGAAGCGAGAGAGACGCGAGGATCGATCGGTGCAACTTTCGGCTGTACGCGTATAATACGGCGTGCACGATACTCTCGCTCGTGTACGCGGTGCACCAGTCGGGTTCAGCAGCCGTGACGAAGGTCGCGCGCGGCCTTGACAACTCGAGCGCTGCACGTATGTATACTCGTGTATAGGTATATCTGCGCCTTGCGAGCTGCCGCAAATAGCTGGAAACTATACGTGCACAGTAAGCGCGTCTATGGAGTTTCTCGTTTCCCGAGACGTTGCGTCACGCGGCCGCCGCCGCCGCCGTATCTCGTAAGGAGCAGGTATTACGCGATCGGGAAGGTCGATCGTTTCGCGGTTTAAGCTCGATTCGCGCAATTGACTGGCGGCATTGCTTTCACGGCCGAGCGATATTTGCCTAGTGCGCTCTGCGCTGATATACGCTTCATCTCACGCGAGACAACGTTTGCCACCGTTGCGCGATCATGGTCGCGTTGACGAGGGACCGAGCGATCGATCGATCTACCGACAACTGTCATTTAAGCTCGCCGGTGCATTCTACACAAGTCCCTCAGAGGTTGAATGGACTCGCGCGTTCAATTACGTAAAAAAAGGGAGTCGGATGCCTCGTGAAAGTCGCGTGCGATGATAATATCGTAAGGCCCGAAAATGCGTGCCGAAAAATTTTATAACCGCGACGGCGCGCAAGTGTCGCGAGAGCGATTCGAGGAAAGAAGCGGCGTTGACATCGAAGCCGTCGGCCTTGCTCCAGCTACTCGCGCTGTACACACTTTCCCAACGACTATACAACCTCCGACATTAGCACCGCGCACGCAGCAGTAGCAGCGCCGAGAATTATCATCGCGTTAATTGTTCACTGTACCAAGCGCGCGGCTATACCGATATAGTTGTTGCCGAATCGCAGCCGGTTATTTCCCTTTTTTCCGTCGTGTATAGAGGTAATACAGTGTAGGGGGGATAGAGAGAGAGGATGCGCTTTTTTTGCTGCGGTCTAGCCGACGAGGGCGACGAGGCGCGATTAGTCACGGCGGCGACGATTACGACGACACGGAGAAAATTACTATTTACACCGGCGGTCATTCGTGACGTTCCGTGTTTCACGAGTCCGCTGTTCTCTCGCACTGTGTGTGTGTGCAGCAGTTTACACGAGACATCGCCGCGAGACTCGTTTTAATTTACCGCCGCGGGAAACGTTGGAAATCACTTGTATCGCGCACGTTATACACCTGTGTATAGGAAACAATTTGGCCGGGGTATATATGTACTTTCACGTGTGTAACGCGAAACGCGAAAAGCCTCTCTCGTGTTCTCTGCGCTGAGAAGAAAGACTCCTCGTTTTTTCCCTCTTGGTCGAACATTCGAGTGTGCAGAGCCGAAAAAAAATGAACTAATTGTCCGCGGTAATTAGATCGAAGCACACGGCTACAGCGTGTAATCAATTATTCCGATCGAAGCGTGTGTGTTGTTACACGCGTTTGCGAGGACTTTCGAAAGCGATACCAGCACCTCACGCCGGACGATAAAAAACAAGCTCACGCGCGCGACAATAGAACGCGCCTTTATTCTCGCGCCGAGTATATATCATCATCATGCAAAAAGAAGCGCGAGCGGGATAAAGCGGGACGGACATCAGCAGGAGATTTCCTTTCGGATCGCACACACACACACACGCACAGACACACGTGTACACAGAGAGCCGCGGCACGTCGAAGGAGGCTAATGGGAGAACTCGATCGGTCGACTTTTCGAATCGTCGGCGTAATTTCTCCTACGCTCGCCGCCGCACGGAGAAAAGGAAACAACGAGCTCTCTCGCGACTGCGACGACACGCGCGTCTATAGTCCCCGTTTGTGTGTTCCGTGTGCGTCGAGTATGTATAAACCTACTCGCGGCGAGAGAGTCCGCGCACATGTACCCATATATACGTGCATAAGCGGCCGCGGGGAAAGACATTATTGACCAGATATGGTCGCGTTTGCGCCGCGTGCACGCAGTCGAGCATTAAACTTACTTTGACTTTATATCGACGTTGCGGTTTTTCAATGGCCGATTTCATCGATCTCTATCCGTCGAACGCTCGTTGCTACATTGTTGTAATCGAAGACGAAGTAGAGCGACAAAACGATATTATATATATATATATATATATATATAAAGCGTCGGCCGTAAATCAGTCGTTCGCCGATTCGGCAGCGAAGAGGAAAAACGTATATATAGATAGCGCGGCGGCAGCTTCCATTTGTAGCGAGAATATCCCTGCGCCACACACGGATGTAGGACGAGCGCTCGCGACGTTCACCGTCCGCATTCTCCTCGCTCGAACTCTATACACACACACACGTCGTATCCTATATATAATTCTCGTGGCCTTCCTTGCTTCGAGTCACAAAGAAAGTCAGTGCCCACGAGGCTGCTGACCGCTTCTCATTCATAATATAAGCGCTGCGCGCACAACACGACGCGACGATCCTTCCTTCGCCGGAAGCTCCCGCACGTTACACGTACACGATGTGCATCACGGGCTGCATCGCTCTATGCAACGTTCGGTTCCGTTTCACGGCGACTTCCTCGCGGCGATGCGCACGTGCGATAGCCCGCGCAGCTCTGAGATTTCGCACGCGCGCGCGCGCGTTCTTAAATAAAAATAAAAATAAGACGTATAAAGCGCATTTCTTCTGTATATAGAAGACACCTTTCCCGCTGCCGCCTGCAGCGAGGAACAACGTGGGTGAAAGCTATATATAGGTGTATAGAGGAGAGGACGAGTACAGTGTATATAGCACCGGGTGCACGCACTCTCTCATCATCGTAATTACACACATGCGCACGAGCGGGCCGTATAATATGTGTATCAGCATTCATATAACACGCAGAGCCCGCGCGGCCATAGTCCTAGTTTCGAAATATACATACCCATATGAGCGTGGGTTGTCCGCGGCGCTGAAAAGTAAGAGTGAGTACTTATGGTAAGTATTATTATACACCAACTCTCTGCGCGCTGCGGTTTTCCAAATGAGACGTGACGCGCGCGTGGTTCGTTATCGCGGCTGTTCGCGCGGGAAATGGATTGTAAGAGTTCGATCTGCTGCTGCTGCTGCTGCTGCTGCGGTAGCCTGTTCGTCGAACCGGTACAGCGACATAGAGACCACGATTTTCACGAGAGCGGCGATGTCTTCATTTCTCGACTGTACAAGCCTGTATCTTATCTGCTCTCTCTTGCGAGTGTATACGGCATAAGCGCCTTCCGGTTCTCTATATACCCCGTATCTTCGAGCGCTTGAAAAAAGAATAAGGCCGATGTCGATAGTAAACGTATACGCGTGTAAGCCCTTGCGGCTAATCAGCCCGCGCGCGGACACTCTCTCGTAAAAAAGATCTTTATGAGCTCCACCGCGGCCGATTGAATTGATAGCGCCGGCCGAGGAGACGAGGATAAAAAAAGGGCGGCCTTTTAGTGGGGCGTTCCGGTCGAGCGCCGGAGAAGGCGCGCATGTTATGTCCATCAGGTAGCATCAATGCGCACGCGGGGCTAATGGGCTACGGAGAGCGGCAGGTACTTTGGGCAGCTGATTTACATTGAAAAGGCGCCCGGCATGGAAATTGGGCTGTTATTAAGCTCGGAGAGAGAGAGACAGAGTCTGTATAGTGCGCGGACTCCTCTCGCCGATCATCTGGTACGCGAACGTTTATGGCGTATGCTCCGCGGAGGATCTCTCGCGACGGCGGGAGAGGTGATTCACGCTTCTCGCTTACACACACGCGACACAGGATATCCTTGAAACCTTCTAACGGTCTCGTGTATACGTACATACGCACATGCGGCGGCGGCTCTCGGTTACGGGAACTTGGATAGGCGCTTTCCCACACGTATATGTATATCTCCACACAGGCGAGAGAGGAGTTTGTTGTCCGCTTGCGTTTTCTCCTCTTTCGGCCGCGCCTCTTTCTCTCTCTCTCTCTCTTCTCTCTTCTCCCGCGGTAACTACTTTCCTCTCTCTCTCTCTCTCTCCGCGCTGTTCTCTTGCCGTTATGTCTGCCGTGTATATTCCCATACTGATGCTCGTCACGGATCGGCTTGGATTTCGGCGCGCGCGCACAGAGCTCCATCACGAAGTCGTTATACACTCAGCAGCAGCTACTCTGTCGCGAAAATTTACAATGCCGCGAGAGAGCACACGAGAGCTGCTGCTGTCCTCTATCACGAATTCACCTCGCCGCGTTCTCTCTTTATTTATGGATCAGCCGCGCGCGCGCGCGCGCGTTTGCCTTGTGGGAATCTCCGCGCAATCTGTTTCGACGAAATTAGCGCGCTTTTTTCCGTCGCGCACAGCTTTGTATACACGGCTCTGACTCTCTCTTGAACCCTATCTCGCGGGGATAAGTTATTGCCGATCGTTGCCGGTTCGTACTTTATCTCTCGGCATTATGTTCGACTGCCGCACCTCTGCGCACTGCTGCCGCATGCGGTTGGGAAATTTTCAAATCTGTCATAACGAATTTACGCAAGACGAGCGCGAAAAAATAATTTACCCGCGAGTTGTTTGTTTTGACAATTGGACCGATCGTGGCGCGCGAGTTATACACATTTTTTTCCGTACACACAACGAGTCATTCGGAATTTCGTCATGTAATACACGCTCGAGATCGTAATTGCACTCGACCATGTACAATTGTACACCCATCCATTATTCACACGTCGATCGAATTCTCATAACGGCGCGCCAGTAGTGCTGCTTTCATCGCTTCTCTCTCTCTCTCTCTCTCTCTCTCTCCTCTGATGTTTATCTAAGATTCCGATTCGGTCGTGAGTGACAAGTTTGTTATAAGACTGGTGGACTATCCGTGGAGAGAGAGGTGACTAATCAGAATCGGCGGGAAAAACGATCCGTTGAAAATCGGGGTCGAAGGTCGCGCTGGTCAGCAAAAGAGCGGCAATACATAAGTCATATCTCCTCTCTCGTCGTGCTGACCCTGTTGCGCTATGCAGGTCGTCGTGCAGCGCGAGGGATCATAGCGGTAAAAGTTTTCACGGTGTAACCAGTTATATATCCCCCCAGCCACAATGTAATCCTATGATTCGGAGTTGAATAACGTATAAGAGTGTTATGTTTCGCGCGCGGGAGCGTAATCTTTGTGTCGCCGCCATAGAGAGCCAACGGAGCTTATTGTGCGACCTCGCGAAGAGTAAACATTCGTCATCAGGATTCGAATCCTCGGATGACCCAAAAAAAAAATTTCTATACAGTCGCACTCTGCGTATGCATAAGTGTTTGTCAGCGGACAGCCGTCGTCGAAAAAATGGGCGATTCGAAAAAGCAGCAGCGGTGTCGAGTAGTGCGCGGCCGTTGCGTAACGCAGTCGCGACGCTGATGGCTTTCTTTTTTTTCGTTTCAGCAGTAGCAGTTTTGCGTACACAAGCTCTTTTTTCGCTACTCCGCGCGCATATCGTTATGCAAATCGATTCCGCGAACTCGCTTATTGAATTGCTCCTGCGTCTAGCGCAGCTACTTTCACGCAGCTTCTCGCGCGAAAAACGAAATAAAGCGTAATTGATGAATTATGCGTTCGCGAGTGGACTTAGCGCAGGTCTCTACAGCGCGTAAGTAACGGTTTTCGATAGAGGCGACAACGAGAGAGATTAGCGCATGCGCAAATGAAACTGGCTGTACAGCACTGTATGCGCTGCAGCGCCGGCGTTCTTTCATCGAGCTGAGATTCATCTCGTGGACACGTGGGTGCATACACGTTTACGTGGAGCGAATCTCGAATAATTACCGCGCAGCCGCGCGCGAGAGAGACAGAGAGAAGATGGAATTATTAGAGCCGCGCGCGCGGGGAATATAATGAGAGCGCCGTAAACGGCCTATCCGCGGAAGTGCTCGTAAATATTCGCGAGTTCATAAATCTCTTCCTCTCGCGGCCGCGCTCGTGGCTTTTTAGAGAATATATCTGCTACGTATAATAGATACAGCGGTTTTGATTCCCTATTAATTGCGGAATAATATATCCGACGACAGGGAGAGTCGTTAATCAGATAAGCTCATAAGTAGACGTTTTCCCGATGACCGCGAGCGCGAGAAGTCGGCGTATTTATTGGGCTCGAATATAATCGTGACTCTCAACTGCGGCGTCGGGAAATATCATTATAAAATAATAGGCGCGCGAGACGGATTGAAAAGAGAGACATCTCTATCGCCGGGCTCTGCTCTCTCGCGATACAGAGGCATTGTTTAGCGGGGAAGCGGTTCGATCCTTTATCGCGCGGCGACTCCTTCCTATATGTACGTATACACATTACAGCGTGGGATCAAATCGAGCGAAGAATCTCTCTTTCTCGTTGAGCCGTCTGTGCATCAGACTGACTCTCTGCAGGCTAAAATCGGACGTCCAAGAGAGTCCTGCTCCTCCTCCTTCTCAAGGCTGCGCGCACGAGCCGAAATATACGCGATTATATACGCCTATTCCTGCATGTAGTCTGCACTCTCTGGTCCTCTCCCTCTCTCTTTCTCGGGATCGAGGCGCATAGAAACTGGTCTGACTGGCCGCAGGCTTCTAGCTAAAATGGTCTCGCGCCGACACACACACACGCACACTCGCAAGAGGAGCAGCGCGAAACCTGAATCGCCAAGGTTCTCTCTCTCTCTCTCTCTCTCTCGGGCGCTTCTTTCTTTCTCGTCGTCGATACGCAAACTCTGCGCGCTGCAGCGGCGACGGCTGGCTGGCTTTCGAGAGCACTTGTATTTATTGCGTCGATCTAAATGCATATAACGCCGCGTGACTGCGTATATTATATTAGCTCATGTGGACGTCGCGATGCATCGGCTGCGAAGAGTCCCTTAATAATCCGGTTCCAGCTTGCATATTGTTTACGGCTGTACCGCGGTATATAGCATGCAGTAAACAATCGACGTCGATCTTACTTAGAGAGGTGCTTTTCATGCCTCCCTTCTACATCGAGAGATCGACGACAACTTTTCCTCCGATTCTTTGCTCCTCTCGCGATGTACAGCGACGATCGCGTGCCTTATACACTACACACTACACAACAGCAGCAGCGGCGGTAGAAAGTCTTGTAAGTCGACGGCGCGCGTCTAATACAAGCCGAGACAATGCGACAATGTCTCGGCTTATAGGCAGCAGCAGCGGCGGAACAGCTACTCTCGGCGAACCTGACGAGATGCGCTGTGTGCAGGATTCCTTCGGCGTTGTCGCGGATTCCAAGAGGAAACGCTCTCGAAGAAAGTCTCTCTCTCTCTCGACGGCGGCGGCGTCCTGTGTGGCCCTCCGCGTCCCTGAACTTTCGCCTCGATGCCGAACCGCGGTTTTCCTTGTCTTTCTCGTTGTTTTCTACACTGTATATACGCCGGCTTTTTATGGATTTTAGCCGGCGATTAAAGAAAGTGTGCCTGTAATTGGGAAGGGAAGGACTTATCCTCTCCCAATTTCTCGGCGGCGGATCGAGGGAAAAAAGACAAAAGTCGCGCGCGGCGAGAGAGCGCCGCTCGAAAAATAAATCGAAGGAGGCCACGATCGAGACGCTTTAAAAATCGAGCAGAGCCGCTCGTGCGGCATAAATCGGAACGGACGTGTCCGCCGCCAGCGAAGAAAGAGAGAGAGAGAGAGAGAGAGATACCTGCATCATAAGGATTCGCTTCGATTACTTACACATCTCTCTTTTTCGGTCGTGTATTTTTTCGGGAAAGCTGCCGTGGTCTCTTAATCGCTTGCTCCACAAAGCGTTCGTTGTACTCGCCGTGTATACTTGTAACGGAAGCGAGATGTCCTGTGCGCGGTGCGCTCATTATTGTGTACATTATACGACATTCGAGGATGAGAGATCGGAACACGCGCGCATAACAATGCAATGATTAGCGAACGGAATCGGTGCGCACAGCTACCGTCTCTCTCACTCTCTCTCTCTCTCTCTCTCTCTCTCTCTCTCTCTCTCTCTGTCGATGGCGCATTAATATAATGCCGTGTAAACGCGCGAGAGAGTCCGAATACGGGGGGAGAAAATTTCCATGGCTCGAGTCTCTCTCGCGTGTATACAAGAAAGGCCTCGTTATACCGTTTCTTTCGACGACGCGGCTTAAGAAGCTGCGGCAGCAGCATTCTAATTGAATGCCAGCCGCCACTTTTTGCGCCGATCGTTCCGGCCGATCTGCTGCCGCTGCCAAGTATAAAAGAGAGGGAGAGAGTCGGATAAAGAGGAGAGTGAGATCTTGCTAAGAGAGAAGCGCGTGTGCGCAATTTGCGAGAGGCGTCGTGTCGGTACCGTTACATATACCGGCCGGTCCCGCACAGAGTCTATGCTGTCGTAAAGTTTCGCACTCGCGCTTCCCTCTCTCAGCTCTCTCTCTCTCTCTCTCTCTCTCTCTCTCTCTCTCTCTCTCTATTGCATTTATACACACCAGGTAGACGGTAAATACATAGGCGCGTTCTGCACAAGGGCCGATAATAAAGCGCGCACCCACTCCATTTTTACGCGCTCTCGCTGTACTTTACGTCCGCTCGTTATATGTTATTGCACAAGGAGAGAGAGAAGGAGAGCACATAGAGTACGCAGCTCGCCTCCTCTATGGAAGCAGTCACGAGTGAATGTTTACTTTCGCACGTTTCAGCCTCGCGCCGTGTGTGTGTAGCATTTATTCTCGCGGCGTGATTAGAATATACAAATCACAATGTTCCGAGTAAAATCAATATACGTATGTATATGTATACGTAACGAATTGAATCGACGTCGATGCATATAACAGACAACAAGAACGAGAAAAGCATAATCCAATATTCGAGAGCCGAGCTTCAAGCTAATGGGCGCGCGATACAAGCAAGTGCATATATAATTAATCGTCGGTTCGCTTCGCGCTCGGAAAAAAATAAAGCCGCGCGCGGAGAATTATATCGTAAAGTCTGCGCGAGAGAGAATGCTGCGTACATCCGCGAGAGATGAGCAAATAAAAGGAGTGGGCTTTCCTAAATTACGATTGCTCGAGAGAGTATATCTCACGCATATACGCAGCGCGCATTATATGTGTGCGATAAAACGGCTCGAGGCTATATGCGCTGCACAGGAGAGAGAGAATGAGAGAGTTGTGTGTGTGTGTGTGTGTGTGCCATAGCTTCTCCGAGGTTTATCGGGCGCTCTGGGCTTGCAGCGCACGCAGGTGACAGCGCCTCCTCCCATATGGACGGGGCGCCGTACACACACAGCGCTAGCGGGCGTCGATCGCTCAGACGCTCTCTTGCTCTACTCGCGGTTAATATTATCCCCCGCGTGATCGACCACACCCGCGTGCGCGCGCGCGCGCAAGGGCCCCCCGAGCACGTGGCTCTCTCTCTCTCTCTCTCTCTTTGTCCGTGCCCCTTAATCTTCGCCGGGATATCTTCGCCCTTGTATCCTGCGCCGCACGACTCTACTTTTATCTGGCGTTTCTATTTTTCAAACTTATTTCCTCTCTTGAGAGAAACAGAGCGGGAGGCTGTTTTCGTTTATCATCTCATCGCGCGCGCGCGCTCGCGAGAAGCGAGAGGGATGCCTGATGATGGCAGCTCCTACGCCGTGGAATTAAAATCTCTCGCGCGCGCAATTACCCCGCGCTCTTATATACACTCTCATCCCTCTCCTTTTCTAATTTAGCGCCGCCTTATTCTTATGTATACACTTGAATCTCCGCGATGATGATTGCCCGTGAGCATCATCGTGCGTATATAATTAGAAGCTGCAACTCTCCTCCCCCTGCGCGTGCTTGTGTGCTGGTACTCATACTCCCCCGCATACGTATATACCTGTGGACTGCTGCGACGTTAATGAAGTAAAAAGTTATCATAGACAGCTGAAAATACGCGAGAGAGACAAAAAGTGAAATACGTATTTGTCTCTCTCTCTCTCTCTCTCTCTCTCTCTCTCTCTCTCTCTCTCTCGCGTATTAGAAATGAATTGACTTTCCTATCTCCGCACGTGAGAGAGCATCGATGTGTACATATGCCTCTCTCTCTCTCTCTCGCGCGCGCGCGCGCACGAATATAATGGGACGATCCGCGTTGGCTGCAACCGATGCACACCGCTCCGCGCTGCACGGAAAGTGAAATCACTCCTCTCGATTCTTATAACAGATCTCTCTCTTGCTCATCTCCCGGGCTTTTGTGTCTGATCGCGCAGCGTCGTGTGGTCGTCGTCATCGAGGCTAATTAGCCTTAACTTTCATTAGCGCGAGTGGGCGTGCGACTGCGCACACGTTACAGTATAGAGTATATATACATATAGGCATATAGAGAAAATCGTATAATGTTTTCCCGGGCGATACATCACGCGGAGTTTCTTTATAACTACAATATACGATATATAATATACCGCTGACCTTACCGGCTAAAAATCATCACCTCGCCGTAGCTCACTTTTGTTTTCGCGAAATCGCCGCCCGCCGATGAAATCGAGAGGATACGACCGGCGCGTCGTCTTGATTGCAGCTCGTTTCTCGCTTGATTGAGCTCTTCGCCGCGCGCGCGCTCTTTTCTTCTCGACTCTGATACTATATATATGACCGCGACGTTTTACGGACAGATGTGATCTGCGTGTGTGCACTTCTCTCTCTCTCTCTCTATTTTCTTTGGGATCACTTTAACGCATATACGCGGAGGGCGCTTGTTTGTTGCTAAAAATTACGAACGCGGCTCTTTACGTAAGTGCAGCTGCTGCTGCTGGCAGTTTGGAATCTCAATCACGAAATTACGATGCGCGTAATTGAATAAACAGAACAAAATTGATAGCGCGCGGCGTCTGCGAATATCAGACAAAAGTAGCGGGCGGGCTGCACTGGCGCATCGGCTTTATGTAACGCAAAACACCCTCTCGATTCTCTTTCTCTCGATGATGATGCATTGCGTCATGTGCACACTGCGCCGCCTGCGGAGAGACACGTCTGTCATTTTTTCGCAATGAGAGACCGCCGAACAGACGCGCGCGTCTGTTATAATCTTATAAATAATATACATGATATCGTGAGATCGTTTATGATTATCATTATATGCCTGATCAACAATAAATCCACATACGCTAATACGCGCATTGCCACATTTGGCAAATGTCATTAGCCGCGAGATAACCGATCGAATCGCGAACAGTATCTCTCCGCCGCTGCAGCGGCGATAGTCGTATAGAAATATATAGGTATATATAGAAAGGAGTCCACACAGAGATCGACCCACACACGCGGGGCTCGTTCGCAACGCACAGCCTCTAATAATGACAAACGAGTCGGGGCAATTTATAGAAATAAACGTCCGGCCGATTTCACAAGCATCGATCGAGCAGCGCGCGCACGGCTCTCCTCTGTGCAGTACACACAGCTCTTATCTTTCTCTTTCTCCCGCGGGCGCGCGAGCGGCGCAAATCGATCAATCGTCGTCGTGCGTTCGCGACACATTGCTCGGTTTCTATACGTACACCATGGGCATATAGGTACACACGCGAAATCATCTTTCCGCTCGCCTTGACACGTAACGAGCGCGAAAGTAAGTATCGCGCCTTCTTTTCCCACAGCACACTTCGGCTCTCTCTCTCTCTCTCTCTCTCGTATTAGGCCGGGTTGCAGAGGTCGCAGTGCGAAATGTCATATCGCTGCGGCAGCAGAGTGTGATATACAATCATCTCTCGTCTTCGCGTCTCCTCGATTAGCTGTATAAAATCGCGCAGCCGAGCCGGGCAAGTTGCTCTCTCTCTCTCTCTCTCTCTCTCTCTCTCTCTCTCTCTCTCTCTCTCTCTCTCTCTGGCTCTGTGTACAAGCGGCCTGAATCTTCTTCCAGATCTCTATGTACCTTCGCGCGCAGTTTCACACGACCGTACGCTCAGCTGTGTACAACACGCGGCCTTTCCAATTTCTTTCCTTCGCTTCGGGCGCTCTTTTTGTCTCTGTGAGGAAATCTCGCATTTCTTATAACCGCTCGCTGGAATATCTACACAATTTATGACATTACGAGCGCGCGGGTGAAAAAGGAAATCCAATTACGTGTGTGGCAGGTGCTTTTTTTCTCAAAAAATCATATAACTGTACACACGTCGTCGTCGCGCTCGGTATTATAGAGTAAACAACGTCCGCGTTAGGACGATGAACCGCCGGCGAGGAAAAATGAGAAGAGCCGAGCTGTCTTTAAGCGTAATGATAATTCACCAGCGAATAGGATGTTCCCTCTGCCGCCGACGACGCTTTCCCACATGCACGACTCTTAATTCGGGCTAATAGAATCGGCGCGGAGTTTATCCTCAATTGACATCCTTATCTCGCTGATGAGAGAGCCAATAGTACAGTAGCCTCACGTATCGTCTATATGTCATTGCTTGCGCGCAAGTCGGCGACGTTTGAGTCTCGGATTCGCCTAACGATCTTCTCCTCCGCAGGCTTCATTATTCCATCAGCCGCTCGTACGCTCTTGTTACATTTTTTCTCCAATCTTCGGCCCGGGAAAACGCGTTCGCGCGAGTGCAATTACAACTACGTGTATACGAGGTCGAGAGAGAGAGAGAGAGAGCAAGATATTGACAATGAAAGATGCGCAGAGGCGGACCCCTCTCGACAGTATTTTCCAGCGCAGCCGCGAACGAGAAAGAGAGGATATAAAGCGAGCCTCTCGTGTGCAGTGCGGGAGAATTTGCGCCGCGAGCAGACCACCCAAGGATTATACGTGCGTTATATGCGGTGGTGGTGCGGCGGCGGCAGCTGGCGTTCATCCATTATAGGAGCGCCTGCGTAACAGGGGTCGAGCTCTCTTGCGCGAGCGAGCGACGAGAAAGATTGTACTTTTCGATAGAACGCGTGCCGCTGCGTCCTTGTGCGAGCGCGAAAACTCACTCTCTCGCGTGATCTTGCTGCTGCGTATGCTACACGACGACGACCGGCTCTCTGAGATAAATGATCCCCCCAAGGGCATTTCCGTATTCCTGGAAAAGCTCTCGATTATTCTTGCACCTCTTTAGAGACCTCTCGGGCTGTATAATCGTCGCACTCGATCATTCGATTTTTTATCGCCGAAGGTACAGACGAGCGGCTGCCCTTTGACACTCGTTTTCTCTTTCTAGAAAAATTCACGTGGCTGCGGATATAGTGATAAACCGTCTTCTTCTCAAGGCAATAAGTACGAGTCATTTCTCTGCGCGTACACCACTTTTCCTTTTCATCCGCGCAACACTAATGCAAATCCAGTGCGGCGACGCGGAGAGTATAATTTGTTGTTGAAGTGCTGTCCGTCCACTATCTTTTTTAGCGGTCATCCAAACGATCGAGGCAGCTCGCGCGCGCGCGCGCGCGAGAGAGTTTATAATTTATGTACACTGGATTTATGCATTAGAGATCACACACTCGGGCGCTCCGGGTTAGCGGCGAAAGTTTCGACGGACGAGTGAGTAATTATCGAGCGGGCGCGAGTAGTCCTTCCGAAAAATGTCTGTGTATGTGTAGACTGCAGCAGCTGGAGAGACTTTCGAACGCACGGACATAGTAATACACATGCAACGCACTCGTCCCGCGAGAGCTGGTTTTGATTTACGCGAGCGAGATTTTTTCACAACGAAAATCCGTGTATATTGGAAACGACGCGTAATTCCGTCGATAAGTAGCGTCTTTTCTACGTCGTCTGGCGGTGACTCTTGGAAATTTCCATCGTCGATAAGCATCCCCTGCTTGTAGTCGCTCGTTTATCCCACGCCGCTGTGATTACACAGAGCGGCAGCGGAACGGAATCTCGGAAGCCTGGAATCACGTTGTCAAAATATTCCCGAGAAAAGAATGCTGCGCAGCTCTTCCGAGCCCCGGAAAGGATGAGTAATTATCGGCTGGCCCGCGGGGGACCTTCCTATTTTTGGAGAGGAGCCCCTTCTCTCCTATACTCGGAAATGATTAGGCTTGGGCGAAATATTTTCGCACGCAACCTCGTGCCCCCGCCGAGCAAGGGAGAAAAAGCCCATAAGTATATATAGAGCGCCTCGTGATTTCACTTTCCATCGTGAGAAAGGTGAGAAATTTCGCTATCCGCGCGCAGATCGATTCGCGTATAGCCGGAGCACGACGGCGACGACGAAGAAGCGGAAGGAGAGAGAGAGAGAGAGAGAGAGAGAGAGAGAGAAGAATCGAGCGGAGGAGAAACTAGACTGTGTACGTGTATGTCTATGAGATTCTCTCGCTCTCGCTCGGCGGGCGTTTCCGAGAAATCCCAATGGCTTTACCCTCGCTCGCTCGCGAGCACACCAAATCGGGAAGATGAAAAAGGACGGCGGCGAGTTAATGCGCACGACGACGACGCGGCCGAAAGAGAAATGGAAGGGCAATTCGATTTTGCCGACTCCCGCGCTCAGCTATCTTCTCTCTCTTCTCTCTATCTCTCAGGGTCGCTCAGCTGAGAGTTCCGTCGCGTCCGCCGCGAGTAAATAGCAAGCTGATGCTGTGCGCGCGGGAAAAAGAGGGAAAACTTTGCGCTGCTACTGCTGAGTCACGCGACGACGAGGACGACAACGACGGCTGTACGGGCTTCCGCTCCTCTCTCGTAACTGGCACAAGGTGAGCTGTCAGAGCGAGGAGCTGTATCTCGGCGTTTATCGACTGAAAACAAAATTCGTCCTGTTTTTCTCTGTAGAAAGGCGATTTGGCTCTCTGCAAGAGGGAGAATCTTCGCGATTACGGAGCCAAAGACTATACTAGGATGTAAGAAAGAAGGCAAAAAAGCCAGAAAGCTAATAGCTCTGTACATCAGGCCGCGCGGTGATGACGATCCTTTGGACGTCGGCCAAGAGGGGCTTCCTTTGGACGGAAATGCTTTCGTATAGACGTACTCCCCTCTTTTATAGGGCCACGACGGGTGAATCAATTAGCCGGTGGCCCCTGCCGGGAGCCAGAAAGAGGGACGTCGATCTAACCGCGTCCTTTCAGTGCTGTGCGAGGAAAATAATGGAGATGATCGTCGCGGTTTATCTTGGTATTTACCGTAAATAAAAACATGCTAACGAGTCGGTGTCTCTCGTTGCAGGAACGGCGATGCCAGCCGCGGTTCGTCTGAGCTAGTCGAGCAGCTGGAATCGAGGATGTCCTCGATGATGGAGGATGGAACGGGCGGCGGCGGCGGCGGCGGCGGCGGCGGCCCGGGGACCACTCGCTGCCTTCTGCTCTTGCAGAGGTCTCTAGCGATTCAACTGACGAGAGGTCCGCCCCCGCAGATTCTCAACTCCAGTCAGCACGACAGCTGCAAGGAGCATCCCGCTGACGAGATGTGGATGTACGACAAGGGATACAATCTCTTTCAAGTGAGTTATTATTATCTTATTTATTATTTCTGCTATACACACAGAAGGTCATCTCAGGAAGCGCATTAAAATTACAAATTCAAATTTTCGTTACGTCGATGCAAAGTAATACGCTTTTTGCACGCTCGGGCGAGCGGGCAGATATAATGAGCCGCTATTGAAGCTAATAGCGCGAGAGAGATATAGCCGTATGGTTTTAAAAGCCGCGTAGACTCGATAACGTTGAGTTATTATCGCCGATACACGCACGCCTTCGAACATTGTTTTCGCTCCTATGATATCTTTATTACTTATGTATCTCTTTTAGCGAGAAACAATCTGCGGTAGCGCGGCAGCGTATGAGGATTAATGATCGGCAACCGCAAACAATGAATCAAATCGGCGGGCATTTGCCTATGTAGGAATCCGGTTGTCGCCGAAAAACTCCGAGAACATCGGTCAGCAGTGCCGTGTACAGCTGCATCTCTCGAGATCCGTTAAACCAGCAGCAGTTCTTTACTTTGAAGACTCGCTCTCTGCTGGTCACTGATTAGCCGCACCGTTATCCCCGAGTACGCGCGCGTGTACTCGCGGAATACAATAAATTACGCGTTTGCTCGATTCTGTAAAGGGAAGCTCGTTTGGTGCGTGTCTGCGCCTCGTCTCTCTCTCTCTCTCTCTCTCTCTCTCTCTCTCTCTCTCTCTCTCTCTCCCTCGCGCATCAGCTTTTCTTCAGGCTCCATTAGCTCGATCTTTTCCCGTAAAACCAGAAGTGCAGCGGCGGCGGCGCGCGCATACGTAATTACACGGCGGTATATCGGCGTAATTCTCGCGCGCTGAAAATTAGAGAGGATGCACTCGCCTGGCCAAGTGTTGGCACAGCTAATTGATGGATCGCAAATGGACGAATTACTCTCGCACGTGCAGGACCTTTCTCTCGGATCGCAATGGCGCAGCGGATCTTGTACAGAGAGCGCGAGAGTTATTTTAAGAGAGTGAGAGAGCGGGACACGTGCACTTCAACCCTGTGTAAGTGTGTGTATAAAACGCGCGTATATACACAGGAGCGGGGCGTTGCCCGAGTGCGCGGCACACAAGCCAGGAGAAATAAAATTGGAGCATGCCTTTGAGATCAAGGGTGCTCGAGATCCGCTCTATAACTCGAGGGGGCGCGAAACTCTTGAGAGCGGCATACCAGCGCAAAGTCAACCGACCTTTCCGCAAGCGCGTTCATCCTTTCGGCGAGAAGCTTTTCACTGCCAGTGCATATCAGCTCTTGTATTTCGCTCGAAGCGATCCGAAGCTCCGGAAACGCCGCAGACCGTACTGTGTTTTTTCCCGCTATTTTCGTCGCGCTACAGTTCGAGAGAGAGAGAGAGAGAGAGAGAACGTTGCGCTCAGAGCTCTGTCTTGACTTTCGCAGCTATGCAAGGCGCTGTACAGGGACACTGTCTTCCGCGCGCGCGCGCGCGAGGCGTCTGCATTGAGTGCAGCTTTCTTAGGCGGCTCCGGCTCTGCTGAATCGCTGAATATTCAACAAAGGCAGCTCTCTGCTGCTGCGCGCACTTGGGTCAACCTGAATCGCGTTATATGCGGCTGGTTATCGAGATTTCCTTCTCGCGACGGTTAAATCAATACACCGCGAGCGGTATATCTTTATTATAGGATACGTCAACTGCTGTTGCAGCGCTGGTATATTTATAAAGTGTATAACGCGATTACCCGAGAGCGGTCTAATTGCTCTCGGTGAGCGGACTCGGCAGTGTAGCGAGCTCTTTCTCTCTGTGTGCGAGAGCGCAAATTTATCGCCGCTAAAATGTGCAGTAATTACGCTTTTCTCTCACTCAGTCTTTCTCGCCGAGAAGAAACGGGGGAAAATAAACGAGACAGCTATACGCAGCTCGTTATATTCCAGCTGCAAACAATGCGCTGCGCCTAGTCGCGAATAATTAAAATCAATATTTCTCAATTCGCACGCGCTGCTTTTACGTGTAGAGGAGAGGAGAGAAAAACTGCAATAAACTTCTGGGTTATTATAGCCCTGCGCGCTATTGCTGAATCTGCGTGTATTACACTCTGCACTGCGGCTGTGGAAAAGATAGACACATGCGTGACGGAGTTATAATATGTAGGTATATGAGTAAGAAAGTCGTCGAGCGAGCGGAGAGAAGAAATCAATAGTGCAGGGAACTTCTGGAAGAAAAGGGAACCTAGCACACATCGGGGCGCAGCGCTGCAGCGTTAAACAAAGGGGTGCAGCTCAGTTTCTCACTCGCAGCGCCGACAATCAGATATATAGAAGCCTTCTCTCTTCTCGGTTCGATCGATAAGGCCTTAATGAGAAAGGCCTTATCTTCTTCTTCTTCTTCTTTCGTCGCCACGATGAGGATATATCCCCGGCGAGATGTGTTGAACGGAGCCTCCGCCGCGAAATTAATTGCCGGTCGTGCGTCAGCGAATCGCGCGCCGGAAAAATCCGGGCACTATTGCGTAAACGACCTCGAGTGCGAGAGCTCCTGCCGCCGCTGCTGTTATACACTATTTACTGACGAGTATTGTAACATATATCTCTACGGGCCGATCTCTGCAGAGGCGCGAATGAAGTATTTAACCGGCGGCGCGCAAAGCACCCTCCGCGCACGAGTTAGCACGCGGAACAGATAAGCCGTGTGCGCAGAGGAGATGCGTCCTGTGTACCTATATAGGTACGCGCATGCGAGTCATTTGCTCGGCTGCACGCCACATTAGGCTCGTGTATACACGCACGGCCGAACGAGAGGAGGATCACTGCTAATCTTCGGAGCACACACGCACACACGTATACCTACACCCCGAAGAGGCAATACAGCAGCTACGAGGGCTCATTATATTGCAAACGAGCAGCGCCGAAGCGAAAAAAAGCGCGCGCGCGCGCGTATGTGTATGCACTCGATGGAGCGCTTAATTAGCGGCACTGGCTCTGCTTATCGCTTGGCGCTGTCGTTTTTCGCTGTACGTTCGGACGCGGTTAGGAAGGAACTCTCTCCGTGTAAAATAGTGAAATTTCACTGATTGATAGTGCATATGCGCTAATTTATACAGTGAAAAGTATGCAACTGTCAAATAGTTACTATTCACTGAATGAATTAGTGAAATGGTTACCGCTTAAATCAGTGAAAATGTCGGATTTTAAATCGATTAGAAATGTACACTGAGGAACAAAAAAATTAATTTCTTTCTTTGTTTATTTATTTTAGGCTTATTATTATACATTTTTATTAATTTAGTATGAAAATTATATTATTTAGAACCAAAGAAATGAAATTAAATTTTTTGTCGGCGGCGGGAATCGATCCTGGATCATGAGCGTGGTAGTCGTGCGTGCTATCCGTTTACCTTTTTTTATATAATCGTTTTATTTCTTTAAATTTTACATATTTGTTGAGTGAAGTACAGAAATACATACAATAGAAAGGTACATCATTTTGATCGTAATAGTATAAATGGCCCTGCCTGGGCTCTCGAATACAAACTTAGGCTGGGGTTGTAATATTATTGATCATTAAGTCTTTACGAGATATCGACGAAAAATGCATTTTTATATGCGGGCCCTGAATCCCGACATCGGCGACCCTCTGGACATCATCTATTTGCGATTCGTAATCTTACTTTCTCCTGGCCAAGGATCAGTTTCGAGAGAACTCCCTTAATAAATATAATATTCTTGCCCTTGCTTTCCCCCAGTATTCAAGCGTATTAACAAAAATTTTTTTCCCATTAAAACTTTGCTGTAGGGGGTGAATGGGGTATGTGGGTTTAAGAGTTTCAGTTTTAGGATCGCACCTCTCATTTGTTCACTGTTGAATAAGTGAATCAGATTGACTTATTCAAAAGTGAAATTTTCACTTAACAAAATAGTATTTATGTTAGCGTTTCACTGATTAGAATTTGGTGTCAAAATAGTGATTTTTTCACTATTTCAACAGTGAAAAATGCGTTCACTGCATAAATAGTGAACATTTTCACTGTTTTACATGGAGAGAGAAGAAGCTTCACGCATATGCTTAAACGGCGCGTTTCAGCGAAAGAAAAATGAAAAAACGCGCGAATGCCGGAAAAAGTCGATCAGGAAATTAGCTCAGTCCGATGCACGGCGCATCACGACTACTTATAGTCACGCACACACAGACACAAACGTGATATGCAGAAGAATAAGAAATCGGCGAAGAAAAGCGTGACGCTTGAGCGCATAAATCGCAATCGTGTGCACGTCGTCGGCGGCAGCTCTGGGGCATTTTCTCTCTCGCCGTGAAAATGTCTCTCCGCCGTCGGCAGCGTGCAGAGATCTCGACCGATGCTGTATAGTCGCCGCGGACGAGAGTCATCGGCGCAAAGAGACAGAGACATTATTCCGTGGCGACTTTCCTTTCGACCCATCTATGCAGATTTCCGCGAGCGCGCGAGGCACACTGCCACCCACGAGCCTCCTGGTTTCTTGCACTTTCACTCGTCTTTCTCTCCATCTATATCTCTCTCTCTCTCTCTCTCCCGTGTGTGTCACCCTCCTGTCTCTCTGCGCATGTACTCGACACTCGGCAATAAACATCGCGGCCGCGGTGTATACCGTAAATAGTGTACTGGCATCAGCAGCAGCAGCAGCAGCAGCAGCAGGAGCCACGCCTCCTCTCGCTTCTCTGCATCAGCGCTCGATCGTTAAGATCTTTCTCTCGGTGACTTTTCGCTATCTAGACTCTATTAAACGGCTGATCTATTCGATAAATTTGCTCTTTAGGCGCGTCCGAGACACACGTTTTACATACGTAAATATACACGTACAGAGCCGGTGCAGTGTATCACTCTTTTTCACAGCTTATTGAAACACCTTCGATCGCACCCTATACTCTCGTGCATAAATACACTCCTCTCTCTCTCTCTCTCTCTCTCTCTCTCTCTCTGTCTCTCTTTCTCTCTCTCTATAGGCTTGTTAAGTTCCCGAGAGTAGCAATTTTTCTCCACCGTCTGTGTCAATTTTGCGCGGGGGCCAGCAAGAGTCGCGCGTAAATAGGCGGGCAATTAACGTCAGCCGCAGCTCTCCGCAAGCATTGCTACACGCGCAAAGGCATCTCCGTCTCTCGCGGATCGTTTAATATTTGTTAGCCGCGCGAGAGACGACGGAAAGAGAGCTCGGCGACTGCATTACCATATAAATTATGTTATCGTGATTTACGATCCTGCCACAAGCACGACGACAACGATTCATCCGTTCGACTCTGTGGCGATCGTCATCGGAAGAGAAGTATGAACGATGTCTACGCTAATTCGAGCAAGATAGCCTCGCGTATGCGTGTGTGGATGAAGACGGCGGCGGCGGCGGCGGGGCGGGATCCATTCATCCTCTCGCGCAAAACAATTTCAAAGCGAGAGAGAGAGAGAGAGAGAGATAGTTTTATTGCGCCGTTGACTGACTGACTGGCTGAATCGATATACGCTGCCCTTAAAGCGCGCGCGCGTATATACCCTTGTCGTTTACGAGCTGCCAAGCAAATCTTTCACAAGAGCTGTAGCGCTGCAATTTCCATTTCGTTTACGAATCGAGAGAATTACGACATCGTACATCACGTCGCCCTCGCGACGGAATTGAAAATTCTGGAATCGCTTTTTGATTTTTTCGAAAAGTAGTTCAGCGCGCTTGTATAGGCGCATACACATCGCTTTAAAAGGCCATCTCGCTGCGGTACGCGACAGGCGCGCGCGTTGCGCAACGACGACAATGGTCCGCCGCGCGCAAGTTCATTGCCGAGTGCCGAACGGAGAGTGGGAGTTGTCGGAAGAGAGAAAGAGGCCTATGGCCACGACAGCGTCATACGAGCCGCATTAGCGCGGCGGAACCTTTCTCCGCTCTCTGTAAACCCGAGACGCGCAGCTATATAGCGTAGAGAATGCATGCATGCGAAGGTGAAATTGATTCTTCCTGCCGACCGCGAGATTTTCACATATATGTTGACGATGGACACGGGTAATCCGATCGATTGGATCCAATCATTTTCAGATTAAAAATTCAAATCTCCCGCGCGCTCTCGTACTCGCGTAATTTAGAAACAATTTTCCTCGGTGATATATCACCTCCACTGTATACGTGCGCCGAGTGTTTTCAACGCGCCTAATGGGACTCTATTATTTTCCAATCATAATTACGCGTGACGACTGGACCAACAAAGGCCGATTGATGATGGGCTGCTTTTGAAAATTAGGCTTTAATTTTCAATAAAGAGACCCGATGTGCGGCCCAGGAGGTCGCGGTTATTGGAGAAAGCGCGACAACTCTTCCAACTCCTTTTGCAACGTGTAAATACTGATCAATCCCGTATGCGCGTGTAGTTGAAAAATTTCCCTCGTTTGTTATGTAGCGGAGGATATCCCGCAGCGGTATATGCGCATACGTTTAGCACCAGTAGCGGATCAGCTCTGGAGGTATGGATTATTAACCACATTACACCGTCCCGACAATCTATTTTTAAGGCAGCCCGTATAGCATGCACACAGAGAGAGAGAGAGGAAATCTATAGCCGTCAGAACCGCCATTGTGGAAAAGGGCTGCTGGGACCGGCGTCGCGCGTGTCTGCGCGAAAATTCTCCACGTGGCACACGACGACGAGCCATATCGATCGGTCTGAAGTCTGCACCGCCGGCATTTCGGTTCCTCGGCACGTCCTGGTATATACTATATATAGAGGAGAGGTGGTGGCACACGAGCCGACGAGCCCTCCCAAAAAAGTCAAAGGACGAAAAAGCACGGTTATATACTTATATATACGCGTGTGGCTCTCTCGTGCGGGCATAGTTTGCAGGCGTTTCTGCGAATGAGAAATGTCCCGTCAGTAGCACTGCAGACCTGCGCGAACACAATACGCTCTCCTCCTCCTCTCTACGCAGGCGTTCATGCGCCGCTGAGAGAAAGGGACGAGCCGATATGAATTATCCTCGAGCGCTCTTTAGCGTCTGCCGCTCGTAAACATCATTTTTCACGCCGTAGACGGATGGCAGCGCAGCCGAGAGTATAAAAGAGAGATAGAGAGAAATCTATCAAGGCGCGCGAGCCGGGAATCGCCGCGGCGATCGGTCTGGATGTGTAACTTTTGCCGTCGTCGCTTCCACTTGATCAAACGCCTCAACAGCTTTATTCGCTGCGAGGTGGTCTGTCTCTATCTCTCTATTTCCTGTGCGAGACTCCCGTGTACTGCTGCGCTCTTTTTTTCATTATATCGAGCGGCATAATGTGTGTGTGTGTGTGTGTGTGTGTGTGTGTGTATAAGTGTACAGCCGAAAGAAAGTACATTAGGCCGTCTGCCGCGGTACAGCCGCAATAGAGTCTCGAATGTATATATAGGATCGCGCCTGCGCGATAGACCGGCCCATAACTGCAGCGTATAATGAGAACTAGACGCTCGATAATTTACGCGCCCTTTTAATTCCCGCATCTTTTAGGCCAATCCCGCGTGGAAAGAGGAAATCTATAATGTATATAACACCGAGACGCGGCCCTTTTCCTCCTCCATTCGACGCGTCGTCGCGACGATTTATACATCGCTCCCTCTAACTCTGGGGCATAAAAGTGCGCGACCGCATAGTCGGCCGTTTGTCGAGATGAGCACTCAACGCTCCGTATATTTCACCGCGGGAGATTCAGCGATATTTCCTATCGGCAGTTCTGGCCGTAAATACGAGCTCGGGGTTGCCACCTTTTTCCTCGCGAAAAATCCATCGCAACGGGGTACATTTCGTCTTATTATTTACAGCGATGCACACAACAGTACAGAGCTATAGGATTATGACATTTATGCGCCTACTTCTGAATTGCAGGGTTTCCTCGAAGCCAACTCCCGATGCTGGTGGAACGTCGCCTTGGTCGACGCTACTCGACAGCTGAGGTACAAGGGTCACGTGGCCCCCGGAATTCTCATGGTCAGCGGTCCGCCCTGCGCCCTTGAGGTCTTAAGGGCAGCCTGGGCGCGCAACGTCTTGCGACCCCCTGCGGATCACATTATCAGTTGTCTCGGTAAGTCGGCACTATGTTATAATGCGCGAGCGACAAAAGCAGCCGCGCAAGCACACACACACACACACACACACACACACACACACTGCGCACGAGCTATAGGCTCTATCGCCGTCGGCTATCGGGCAAGCATCTCGAGCCAAAGGGGCTTCGCGTGCCGTGTGTGCATCCTCGGCATTTATGCTAATGCTCCGGGAATGCAGTCGCTGCTGCTGCGCTGCAGCGGAGCCTTGTTACCCTAACTCCTTCCTGGAATCTCCCCCTCTCGAGCGAGCTTTTTTCTCGAGCTTTTGTTTTTTCAAGCCCATCCCACAACTATAGTCACATGGTGGCGATTGATCGTTATTTGCGCGAGAGCGTAACGCAGCCGTCATCTCTATTGATCGCTGGAAGCGGGGCCCGATTGTTAATGCTAACGCGTACACCTTCATTATTCTCCATTCGCTTTCTGCCCCCGGCGCGGATATGCAGATCGTGCGGTACACGTATGTGCGCACAGTACTTAACATTTCGTAATACGTCGATGTGGAGATGACGAAGGCGCATCATCCAAGTACGTTGAGTTTCACCGTTATGCACAATAATGCAGCGCGATAACTTTAATTCGAGAGAGTATGGCTGATGCTGATGCCTGTAGCGAAGGGGAAGAAATGACAATTTCTCTCCCATCAACCTGCAGACGTATACATACACACGACTCGAGCTTTCGAAATAATAATTCCGAGAGCATATACCCACACCGCCGAGAGAAGAAAGAGCGCGCGCAGCTCGCCGATCCAATTATAAAGGCTATTATTTTTCCCTTACGTAAGACAAGGTCGTCGTTATATTGTCGCACGGCTCGCTCTCGGCTTTCCTTATTGTGCGCATTGGCTAACCCAGATATAATTGTATACCCGGCGTTGCATATCGCGTTATGCTTCGCTTCGCGTTTTGGAGATATTAATACGGGCTGATGCACGTGTGTGCACTGTGTCGAGCCAGACGGACACCTGACGATGAGAGTCGGGGATCCCGTTTCGTTCGCTCGTCGTTATTCATTGGTGTATACATATTCATACACACGGTTGTAATCAACGCTAACCGTTCGATGATAATCTAATAATCGTCGTAAATCGCAATTATACAACGGCGCGCGCGCACACAATCAGCCGGCTGTTATTAGATTAATGAATTACGCGCGGATAACGCGTGTACAGTTACTCGCGGATGATGCATTTATCGTTACACAATACTCTTTCTCTGCGCGCGATTAACGTTAGCGTTGCTATTTTCTTAATGAGAGATATTATTTTTATACTTATCGGGTAAGAAAATCGTCGTCGACAGAGAGAAATCGCTATAATTAGATTAGATTTATTTAGAATTTACTTTACTCTCGCGTTGATGATTTTCGGAAAGAATTATGCGTGGGTAGAAAACGTCTCACTCGCCTCTTAATAGAGACGTTGTCGTGCATCGAAGCCAATAGAGCGTATAGGCAGCCGTATCAGCTCGTCGCGCGTATATATATTAGGGCTCGCTCGACACACTGGCGGATAGGGCGACTCTCCATATAGCCCGATGGCATAAATCAGCAATTAATTGAAATGCCGGGAATATGATCGTTCATTATTCCGGACGGATGGAGTAGCTTAGCTTGCTATTATGGAGAAACTGTTCTGGTACGCGAAATCCTACTCAAAAAACAACTGATGTCCCTCCACAGGCCAAGATCCTCCATAACCTTATATTGAGTTGAAGTCGCTGAATTCTCGCTCAAGGAATTTCGCGGGGGCGGTTGCAGAGCGCATACTAATACGTTGTACATTTCCTTCCTATAAATCGCGCACAAATCATGTCTCGTGAATACTGCGGGAATACTACTGAATAATTTTTCAATTGTACGGCCGTCGCATAAATCGTCGCGTATTTAAACGCGAAAAATGAGCTAGGATGTGTGCAGCAGCAGCAATAACGTACAGCATAATAGAGTCGCTCCTAGCTGCGCAACGCAGAGGGCATAATGGAAAGCACATCGGATCCTTCGGTATACCGCCGCGTTTGTGCGCGCATGTATAATTGGCCAAAAGAGCGCGTTTCACGAGCAATTACGCGCGGCCCGCGTAATCCACGAGCACAGACAGAGGAGCTTGCTCTCGCCTTGCCTTGCCTTATACGACTATTATATAGATCGAGAGAGTCCATGGCATGGCGAAAGATATATCCGCCGCGCGCAACTTTCGATGGCCCGGGGCCAAAGTTCCACCCCTTCTGCGAGATATCTCGCGCCGCGCGGAAAAGGTCAGCCTACTCTCACGCCTGCCACGAGAGCATATACACGGAGCTGCTGCGGAGCTCAGGTGACGCAACTTTATATTGTACTTTGAGAGAGAGAGAGAGAGAGAGAGAGAGAGAGAGAGAGCCTCTCCCCCGCCGCGCGCGATCGATAGCGCTGCGCTTTAATTTGCCAAGCGCCGCCTAAGTCAGATGTCGAACAGCGTCAAGCTCGAGGCGGTCTTTTTCAGTGACGAAACCGGGGAAAAAACGTTCCTCATATCTATTCACTCCGCGATTTTGCCCGGAGCGGCGGCTCTGTACAGCCTGTACGAAGGTACTCCCGCCGCGACTACCTCACGTGTCATGCAAATTGCCGCGCGCGCGCGCGATGCGACTCGTATACGGTCTATACACATACACGTAAATAGCTACAGCGAACGAGAGAAGACTCTCACGCTCTCCTTCTGCATCGCGGACGAGTATTATGACTCGGCGGCGGTCGAGGGACCTTATTTTCTCGCCGCGGAGACTCGTGTGTAATACGTAAAGTATACGCGTATCTACCACTCGCATGTACTGGCCATTCGATATCGAGAGCTAATCTCTCTCTCTCTCTCGCTCTTTCCGTGCGGCGGCTCTTCCGAGCGACACGAACTTATATATTTTTCTCTCTTCGCCGCTCCCGCGGATCTGCACCGTGTGCACCGATGCACTGGGACTGGATTCCGAGATTTCGGATATCCAATTATGGCTTATCAGTTTCCATTATTGGAAGCTCGCTGCGCGCGCAGCTTGTTAGCCCGCTGATAAGCGCGAAAAAGCAGAGCAGCCAATTTTATAATGCATACCGCGCGCGCGCTCTCTAACGGGATATGCATCCTTCGTCAAATTCACGGGCTTTCGAATCCGGGATTATTTATCAAGTGCCGATGACGCTAATCAACTCGCGCGATACTCCGATCAGCTCCGACGATGGCGAGTATATTAGCCGCTATATCCCAGGCGCAACGTCGTTATTAGAAAGAGATTTCCCGTCTACGCTGCCCTTGCTGCGCCCGTCTACGTATATACAGTATACACAGGGGATATAATTGCTCAGGAGCATAAATTAATTTCGCAGACCTCCCCCGGGCACGCCCACTGTGTGTAGCGAGAGGATAGCTGCAGCTCGCCGCGCAATAGCGGCTAATCGCGCAGCTGCGGTGCGTTGGCAGAAATCCTCTCGATTAGGCGCGAATCGTCGTCGCAATTCTCCCTCGAGGCCGCTCGCGCGATGATTTTCTCAAATTGAATTATTTATTGCTGCGGGGGACCGGGGAAATTCAAAGTGTAACGCGCGCGCGCGCGCGCACAATGAATACGCGCGTCGCTTTCGAAGTCGCGCTTTCACTTCATCCCATTATACACCGAGCGAATCGCCGCGAAAGATCTTCTTTTACAAGCTCTCGCGCGCGTACGTCGCTTTTATATTGTTGAAGAGCCGAGCCTTGGCAAAATAAGCAACAACGTTACGCAGCTTGCGCTTTCTACCGGCTCTCTGTGTGTGTCTCCTCGCCCGGCTTTTGTTTTGTTATTTCGGTCCTGCGCATGAGCCGGGGCGGAAGGATATATTTCTTTAATTGCGCCCGAATTGCACCGAGTGCTGCCCGCTTTTATTTCGAGAGATCCGACGCGCAGTTTTACATAAAAACTCAAGATAATGACGTTAGGTCACCGGATCCCCGTGCTCGCGCGGTTATGTGAAAAAACTTTCTCGAATCTCGCGCCCTTATTGCAGCGCGCGATGAAAGGGCGAGCGCGCGTTACGAAAGCGGCCGAGAGATAGCGTGAAAGTTTGTTTGTCTCTCGTTGCTCGTTTATACTTGGGGATTTGAAAAATCGAAAGGGAGAGCTGAAACCTTATACACCTGTATGCATACCGCACATTGTAATGCGAAATAGCCAATCTCGCTCCGCCAGAGTGAGAGCGAGGACGACGCGAGCAAAAAAAGAGGAAAAAGAAGAGGAGAGTCCTCGCGCTGTCGTGATCTGCATATATACACACAGCGGGGTTTTTTCAGAGTCGCGCATGGGAAGTGGACCATCTCTCGCTCAACATGCGCGCGGCCTACAATGGTATACTTGTATGCTCAACATTCACTTTTCTAATTTGCCCCGAGCGAGCTGAGAAACTGATGCAGCATCAGCAGGTATATTACATCCCGCATCGTCTTCTCAGCGCTCGCGCGAGGAATCGTGCATAATAATATTGCGACACTATGCAGCGAGCCGCCGCGAGACTAGCGCAAGCTACGCAGAGCTTTTTCTTCTCTCCGGCGGCGGCGGCGGCGGCGGCGCGCGAGAGCGAGAACGATTTTCCCTAATGACGACGATGAATCACGTAAATTACCGGGTTGCGCGCGCAAACCGGGAAATTAATTGAGTTTCGCGTTTCGTTTCAATTGCCCGCGCGCGCGGAGCGACGTGACTCCCTTTTTTCGAAATCGCGGCAAGCGGATGGATGCAGAGTGTGTGTGTGTGTGTGTGTGTGATACGTTCTATTGCGACTCGTCGCTTCATTATGCGGAGAAAAGGCAAGACAACTTCTCAGTGCACGCGGCTACGTTTCGGTCAATATTTGAAGGCTATTTCGCGCGAAATCTCTAGAGGTATTCCGAGAGCGCCGCCGCGGCGACTTTCCAAGTGCATTTCGTTGTCCTCGCCGGGCTTGTGCAAAGAGATACACTGCGCGCTGTTCCACGAGCATAACGTATAGGATTAAATATCTGTAGCAGAGACGGTTATATTCTCTACACACGTATATGACTTCGGAGCAAATAGTCGAGAGCATACAAGCTTCAGATTTCAGAATAACCCGGTGCAGCGGAGTATCATTTATCTCGGAATTCGTCCTCGCTCACAGCCTCTTCGGTGATGTATATACCTATATACACGTATACGCCGAGCAAGCTGCGAACCAGTTTGCCGACAGAATCGCAAGACGACACTCCGATAAACGAGCGCTGTATACTGGATTAGCAGTTACCAGCATATTAAAAATATACCTGGATGCCGCGGATTTATACCTGCGCGGATCCGTAATCCAATAGCCGTAAATAATGCGAGAGCTGCTAGCGCGCGTTATTCCTTCATTATATGCGGCCAGCATCGAGTTTTTAAAATTTCGGAAGGCCAACCTGTATGATTATTACAGGAGAGAAATGAGAAATGCCTGCGCCGAGTACAGAGGCTAATTATCAAAAGCAAACAGTTTACGACTATACCAGAGTGTGTCTTGCTGCACACACGTGTCATTAGAGGCGTTGTATCGCACACATGAAGTACAGAGTATATATTTTGAAAAACGGGATCTACGCCGAGTGCCGCAAAGTGACAGATGCAGGGAGCTATACGTATACGCGTATATCCACACACATAACCGATGCTCAAGCGAGCGGCCCATTAAGTCTCTTTATATATACGCGGGCAACTTTCTCGGCGCCTGTGGTATATACCTTATACCAGTGGATTATATCGAGTAGTCGAGAGCGCCGAGAGGGAAAGAAAGAGCAGCAGCGACTGTCGCTCGAAGACAGCTCTCGTCTGAGACGCGTTATCCGTAATTATTGTCCGAAGGCGTGTCGGCATCGGTAGCAGCCCGGCACGCGACACGATCGATCGTCGATTCCTCCTTGCGGCTGCGATAAGCAGCAGAGGAATAATTTGCTCGTTTCAGTATATCACACTGCACTCGTACCGCGATAAACGAAAGCAACTCGAGATCTATACGATATGTCCTCTATATCCGCGTGTAGGTATAGTGTACCTATATAGGCTAATGTCAAGAAAGCATGACAAAGTGTTCCGCGCGCGTCGAGAGATTGATGGGCGATAAGCGAGCGCGCAAACTTGATGGCCGGACATAAACGTACGCGCGCGATTTTTCAAAAACTCTCGCGGGAGAAAAACACGCCCGGTTTTTCTCACGTATAACTGATTATAATACATCATACACGCATGCGGCCCTTGCGCGCAGCAGCAGCAACAGTTCTGTTTCCGGTCCACCTTTTATTCGAAAGCACGACACACACACACACGAGCATCGGATATTCATTATCATTGTATAATGAATGATGATTAACGATGTGCACTTTCTCCGTTTCGAGGGGGCTTTTAAAAGTACGCTTTAGTAGATTCTAGCTCGCGCCTATGTGTATACGTGTATGCGTGCTCTCGAATCGCGTAATTGCGCAACGCCGCTCCCGATCGGCTATATAATGAATTAGACGAATCCTTTATAACTTTCTTCGCGGCGGCGGCCTCGACTAATTTATCGCTTTGCTTATATACTCCTCATCAATCCAAAAGCGTAATCCAAACAATCATATATAACTATAAGGCGTACAACACATGCATCGGGTATGGTCTTGCAGAGTTGATGATTGGAAGTCGATTGCAGCTAATGGGCCGCAATATCTCCAGTGTATTACGTGCGTACAAAGGAGAGCATTATAAGAGAAGCTGTGTGGGTACATAGTAGCCGGTTTCGTCATAGACCACAATGCCAGCGTCCATAAATTTTTGCAACTGATGCATCTTGACAGAAAATACTATATCGATCGTGAATAATAAGGCGTTTGGATAAGACTCCCGCGCGCAATTACACGACACTGTTATAACTTTTTGCCCCGCGCGCGCGCACGAGAAAGGGTCAATAGGTCGCGCTGTCCCAATACACATCGGAGTATAAGTTCCCATTGACAAATGAAATAAGAGATTTCAACAGAGACGACCATAGCAGACCGATTCCATCTCGTTGAGAGATCGGTTATCTCTCGCCGTCGCGATGTCAATTCAGCATAGCGGCCACGTGTACAAGCGCACAATACCGATCTTCTTGCGCGCTTTCGTCGCGATACACGTCGAGTATAACTGCAGGGTCCCATTCACTTCCACGCAAAATCGTCGCCGAAGAAGAAGACGAAGAATCAAGGTGCAACAGAGCCGATCGACGCTCCGGATAATAGTAAGCATCGCTCGCTCGGAGACAAGAGAGGCTGCAGTGTGCTCTCAGCGCTCGAGCTCGACCTCCCGGCGGCGGCGGCTGCGATATAATAGGAAGATCGTCGCGATAGGGCAGTAACTAGGTCTCGACTCTCCGGCGGAGAGCTTTGTTGCTTCGCGCCATCGGAGCTCTCTCTCTCCCTCTCGACGGCGCGATCGCCGGATCCGATTGCAACCGAGTCACAAGCCGCCGGTGCCGCCGCTGAAAATATATCCCCCAAACGCAGGCCTTTTCGCACACTTTTTTTGCTCTCCTTTTTAACCATGCGGTATGGAAGAACGATGATAAAGCCGGTGGCGCGTGTAATAAGGAAGTAGCGCGCGTTGTACCGTTTGCGAAATTTCGCAGCTCATTGTCGGGAGCCGGCGCGTGTGTATGCGCTCTGCTTTCTTATCGCGAGCTGCAGCGTTAAGTATATAACGCGATCTTCGTATCTGCGAGATGCTTTTCAAGATCTCCCGGCACAATGAGGTTCGTATATACGCGCCTGCGCCGCTATTGCGGTGCTTTTCGCGGGAACGCGAGCTGTCGGTCATTGCAATTTGAAAATGGACGACGGCGACGCGGGATCATCTCGTCCGATATAACCAGTCGCGCTTTACGCGCTGCAGTTTCTCCGCGTATTATCGAGTCGTAAAGCTGCGCTAGAAGAAGAGGGAGAAGAAGAAGCATAAAGCCTGCAATTTGCTGCATTTAGCTCCCGCTTCATTAGCGCCGCTACAGCGAAAATCAACGCGCCGGTTCTCTATAATAAGCGAGAAAAGCGCGAATTTAATTATGAAAAAGGAAGGATCGATCCGAGAGCGGGTGAGAGCATATAGAGCTCCAAGTAGAGACGACGTTGACAAGTGGGAGCAGCGGACAGATAACGGCGCTGCATGTGCCCACGCGCATATATCGCCGCATAAATATTATGTCTCACGCGCGCGGAGTGGCTTTTCTCTTTCTGCGCGCGACTTTTTGCGCTCTTAAAAATCAAAGTGACACGAGGGGCAGCTGAGTGAAAAAGAGCAGGCAGCAATGTGCCTACGCGAGTCCTTGTGCGCGCGATGATGCAAGCGTTTTATCTCTGCTGCAGTGCAGCGTGTGCGCGTAAAGCGAAAAATGAACGGGACACGCGTTGAGCCCCCTATTCTGTGCGTAACATACATCGAGACAAAGAATGCGGGAATTAAGCTGGTCTTTCGCTGCAAGATTTCAAATCGGAACTTAACTCTCACCGCGCAGCGTCTCTTTTACGCAATGTTACGCGCGAACGTGTGTGTGTGTGTGTGTGTGTGTGTGTAAACGTCGATGTTACACATACTTTTTCAGAGTTTTAACATACACGCTTGAACAAAAGCGATGGCTAATTCACTTTGAAAAGCCCGTAATAAGCCGCTGCTACAGGAGGAGGAGGAGGAGGAGGAGGAGGAGGAGGAGGAGGAGGAAGAGGAAAGACAGAAATCTCTCGGCAGCGATTTCCCGAAGAGAGTCTCATTGTTCGCCGCATCTTTCGACACACGAGCACAGCACAACACACACTCTGCGCTGCATACTACCATTTCCAGCGGAAGTCTCGTTAGCCGAGCGAGCTCGTCGGATATAATTGACCCTCTCTCTCTCTCTCTAGGCGGCACTTGCGCAACTTTGCGGCGGCGCCAAGCGACAACGCGAAATACACGCGCCGCATACAAGTGCGCAGCCGATATATACTGTATACGTTCTACACTCTATAGCTTCCCCTCGCTCTCATACATATGTAGATACAGCTCTGTGTGTCTGCTCTCCTCTGGTATCGATTGCCGCCGAGAGAATAATACTATAATGTGCGATGTAGCTTGGCTGCGTTTCACAAGCTCTCGAGAGTATAGCATATTATTTGTCTGGACTATATCGGCAACGGCTTTGTAATAATCATCCTCTCTCGCGCGTTGAATGCTAAAAGCTTGTCGGTGATAAATCTGCCTCTCTGACTGACGTGTGCGCCGCGGCGCCGGGCTGACCAAACACTGCCATTGTCTACTTAAAGACAGCCTCGTGCCATATTTTTTCCCAATACGATTCTCTCTTTCTCGCCGCTTCTTGTCAAGCATATACCGTGTGTATATAATGTCAATCAGCCGAGCAATCGATTTCGCACTTTGCACAGTATCAGCGTCAGCAAAGCCACGCCTTCTGCAGTGTCGTCAAGTTTTTCTCCGCTCCTCGCTTATGTAACGCGCGTACACACACGCACACACACGCACACACACCTTCACACAATTGGCACGCGTGTATAAAATTGGGTAAATTATGCGCTGCGGCCTAATCCTAATCCTAATGCACCCGATAAACGGCTGCTGCGAAATTGATACGCCCCCATGCATCGCCCCCCCCCCCCTTCTTCCTATACGTGTATGTGTACATACACATGCGCATTGCGAAAATGCGCAGCAAACAGCTCTCTCACTCTCTCGAAATTAGCGTGGGCGAATGTGCAGCCTTTTACCTCTCACCGCGGAAAACCGGCATCGGCAGCAGCAGCGTAGGCTGCTGATATACGATATAAAAATATATAAGCCAGCGAATGATAGAAAGCCCGAAGCTGCATAGAGGCCGGCTAATAATAGTCCTGTATCAGGAGGCAGGTGTCTAGCCGCTCCTATATAGGCTGCAGGCTCGCGGAACTCGAACTACACGGGAAGACCAGCTGTACACGTGCACAATCGCGATCGAAGATTGCGTAAGCCTCGATGGATATTCGTGTAGGCATACATACTTTTTTCCGCGCGCGAAAGATATTAAAGTCGCTTGATTGAATTCGAGCTGTCGATTTACGTACCCACGAGTAGTGTGTCGCGCCTCGTAAAATCGACTTTTACCCGTGCGCCGGCGGTGAGCGATAGAACACTCGTAATATGTAGCTCGCGCGTCGATGAAAGTTTCCCCGCACACGGACAGCCGGTAATTGATACTCCGACGGACTGCACTGCTCGTAATTAGAATCAACGCGAAAACGATCTCTCTCTCTCTCTCTCTCTCTCTCTCTCTCTCTCTCTCTCTCTCTATCTATCTATCTCTCGCGCTCGCGTCGACTAATTAACGATCATGAGGAAATTAAGAAATTACGCGCGGCTAATTCACGCCTCGCGCGGTGTACTTATTTTCGTCAGTCGCGAGAGATACGCGTGGTTTTATCGCGCGGCGTTAAAATAAAAAAAGAACGAAGATTGAGCCGAGCGATATAGCGCTTATGCCGCAGAGACTTGCAGCAGAAAGGCCGATCGACCAAGTAGCAGCAGTTCGTCGGCGGTGCGGTGCAGACTGTGCAGTATGTATTATCGGACGCTTCGATCGTGTCGGAGAGTATCCCCTGGCTTTACGGCCGCCGCGACTCGCTTGGGATCATCCGGTGCAAGAGTAACGAGACTTGCGCCTATAAGCGAAGTATCAGCGTGAGAGCTGATTCTCGCACCTATATACCGTCCTCAGCTCACTCGTGATTTTGTGTATCACTCTCTCCCTCTTTACGCAACGTCCCCGGATTGCGTGTTCCATTATTATATTTCGTATACGCAGTGGCGTACCTGGAAAAGCGACGACTGCGGATCTATAATCGTTGCGCGATACGCGCCGAGGAAATGCTATGGAATTAAGCTCTCGAAAAGAAAAAAGCCGAGTAATAACGTAAAAAAGCAAGTGCGGGAAAGAGAGTACACAGAGCGGAGATGATGTGCGTTACGACACATTTCACTTTCTCGCTACAGCGAGAGAGCGCGAGCAATTTCCCTGCGGCGCGTGCAGCTCTCATTTTTCGGAACGCCTAATAGCGACGCTCGCCGACAAAAGAGAAGCACAAACTCTCGGCCTGCGCGCGCGCGCATAATACGATCCGATGTATGCTGGCGCACGACAAAGTGTGTTTCAGAGCGAGATCGCCATCTCTCGCGCTCGCGGCTACTCCGAGATCGTCGGTAGATAACGCACGCGGCTCTCTGTGTACAATGTGCAGCTATATGCTTTAACCGGAATTGTTTGGGAAAATCGTTGGAATAAGGAACACTCGAACTTTGCGCGGAGAGAGACGCGTCTCGTAGATATCGAGAATACAGCGGAGATTTATAACGGCTCGGTGTGTGCACATGTACGTATTCGTTCATTTGGAAATATTCGAATACACAGTATATGTCCGCGGCCGACAAGATTGGCACGATCGGGAGAGCGCGTCGATGCCGTAAGTCACTGAACGGACAAATGTCTTATACTTGGTGCGGTCGGCCGAGTGATGCCGCGTTATTTCAAAGTCGGTGCGCGGCTAGCTCTATACGTGCATAATAAAGAACCGTCGATCGAATGACGGACGCATAATTTACGAATCGGACGTAGAAAGTGCGTTCGCGCGCATCTTCGCGGCGCAGACGTGAAAATAACGATTTCTCCGCCGATTTCTTCGCTGCCGCTGCTGCTGTAACAAAGAAGACTAGGCGCGATTCTTTACATTTATTTGGCGGCGGGTGTAAATCAGCCGCGCATTCCTGCACCCCCTTAAAAAGGAAGCGCGCGGGCGAGAGAGAGAGAGAGAGAGAGAGAGAGAGAGACAGGTGCGCGCTCGCTATACGGCTTTACGAGCGTATCCCCCCCCCCAATCTCGCGCTTTTTCGCACGCTCGAAGCTTCGGTGCAGCCGTGCGCGGAAAAAGGAAACTAGCCTGCAGTTATCCCACTCGTCCCGATAATTGCGTATTATGAATAGTCTATATTTATGAAGGTGGACGTGCCTATATGTGATTCGCGCTTGATTGAGAAAAGTGTGCGAGACGAGTCTGCTGCTGGCGAAAAGTGCGCATGCCGTGAAATACGACTTACGCATAGCTGTAGCCGAGGCATAACGCCGCACGCAATGAATAGGAAATAGTACGCAGACGACGACCTTCTTTGGGCCAGTTGGGCTTGGAAGTATTTATCGGTCGTAGCGCTTTGAGTTACGGCTTGCGCTCGCCGCATACCTGCTGCGGTCTATGCCCAGCTCCTTCTTTTCTTGTATAGCCAGCTGGAGCCTCTTCTTCACGCTCTTGGCAGCTGCAGCTCGCGCTTAAAGAGCTATATGTACGTGTGTTTTTAAACATTTCTCTCGTGTACGTACGTGTATTATCTTATTATTATTATTATTATTATTATTATTATTATTATTATTATTATTATTACAGTGACCTGGAAAGCTTCGACGAATTGCTGAAAGCTGAAATATTCGCGCGCTTTACGACTCGAATAATCGCGTTTCCGAGCGCCGAGTGTAGTAATCTCCCCCCTCGCAGTATAGCGAAAAAAGCGCTGCGCTTGTGTACCGAAGGGATTATAATATATACGAGCAATGAAAGGGATAGGCCCGAAGGTCGCGAGAGATCCATATGCGGTCGGACGTCATGAGCATCGCAGTCGACGAGATTAAAAGGGGGAGAGGCTCTGACTCGACCCGCCTTCTTCGTATACGCGTATATAAATATATAACAGAGAGACGAGGGTGGAAGAATGTTCGGGAGTAGCGCCGGCGGTGCACATAACAACGCGATTCGCCTCAGCGTTCGTTGACCGAGACTGTATATACGGTGTAGGAAAATTCAGTTGCAGTCTGAAATTTTCACAAAGTTTCGAAAAGTGTGCTAATCGCCTGTCGCTGACTGTGAATGCCAATAAATTTTGCTATTTACTTTCCATCGGTTGAATTCTCTTATACACAAATCACGGTAAATTTCACGCTTGGCACGCAGTGAAGCATAATTTATGCGAAATTCGCTTGAATTTCAAAAACACCGCGATAAAATTCGTAAATGAGCGCGAAGAATTGTTCCGATTGTTTTTTTAAACACAGTCATCTTGCTTTTACTTCGCTACAATAAAAGATATCGCAGCTCTCGCTATAACATGCATCATCCAATAAAATCCATCTCCGCTGCCGTAATACCTACACGCACATGTTCTCGAAGGGGCCATCTGCCGCGCGCTCGACTCTCTCTCCCATCAACGTACAGGCATACAGCTATGCGTATCTATAAGACGGAGTGCTGCGACGAAACCAATCCCCCCCCCCCCCCCCGTCTATAGTATATACTATACGGTACTGCTGCAGTGCGGCTAAGCCGCGACTGCCGAAAAAAAATTTATTCGCAGTCATGCGTCCATACTTTAATTATAGCCGCGCGCGCGTGTAATACAAACTCTGCGCTGCGGTCGATCGATATAACGCGCGCCGGCTTTCATCTCCCTCGCGTTCTGCATAATAATAATAATAATAATAATAATGATAATACCGCTCTGCTTTTGCTCCGATGAAATTGTAATATCTCCAAAAAGTGTCGAGGAAGTTATTACATAAAGTATATATGAATTCCCCTAAGGAGGTGATGATGAATAACCATAGTCGTTATTGGGCATTTTTTTATGTCGCGCGCGTGCGAGAATATGATTACAGTCGAATGAACACAGCTTTTTTAGAAGCTTCTTTAGACTAAAACAGAACGAATAAAAACTTGATTCGTTGCAGGGGACATCGAGGACTGCCTGGTCGCGCCGGTCGCCCAGGGTCAGTTCACGCCGCTGCCCGAGGCCCTGTGCTGGGCCATCCTGGAGCTGACGTCGCAGCGGCAAGCCGCCACTCTCGACACGCTGCGCTCCGCCTTGAAGAACGCCTTCCCGGCGATGCAGCGCCCGTCCCGTGAGCTCGTCTACGACGCCCTGGCCAAACTCATGCAGGAGCGCAAGATCTACCACACGGCCCAGGGCTACTTCGTCGTCACCCCGGAGACGAGGCGGCTGAGGCGCGACTCGAGCCGCACAGGTGACAGGCGGACCTCCCGCGAGATGTCCTCCGGGAGGTCAGTTCAGGCCGGTATGCTCATGAGCAACGACGAGGCCATGGCCCTCGTTCACGGCGAGATGCTCACGCTCAGGGACGGCGACGTCACGCACCAGGCCGTCCAGACGAACCTCGCCGATGTCATCTGCGGAGGTGAGCTGTTACGCTAATTACGGCATGGGTTTGAGCCCGCTGTTGGATTGAAATTCCATTCCTCTCTCTTTCTCTCCGCAGGCAATCCAAACGACAAAGTACTGTTCGCTCGATGCCGGTCAGTGCCGGGCCGACTGGAGAGGAGGCATTCCCTGCGCCTCTGGGGTTCGGCGAGGCGTCTTCATCGAAGCGGGAGTTCGAGGTCGCTACCGAGGAGGCCCGAGAGAAGCGACACCTCCTCGAGCGCCGAGTACGCCAGCACCGACAGTGCACCCCACAGTCCGACGAGTGAGTCGTCCCGCCAGAGGGAGAAGGGTTTCTTGCTGCCGAATTCTAACTTTTCCACTCTCACATTAACGCATATGCACGCATAACGTTACGTATAGCTCACAACGCACCCCGGCTGCTTTTTCGTCTGGTGACGGTCATGACTTTCACAGAAAAAAAATATGGTCAAACCTCCATCATCACAGCAACAATCCCTTCTCCCCCTCGCACACATATAGCGTACTTGCATAGTCTCGATAACTCAACCCGTCCCCCGCACTCACGCCAGGCTTGTCCGCTATACTTTCAGAAAAGATAGGCCTGCTGTCACGACTCTTCCGACGCAGCACGCGGAGAAAGGGAGCGCCTCTCATGGGCACGTTCAGCGCGCAGTATCCGCCGACCGAGTGGTTCAATCCCCGGGTCGTTCATCTTCACAGCGTCGCCACGCAGACCAGGGCCGCCAGTCCCTCGGTAAGCTATTTCTTATAAATGTAACCGACTCTCTGTCTCCCTCACACACTTCCAACGTCGTCGATCTAACGAATCGCTCGCTCGTGCAGATGGTGGAGGCTCTGGGCCAGTCGCAGGCCAGCTTTCAAGCGTGGGACGACTCGAGCTCGGTGCGCTCGGCCACGCTGCCGCGCAGGCACCGCCGCCAGCCCAGCGGCGACTCCTCGAGTCTGCTGGCCAACTCGACGCCCCGGAGCTCGAGGAGGCACCGATCGCCCTGCTCGACCCTGCCGCGCTCCAAGTGCTCGAGCCTGAGCAGGTGCACCTCCAGGGCCTCGGTCGTGCCCTCGAGCAACGGACAGCCTCCCAGCAACGGCAAGAACTCGGCCAACTCGTCGCCCAGCCGAAGCGGCGGCAGCTCCGGCTCCGTCCGAGCGGTCAACAACAACAACAACAACATCAACCGAGAGATCAGCAACAGCGCCAGCCCCGCCAAGACCTCCAGCCACTTTGGCAGCCGACTCCAGAGCTCCAGGCACTCGTCCAGGAGACCCAGCCACGACCTATCCACTAGCGGCAGCAAATCCGCCAGCAGCTCGCCGCAGCACAAGGTATCGTATTCGATTTCCTCCTCCTCGCTTCTTATCATCCTCTGCCTTCTGACGAATCGTCTTTCCGCCGCAGGTGCTGCAAAAGTCCTCCTCGAACCACTCGAGCCACTCGAGCGGCAAGTCGACCTCCAGCAGTCGACTGTCCTCCTCCTCTTCGCCGCTCAAGACCTCGAGCTTCTCGGCCAACTCCTCGCCGCTCAAGGTCATCCAGCAGGGAGCACTGACGCCACTGCAGGAGGCCCAGAATTCCATCACCCTGCAGGTCTCGACGAACCTGAGCCCTTCGCAGGAGCAGCGCGCCACCAGCAGCGTTCAGAGCAGCGTCACTCTCGCCTCGAACTCCTTGAGCACGACGACCATTTCCGGCTCGCCCGGCACCAAGATCTACGTGCACCAAAACAACTCGCCCATGCGCTCCGTCATCACCTTCGAAAACGGCACGGGCAAGAACTGCTGCCAGGAGAAAGAGTCGACCGACAAGCCCGAGAAGCAAGAGAAGCAGGAGAAACAGGAGAAGCAGGAGAAGGAGCAGTTCGTCTGCAATAAGAAGACCGAGCAGCAGCAGAGCAAACCCGAGCGACCGTCATCGCTCTACGCCAGCAGTAAGGAGACTATCAAGCAGCCGCTGCTCTGCGAATCGGACAAGGAAAACAAGCCCAAGTTATCCGCGGACCAGGAGGACCAGCTGTCCAACAAGCTCAAGCTGACGAACAACCGACTGAACAACAGCCAGGCTCACCTGATCGACGGATCGAGCAAAGAGAGCAACGACGCGATGAATAACTCGCGCAAGCTCAGTCTCTCGCTGTCCAAAGACGCGTTGAGCTATCGCAACCTTCTGCGACCTGGCTCGAAGAACAACGTCTCCTCGAACCCGCCCTCGCCTACCAAGTCTTACGACGGCTTTGGCGGCTCGTTTAACAACGTCTACATTGAAAAGTCCTACGAGGCGGCGAAACAGCAGCGCGCCGCGGCCCAGGGCTCCGAGCCGAACCTCGAGAAGACGGCCAGCCGGGCCGAACTCTACTCCTATCCTAGTCTTAGCGACATGCAAGTGCAATTCACGAGCCTCGCCGCCCAGAAGATCCTCAAAGGCTGTCCTCTCAACAGCGTCGACACCCTCGTCGAGGTCAACATGGCTGCTGCCGAGAAACCCAATAATTGCGACGTCACCGTCCATACGGATTTTGGCCTAGTTTAAACACTGCCACGACTACAGCTTTTCTTCTTCTCCATTCCTACCCTTTCTATCCAAAAAATAAACGAACGTCGTCGCTCCCCCCCCCCCCCCGCCCCCACTGCCTTTTTTTAGAATTCCCCCTCTTTTGAAATATCTATTACCCAGTATATTATACACACACATGTAAAATATATACATAAAGTAAAAGTTATAAACTCGCGAGCTTACCGTCGACGATAATAATTGCAAATGAGTAGAGATTTTTGCTATTCGTTTAAGACTCGTCAGAGATTCATTGCATGCGTTGGTTAACTTTTTCAGTTGATCACGTATACTATAAGATAGAGAGACTCGCGTCTGGGATTCATCCTGGGCATATTTTTGCGATGAAAACTTTCTAAATCACATCATTTATTTTTTCCGACGCATTTCTACCTGTCTAGATAAAGGAAAACTTATCAATCAATAAGAAATTAATAATGAACAATGGCCTTAAATGATTAAATGATGTTTTCGATTGTTGACACTTTACGTTCCACTTGCTTGAGAGCAATATCCCTTATACGTTTGGTCGAATTCGTTCGATTATCCGTACAATTCTGCGCCGTCACCCGCAGTTTTGCATCGCTTTACCCCGCGAAAGCGAATTGCCAAAGCGAACTTTACTTTTGTTATTAGGAGATTTGTTGTTCTTTGTAAACGACGTATGTACGCATTCACGACTCATTATATATTATATAAAGAAAATATTATCGAGATGTTCCCAAGCAAGTTATTGAAGACTTTTAAAAAAATGGAGACTAGAAAATGAATTTAATAAACCTAGATAAATGAAACATGATAAATGTAAGAAACGTGATCGGCTAATTCGTAGCGCAGGTGGCCCGTACTGTACCACTAGTGCAATTTCATATGTATTTTCCAAGTGCCAAAACCGTAGAACTTAATCGATCGCCTTAAGCGTTTTGCACAACGAGTTTAAGTCCAAGTCCGTTAAACTGAAACGCCAATTTTACAGAAAGACCGTCGTTGATAATAATAAACATAACACTAGCCGTAGATGCAGAAAAAAAACAGTAATAAATAAGAGAGCGCATCAGATACCTATAAGGGAAGGACTGGACATTGATTTACATTTTTACAGAATAGAAGCTTTTGTACAATTATATTATAGATTATTATACTATGCACACCTCGCCGACCTTATTTTAGGAAAACAAAAAAGGGTAAAGAGTTTAGGATGAAATTTTTTAGGAAAAGAGTTTATGAGCTAACATTGTTCTGATTGAATTTTATAGAAAGTACCGAGCAAAATATACTTTTTGTAGTAAATTTTTAAGCGTTTGAGAGAATATCTTTTGGGAAATATACAACTCACGAAAACGTACGATCCTAGTCCTACCTTAAGAGCGCAAGATTGTGAGCTTTGTACATTTATAATATGCATCAGCGATTAACCAATAATAGTGTTTTGCGCATGTTAGATCGTGTTACAGGCGCGAGCTGTAGACGCACAGCATCTTTTTCATCAAAACTAACTTGTAGAATATAAAATTGTACGATGTTATTGTCTTACGGATGTAACGAGGAAACCGCAATAATAAAAGACAAAAATTATACCATAACAGTTGTTTTGTTTTTTCAGAACCTTGGTGGGACTCAACTGACAAAAAAAGATGTATAAGATTTAGAGTAACTTATTATTCATCCTGAAATGCAAAAATATTTTGCCATTACAAAATATTACAATACAGTAAGTAGTTTGTCTAGAAATAAATTAATTTCTATCTACTGCTAATAACAGCAATTATGTGTTTTAACATACACATTAATGGAAATTGATTTTTAGAGCAGGACAATGATAAAACACTTTAATAGAAAGTTCTTTTACTGCTCATATTTCTAGTTCGCATCTTTTTAAGTCGATGAAATATTCATCTATCTTGCTCAACTTGATTGTTTGCTAAAATTGGAAGTAGAATAATTCTGGAATCATCTTGTTCTGGAATCGACTGGATTTATTAGGGAAGCGATTAAATTATTTATTTTTTAACTTTTTCTATTAAGGTTTCAACAATTTCTCAATAAAATCCTTTATGTCGCGCAATTCCTGCAATAGAAATATTTCTTAATAGTTTGACTCAAATAAAATTTCTAATTTAATGACTTTAGACAAGACTTTACCTCGTCACACGATGCATGCATTACTCCTCGGTACGTTTTAAACTCGGTGTTAGTCATGAATTGTTTAAGTAAAGTTGCAGTGGCTTGACCCCATTTGTATGGGACAATGGGGTCACAGTCACCATGACACTGTAGAACAGGTATATTTTTATTGCCTACAGCTTCCTAAAATACAAAAAAATTGATCTTGTAATTCATTTAAATTATATTTAGAACATTTGAATTGTTTGTATATTTACTGCTGGAAATTTTTGATGCAATGGAAGCCAAGTTGATAATGCTACAACTCCAGCTAATGGTTGAGGAAATGTAAGAGCACTGAAGAGAGCTAATGCTCCTCCTTGACTAAAACCTCCAAGAACAATCCTTTCTGTAGGAATTCCAGCTGCAACTTCTTGTGCAATCATGGAATGTACAGTTTCTGCAGCCCTTCTTATACCTTCTTCATCTTCTGGTCCACTTGCATCTAATGATCTCAGATCAAACCTAGATTTAAAACAAAAGTTTGAAAAGTGTATCGCATAGGCTCACTCAGAAGCATAAATGAACAAATATGTCTTACCAGGATGGCATCCTAAATCCTGCGTTCAAAGTAACAGGCATTGTTGGACTGAAATGGATATGCAATTTATGATTATGCGATAGTGATATAATGTTAATCACTAAATATAGAATATTTTAAACTTACGCAGTTGGACAAATAACTTTAACATGCGGTGCCCTCAAGGAACCCAAGGAACTAGCCCATCCATGTCTGGAAATTTCAAATGACAATTATATAAAAGTAAAGTCAAAATATTTAGTGACAAACTAGGTATGTAGAATGCTCTTACCCTGTGTCACCGAGTCCATGGAAAAAAATTAACTGAAATCATAATAATAATGATATATATTTATATACAAAAAATAACGCATGAAATACAACCATCAAAGTCGTATGTTTGGACTACAATTTGCAAATGGGGCTTGCTTGAGCTAATCCAAAGGCCATTATAGGGTTTAATTATTCTATACTTGCTGAATCATTAATGATCAACATGTCATGATTTGAATCACATATTACTGCAAAGAAAATTACTTTAGAAGGTATTCTCTAGAAAAATCTGGAGCTTATTTTTGAATTCTTCCTTAAAGGCCAATCTTTGAAATATCATATTCCACTTAAATTATATGAAAATTTCTAAATTCAAAGTAAACTATAGGTATGAATCTAAGATAAAGCTACACAAAAATTATCACAAATAGATAAACAGAAAATAATCGATCGGCATAAGCCATCATTATGCAGACGACATCGAATGCGTTGTGTAAGTAATAATTGACTTAAATTTTATCTCATCATAGTCAATAAAGATGTTCGATAGTAGCAGACCGAGAACATAACCAAAAAGTCACCCGGATCGTCGCTAATTGGAGATGTGTTTTACTCACCGTGGCTGTATGCCTTGCGGTGGCTGCGATCACCACGGGACTCGTCATAGCTGTCTGCTTCTTTTTTCGTACTGCACAGAATATATCACACGAAAATCACTGTGTGTTTTAGATCTCTCTGTCAAGGGGTTAAAATTGTGCGGAGAAAGAGTGTAATTTCCCCCCGAGAAAAGTGTACAGGTACTGCAGTCTAATGCCTCCGCTCAGTGTGGGCTGAATTGCTCTCTACAAGAGTATAGAGGGGAGGGACAATTCATATTATCGTGCATGCGCATATCATCTTCCAGATTTCACTACACACGGTTCAGCGCAGTCTCGTGAAAATGCATCAAACATTATTACTATATATCGTAACTTATCTATAGCTCAAATTGACCTCTAATTTCTTTTTGACACTTTTTTTATCCAGCCATATACGCCTATATACGTACAAGCGTATACTTATAGGTACATACATGTTATAGGAGCAGTTATTAAGCGATGTTACACAAACCTTGTGAATTGCCCATGGACGCAAACTTTTTCGGAGCTCAGAAAATAAAAGAAATAAGTCCTTCTTTTTGAATATCTCATTTACTCGGGTCTCGGACGAATTTCGATTGGTATACTGCGACTTGGATGCGGTGATTTTCCAACTTGTTTTGTCATCAAAATCAACGATCTTCAAACTTGAGCTATATCTATTATTATATCTACATAGCACGAATCTTACGGCAAATTCCTTCCTTAGCTTTCACATGCCGTCCACGAACTTTGTTGTTCTACAAGAAATTTGTAAAGGTATAGGATTTCACGTAACAATTGTCGCTGAAATCGCGTCGTCTGCTAGATCGATCACGTGATTATTTTTTTATAATCGCAACAAAAATATTGGGATGATATTTCTGAAAGGCAAATAAATAAAGAAGATTGTAGCAATTAACATTTATAAACATATTTATTTACATAATCATTTTTAGAGAATGTAATACAATATGTTTTAAACTTTAGATAAAATACAAGATATAGTATCAAACACACATGCTCACATAAGATTTACATGAAATGCAAGAAACTTAGTTATTAATTGGTTTCTATGTTAATCAATGGCTCGTCGAGCGTATCTAAAAATAGCAAGGATTCAGAAGCATTTGATTTTGATGTAGTTTTAGATTTTTCACTGGATTCCAAAACTAGCAAAGATGTATCTCTAGGCTTGTCATCTAGAAATAACAATGGTTCATTTTTTTCATCCTTAGTCTTAGTTATGTTTTTTGTTTTCTTTTCTAAAGATATGAGTGGCTCGACTCCTGATATTTTTTTATTATCCAACAGTAGTAATTTTTCAAATTTCTCATTTAAATCTGAAAATCCACTTAGATCTACTAAATCACTCAGATCTGATAAACCTTTGGATTCTGTACCTTTACTTGACCCAGCTTCTGTACTTGAGTTAGCATTTTTATTGGAAGTCTTGGTTGGTATTGCCTCTTCGGCAACATCAAAGTCTAATATTTTACTTGGATCAAAACCACTAGCTCCTTCTTCTTCTTCCTCTTCATCTACGTAAGCTGTTACTTGTCCAGAGGGTTGGTATTGAAAAGCACTTTGACATAAATCGATTTCTACAGGAAAAAGCATATTTTCAGATATAAGTTTTGAAATATTCACATAATAATCTGCTAATCCGGCAGCAAATCTTTGCAGTTGAGTAACAACGTGTTCAACATGTTTGTTGTCAAGAAGTTCCAATTTCACCAAGACATCTGACCTTAATTTTGCAAATTTTGTCCTTGCATTTTGTCTACATCTTAAAATTAAACGATATTCATAATTTCCCGTTTCCACTCTGTACAATGGTTCTTGAATAGCAAGATAACTCTGTTCCTCATCATCCATTTCTTTGACTTTCAAGCAATATGAGAGATATTCAAATTTTGCATCAGCGTATTTACTAATAGTCATTCTTGTATCTGGAATTGCTTTGTTCAGATAAGTTCCAAGATCACTTAATATGGGTTTTACCGTTTTAAGCATGTCAATTCCTAATTTTTCCATTTGCCTGTGTGCTTCACCAAATTTTGTGAATGCTTCACTGGCTCGAGGTTGTGGTTCTTTAACACCCATTGATGCAAAAGCATCTCCAAATACTAAAACAAAGATTAGTTATGTTTGATTTATCAAGAGTTTTCTTTAATAACATTTACTGATATCTCCTTACTTTTGTAAATTTGGAAGAGATCAAAAAAGGCATGTAAAACCGACTTTGCATGAGATACAAGTCCTTTATACAGATTTTCAGTCCTTTCCAGTGCTGTTAATCTCTGAACAAGTGTATCATTACAAAGAATTGCTCTAGATAATCCCAAAGCATCTGCTGTTGTATTGCCCATACTTTCCACTAATCTGTGTTTCACCTAAATAAAAACAATATTTCACAATGTTTCAAAGAAAAATTAACGTGTTGGTTCATTGTTATAAAACTAAATTATTCCAAACCTTTTTTAAAACTATCTCTAAAGTGCGTCCCTGGCGTACATCTGCATGAAGTTTGTTGTAAATAATGCTTACTTTGGTGTCACAAGCTTGTATCATTTTTGCTACTTCCACTTTAGTCTTTCCTTTTAGACATTCACCATTAACTGCAACAAGTTCATCGCCTGCTTCCAGTGTTCCATCTTGTGCAGCTGGAGTGTTGTCAAAAACTTGAACGATATAAAGACAAGGGCAAAGTGGTGCCCCACCACCAATACTAATTCCAATAAGGTTACTGTTATCTTTCTCTATAACAACATTTCCAGAAGTTATAGTCATACCCCTGTTATAAAAACAAAAAATTTCACATCAGACACGATTTAAATTTTTTACATCATCTATTATTGGAAAATCTGTAAGTAAATGAGCGTGTCATCACATGCAATTCAATGTATTATTATTTAGAAGTCAATTACAAACAACAAGTACAGAAACCAACTCTACTTTTTCAATGTTTATACTAATGGTTCATGACTATTCGTTAAAAGAAAGTTGGAAAAGAGACTTAGATTGCAAATATTAAAATTGAAATGATTATAAGCATATATATATATAAGACAAAAATATTTACCATATCCACTTTTCCTTTCATACCTTACTCATGCAAACACTATAAATTAAATTATTTTACGTGTTTAAAAAAAAAAGTAAGTAAATCATTCAGAGCGCATAAATGATGATGAATGCGTGATGCGCGAAGAGATTTTATTAGTATGTTTTAGTTCAGATTTTGGCAAGCTCATGCATAAATGAAACTTACATTTGATCAATGTGGTGTTGTGATAGGCAGGTAGACTGATCTTGAAAAACCAGTTCTACACCTGGACTAATAATTCCAGAGCAGCCAATAATAAAAAATAATTCAAAAAAGACCAAAGAGAAAAATATCTTTTTAAGTTTTAGATAAACTTAAAAGTAACAATGCGTACATGCGATCTTCCATCATGTTTAACTGATGCGATTCGACGTGAGCCAAAGGCACGGTGGATTTACAAACAGAAATATCAACTAGACTTGCTCCTTCAAGCGACTCTGACAGTTGAAGTGGTTTGTTGAGTGGAGTAGTTTCACACATCAACCTTTACCACCGAGCCGTGGCATTGTCACGTGCATAGTGCAAAAAAAGGCACATATAAACTAAAAATGAGCAAATAAAACAAATAATTTGCTAGGTACTAGAACATTAGTATAACAAACATTTTGTCTTCTTCAAAGAGGAAGTCATCTTCATAATCCATCATCGTTACTGTGTTTCTGTATACTTTTCTGTAAAACTGGAAATAGTGATACGACTATTATTTATGAGTAAATAAATAAGGGTTCGCCTTATCTAATTAAAATCACGCATACAAAAGTCGTTGTTACTCAAGCATCTGTAATCTGTTACTTATTTCATAGATATGCTCGCAATAAAAACAGTCTCATAGCGTTTGAAGCTAATCTATAATCCAGTGGAGTATTTGTTTTTGAAACAAAATGCGAAATAAAAATACAACACTTTAATGACTGATAAAATTGTGACACGTCGATTGATGTGATGTGTGCACCGGCCACCGCGCATCACACCAGTCTGCTCCACCAGTTTCCACCAATAAAAACACATAAGTGTAAATTTTCATTGACCGGAGTACCGCACTATTGACTGCAACGCCATCTCATAGGAATTTACTTATTTAGAGCTGGTGAAATTTTCTCTTTTTAACGAATAACGATGCTCCATAAATCATTGCTATAAGTCAAATTGAAATCTTCATTATGTCTTTTATTTTTCATATGTTAACAAATAGATAGTCGAATTATAGTTTCATGGTTGAAATTTCTTTTGAACGTTTTGAAAATCAAACATCAGGTCTTGTTTGCAAAAAGCGACGGAGCAAGGAAAATCGTGTGCAAGGCGAGCTAGGGCCACGTCAATGCCGAAACACCGGAGCTGCAGTTGAAATTCTTCACAACAACATGATTGTATAGCCAAACGCACTCTACACGTTTATTCGATAAATTGTTGATTTACATATTCCGATTTCCGGGTCTGCAAAGTAATAACAAATCCCATCAGAGATTGCAGTCAGTTCAACGTGATTCGAGAAAAGTCTTCTTGAATTACGAATGGTGTATGAAGAAACTTATAGCTCCTAAAAATTGTGCAAAATCATTCATGATAATTACAAATTTTTGTGTATAAGTGCAAGTATTAGAACGTGTTTGCAATAGTAAGATGTCTGACGTGGGGGACTGGTTTAAAAGTCTACCAATATTCACGAGATATTGGTTAGCTTTAACTATAATATTCTCATTGATTGGAAGATTTCGTATCATCAATGTCATCAACCTAGTTCTACTGTATGATCCGTTTATTCATAATTTTGAGATATGGAGAGCAGTCACCAGTCTTTTCTATCATCCAACGAGTTTTCATTTACTCATGAATTTGTACTTTTTGTACAATTACTCCATAAGACTGGAAAGAATAGACTTTGAAGGCAGACCAGCAGACTACTTTTATTTATTGATATTTAATTGGATATGCTGTCTCGTCGCTGCATTATTGCTCAATTTCTCTATATTGATGAATGCTATGATTCTTAGTGTCATATATGTATGGTGTCAACTCAACAAAGATGCCATTGTACACTTTTGGTTTGGTACGTAAATATTAATTTTATTATTGAATCTTTTGCATAGCTTTATTGTAAGTGTGACATTGAATTATATGTCTTTTACAGGTTTCCAATTTAAAGCAATGTACTTGCCATGGGTACTTTTTGGATTCAATTTCATCATTAACCATGATGGATTAGAAGAACTTGTGGGAATACTCTGTGGTCACCTCTACTTTTTCCTCAAGTTTAAATATCCTCAAGAATTTGGAGGGCCAAACTTGCTAGCTACACCAGCAATTTTGGAGTACTATTTTCCACAAAGGAGTAACATCAGAGGTTTTGGAGCAGCACCTCCACCAGCTGCTAGAAATGTACCAAGAGGCCACAGCTGGGGACAAGGCCAAGTATTGGGACGATAACTTTTTCTGCATAAGGAAGAATCGTTCAAATTCACTTTGAAAGGATTGAATAACGGACAATGCACATTAATTTAATAAAAATTCTTTATACTGGTCAAACGAATCCTACTTTGAATGCTAAAGTACGTAAAAGTGAATTGTGTTATTGCATTATTTTGAATGCGATTATTGTTTTGAAATGAATTGTTTGCAAGAGTGCAATGTAAAGTTTTACTGTTAGCGGCAAAGGTGTTAGATCTGCGTGTGAAATTTTCTTACAACTAATATAAGTACAAATAAAGCTGCAAATATATCTATATTCAATTTGTATAATTATGTATTTTCATAATATACAGTGTCAAGCAATTCATTCTGTTACAATGAGTATGTATTTGGTTTTGTAAAAATGTAAAATACAATTTTTGTATAACGTTATTATTAAAAATAAATACACAGAGCTATTCTAAGCAAATTTTGAAATATCTGATTGGCTATGAAAGATCACTGCACTGTAAAGTTTTTTTGAGAACTCACCTTTAGAAGCAGTATAAATCTTATTTCACGAAAAATAGCGCGCTTCGCATCTTAATAGGTTTCTGTATCTTGGTTTGGTCTTTAGCTCATTCTTCGTGTCACCGTGCGCACTTTTGTAACACACACACACACACACATTTATAACAAGTAGTGTAGATGATGTGCACCATAATTAGATCGGAGCACGTTATATAGTGTGCACTGAGCAGTACAGCGCCGGCGGCTACGACAGAGTTATATCACTCTAATTCCTTTCGAGAACGAAATACCATAGACTACAATTTTGTCGTGGACAAATAAAAGCGCGTTCGCTGTCCTATTCTCTCTCTCTCCCCCCCCCCCCAAGTTATTTTCGCCTCGTGTTCGTGCCACGCTATATAGTAGAGAGATTTCGAAGTTTACGCCATCCGTGGTTATATCATGTGTGTTTCCTTGTGAAATGTGTCGTTCGTTCCGACAACGAGACAGTGGGCTCCGAAAACTCAAGTAATTCCAAGCATTTTACACCTGAAGGAAAATTTTCCGTCCTCAATGTTCTCGGATCAAGTTGCAGAAGGTCACGTAATATAAAGAAGAAGAACGAGGGAAATTAAGTAAGAATACAAGAGGACCCGAAAAAAAAGACGGCTGGTCGTACAGCCGTGCGGGTCTGTTGTTGGCCTCATGTTGTCTTGTCTCCTGCAGATTTGATGTTTTCTTACGTTAATAACCCGACAGCATGGACAATTCGTACAAGGTAGAACAAATGATTTTTTTTTCGAATTTACTATGTAGCGAGGTTACATATTATAGCATGAGGTCATATTGTGTCGGGTGCTGCCTCTATCATGTGATCAATTTCGAGGTTAAGATTCCAGAGCCTTTTTTTTAGCTAAAACTTGATTATTTAGGTCTGTTAACTTGCCAGTTGTTGTTTCCGAATTGCAATTATTATTTTTCATTCATTCTGTCTGCGAGCATAGACTCTACTGCTTCACGTAAAGTTATGCGCGTAAGAGGTTAGATCTGCAGTAACGAGGTTACATGCGGAGATTTTCAGCTGCTCCATTTGACAAACGTTGACGGACGATATCTACTATCTAAGAGCAGTATACTTAGTGAATAAACGAATGTCAGAAAAGTTGCTGATAAACCAATGTTAAACAACGAAAAGAGTTGTGATGTGCGTTTGTAATGTTTAAACTTTGATTTTTTAATGATTAATTTAATTCAATCGATTTTATATTTAGTCGCTATTTAGGAAAGAATTATTTAATAAGATTTCCAAATTGAGATTTAATCTTTAATTAAAATCAATCAAATTGTTGCTGTTTTTTTTTCAGAACGAGCTTGAGTTTCTAGATCTAACAAATTTAGATGCAAATGGCAGAGATGAGTTGACAGCTATTTTAAAACCAAATGCTTCTGCAGAGGGTTTGAAACTACCATGGGACAGGGGAGAAGAAGAATACCATGTAATTCCAGAAGAAATCGAGCTTGAAGAAGTTCCAAAAGTCTGGCAACAGTATGGTAAGACACTCCACTTTTAACATTGAATTATGGTCTATTTTTTGAAACATTTTAATTAAAAATCCTCTGATTTTTCGTTGACTTTAACGATATGATATTGTTTCAATAGAAATGGAAAATAACGTAATGAAATATGAAGCTCAAACAAACAGTTCATCTTCCGTCCTTGTTACTGTACCAACCACAATTCAATACAGTCAACAGATGATGACCCCAGTATGTCATGAATGGCCTCCCAACATGTACATTAACAATATGACTAATGACCCAAACGTACATCCATACATGCAAGGAATGGCTTATCCACCAAACATGTATCCTCCAACTGAAAATCAAGAAATTCCTCCTATGAGAGATAATGGAAGACGGGGTCGCGGTCGGGGTAACAAGAATTATAATCGAAACATGAATCATACTAATGAAATGCAAGCTAACTATATGGGAGAATATGGTCAGTATCCAATCAATATGGCATATTCACCATATGTATGCATTTCGGATCCCACTGTTACTTCGCAACAACATCCTGTTGCTGGACAACCAATTTATTTTTCTTCTACTGCAATATATCACTCGCCTACCATGCCACAACAAACTCATCATGTTGAGTAAGTTGACCTAAACCATTTACAAAAAAAAAATTATGTTCTACATAAGTAGCACATTTGTAATTTGCTATCTTTACTTTAGTTTCATACCGTATCATCAATCTTCAACAAACCTAAAATATAGTCATCAGTCTCAAAGCATATTACCACAAACTAATGGAGAATCCATGCAAAGCACAAATCACAAATCATATGAAAAGCGACTGCAAAATGTAAATACGTCAAAGCCTTCCATTCATCAAACAGTTGATGACGAAAATAATTCATCCCAAACAAATATAGTTACAACAGTTATTGTAAATAATAGTAATGTAGATTCGACTAATAATGAAGTTGATGAGAATCTAACTGCCATTACCAATTCAAACAACAAAAAATTTGATTTAAAAATAGAACAGCATATTGTATCGAAGATAAACGAAAACTATAAATGTGTTGAAAAGAATGATGTTATTCCTTGTGTTAACATTAAAAGTAGTATAGAAGTTAAGCAGAATGGAAATGATAAAGAATATGATGAAACTAGTTCACATGTAAAAGCACCAACTACAAGTACGACTTCCAAAGTTGCTGCCAAAACAACAAATGACGAGCTTCAAAACAAAGAAATTAATCAATCACCAAATGTAGCAACAATTTCAGAAGTAGCAAGAAATCCAGTAGAGACAAGTGAAGTGCCTGTAAGCATTTCACCTGCTAATACATCAAGCAAATCTTGGGCTAGTATCGCGGCAGGTACCACAAAACCAATAGCCCATATTGCACCTAATAATGTTTTAAATGTAAACAATCAAACTGAGCAATTATCAGTTGAAAAGAGTAATTTAACACCAAAGAATTCTCAACTTAAATCAGAAGATGCACGTCATAAAAATGATGTTACACCGGAAATACGCAAGCCATTACATGCCGAAGTACCTCAAGTACATTGTGATGATCCAATTACATACAGAATGGGAGGTGAGTATTAAATAGACACAAGGAAAATCACAATGTTTGAGTGCATTTGAATTAATAAATATTATTTTTGTTTAGAATTTTTGCTTGGTTATCAAATGGATAAACAGACCGTTAGTCTACTACCACGTGGATTGACGAATCGCAGTAATTACTGTTACATTAACAGTATACTGCAGGCCTTACTTGCTTGCCCACCCTTTTATAATTTACTAATGGCTTTACCTCATTCAAGAAACCCATCTAAACATTCGCCCAGTCCACTAATTGACAATATGTAGGTATATTTTTCTATAGCAAACTCAAAAGCTAAAATTTAATTTGTATTGCTCATACCCGCAAATTTGCAGGATCAAATTCGCTCGTGAATTTACGCCCCTGTCTGAAGGAGCACGTTTAGCAAGAAAAGATAGGGCTCAAAAACGAAACGAAGATGCAGTTGTAGATATTCAAAGTGGAGTTCCGTTCGAGCCATCGTATATATATACCATTTTGAAAAATACTTCATCTTCAGGAGTATTTTCGGTTGAAGGTCGGCAAGAAGATGCCGAAGAATTTTTATCGTGCCTATTAAATGGAATAAGTGACGAAATGTTAGAGGTAAGTCTCTCTTTTTTTGCTGTTTTCTGAAATGTGCTCACATTAGTTGTACTAAGTCTCATAAAACCATTTTTTTAGTTGATGAAATTGGCAAACAACAATGATCAAAAATCAGTAGAATGCATAGATAACAGCGTAAATTATAGTCAAGGCGAAGAAGAATGGAAGGTATAACTTATATCGTTTCATTTCGAATACTTAAAATAATTATTTAAAGAGTTAAACTCATTTGATATTAAAATATTTTTTTAGGTAATGGGCCCTAAAAATAAAGGTTCGATCACGCGAAGTACAGATTTTGGACGTACTCCTCTGTCAGACATATTTAGAGGCCAGTTGAGATCGAGAGTTTCTCGAGCCACAGAACAAGCAACTGACTATGTTCAACCATTTTTCACTTTACAACTAGATATTGAGGTGATTATCAAAAAATATTTAATGCCTTATATGTTGCTATGCTGTATTAATTATTTCAAGTCGAGGTAAAATTGTTTAATAATATTTTTAGAAAGCAGAATCCGTAAGAACTGCTCTAGAAATCCTTGTTGGAAAGGATCAACTTGAAGGCATGACTTGCAGTAAAACGAAACAACAAATCGAAGCGTGGAAGCAAGTTACTTTGGAGGAACTGCCAGTAATTCTCATATTACATTTAAAATGGTTTGACTACAATCCTGATGGTTGTTCTAAAATTGTCAAAAGTGTGGAATTCCCTATAGATCTTAAGATTGACAACAGTGAGTTCATATTTCAAGGGCTATTCAAAAATTATAATGATAAAAAAAAGATATATTTTTGTATTAATTTGTAAATTTAATATTCTTTCAGAATTAATGTCGATAAATGCCAAAACAAAATTGAGTCAAAAACAAAGGCAATATAAATTGTTTGCTGTTACATACCATGATGGGAAAGAAGCAACTAAAGGTCATTATGTAACCGATGCTTTTCACGTTGGATATGGCGGCTGGGTCCGCTATGATGACAGTTCTCTTAAAGGGGTCTCTGAGGCAAATGTACTGAATCCTCAACCACCCAGAGTACCATATTTACTATATTATAGAAGATGTGATACTATTGGAAATAACCAATCAAATAATGTTAAAGTGCGATAGATAACTAGCAGCAACGGAAGTCCTACTAAATAGTTTAACAATTCGTTTTAAATAAATGAAAACTTGCATTTTTATATTTTCTAAATTTAACTTGAGATTTGTATTTAAGCGATTTACAAAAATGAATTAAGCGTTAACAGATCGAAAATTATATTATTGTAGAAAAAAGAAAGCGTTACACTTTTTTAATGTACCATATTCTTATCGTTATATATATATATATATATATATATAGTGAATGCGATCGTTATGAGTTTGATGTAATTAATCTTTGGTATGTGAAATAAAGATAAATAAGGGCCTATAAACATATGTCAGTAAAAAGTAATGCATATCATTGAAGGAGAATCAGCTGCTAAGTTATGTAAATGTAAATTGTGAAAAATACAAATATAAATTGTAGTTATTATAGTTTCTATATACATTTATACGCGTTCTCCTTTTATGATAAATAATTTACTTTATTCACAATGTTTATAGGCTTTTATATTACTAATTAAATACATTTGTTTCACTTATTTATTTATTATTTTTTTTTTATATACAATTAATAGAATACTTTTTATTTGCTTCTTATTACTAACATACATCAATGAAAGATAACAGCTTTAATCAAACGTGTCTATAGTAGTATACAATTTTTAAAACATTTTTTATAAAAGGTTCTCATTTCTTAGTTATTACAAGTCTTATAAAATATTAAATTACATGTCACAACCATCAGTACAATACTATTAAAACTCAACATTGGCATAAGTAATTATTTATAGAGTAAACTAATTTGCTACTCTTATGATGGTACAAAAATTTGTGCATTTAATTAGTGCAGAATTAAAAAATTGTAGAATTACAAAGCAGGGTTATATTTGGTGTACTGATATTCGATATTTCAAGTTAAACCTAGTATATATACAAAAATTACAAATTATGATACAGATACAAAATAAAAAAGAAACTGGTATCATGAAACGATTCAGTTAAAATAACTGACTTTTGAATGAAAACAATTTAGAATTTCATTTCATTTTGAATCTTTCCAAAAATTCTTCCAACCTTGGAATATCTCTTCTATAAATGTATGGAATACACAAAATACTTAAAAGCAAAGAAAAGAAAAAAAAATTTGTCAGAAGATGCTAAAAATGTGGTAAACAGACTTTACCAGCAAACAGCTCGGAAATCACAGTAATCCATAATGCTAATACAAACAAAATGTAGGAAATGCCTACTTGATGAGAATTGGGTAGCTGGTAAGGTTGGCCACCAATTTCATCAATATGGAATCCCATTGGAAATATAACTGCTGCCAAGCAGAAAAGCACCACTGATATACAATAAACAAATATTATTATTATGACTTTTAATTATCGTAAATTGGTGTATGAAATTGTGTGGTATATCCTTACTTGCTGTAAATCCAACCCAACGAGCATAGGGAATAACATTACGATCCCAGTGAGAACTTATCAAAAGTATGACTGTAGTGGTTATCAAAATGCACCCTACTAAAATGCAAACCAAGGCCATCCACCACTCTGGTTTCAAATCAGGTTTGTAACAGATCTGAGGTCTATTATACAATGTCATACACGACCACATTAATCCTAGCCTCGTGTCACCTAAAAAAATGAAACTTATTCATAGTATAAACCTTTATATCTACAAGTCTGAATAAACAATACAATACATACCTCCAACATCTGTAATGATCCAATCTGGCATGGCAAGACTGACAATTGCAAACATGTCAGCTGCAAGGAACAATGTTCCTGAGATCACTGTCAGCTTATCCATCATTCCTTTTTTATGCAGATACAGCCCACGACAAACGGCAAATTTAAAAACAACAGATGAAGATGAAGCTCATTTTGTTGTAAATGTTACTTGTAGTTTCGGTACTTAAATTTTATTATTCTTGCCAGGTTTGGAAAACAAGTGATTAACACAGATTTAATAGAGCTCTAATTGTTTGTAAGAGTAAACATAAGATTATGTATGTGCGTGATTTGAAGATACCATTGAATTTGATTTATTGTCCGTTCATAGAATTGTAATTTTTCTGTCAAAATACTAAGCATCAACGAAAATATTTTGGTTGTTAGTTTTACTTTCTGACCACGGGGAAGTAACTTTGCCTAGTATATAGTACCGCCATGCTATAACGAGCGAGCTAAGGAACGTGTCGCCATCTGGTGGGAATTGAAATACATTATTTCATTTATACATGTATATAATATAATGTATAAAATATCGATCATACTATATTATGATCTATATAGGTATAAAGTATAATTATCAATGAATATTTATATTCCATATTGTATATGGGGATTATGGCGCGATGGGTAGGGCATATACTTACATACTTATATCTATGAAACATATTTGTATTCCAAAGACATAAAAATAGAAGCATCATTGTAATTTGAAAAATGTTTAAAACAGCTTGAGTGTTTAACTTTTTTACTCCCTGCATAGTCTGTGAGATTTATTCTGCAAAATGCATGATTATAATGTTTAGGTATTCCTACAGTCAGTCATCGGGACTTTCTTTCAAATATACCGCTACACGAGAGAACAACCAATAACAGGAGACCAATCAAAGTAAATCCTGCGATACGTGCAACGTCACAAGATATAAAGTGGGGCACGCGCACGACGATCAGTTGAAATCGTATAACCTGTACTCTCAGGCTGCATACAATTTACAACAGTCTAATGAGAGAGAGTGTTTCGGACTTCGACATGCTTAGAATTGCGTCGTTTTGTTATGTTATTAGTTATTTGTACTAAAGTCAATTCTTGCTTATCATTTTTCATAAGCTTGTTCGTTTATGATATTTACTAGTCAGTTTTAACTTTTTGTGAGTTGATTTTTTTGTGATTTGACGAGTTGAGATGGCACTTGTACGCACCCTAAACGGAATTTCAAAATCTGTCTTCTCTTCCTCTATTTCGAAATCCTGGTCGTCAAGCAGGCAATTAGCGAAGCCGGTTTTTCTCGCGAGAAGTACGTCCACGACCAAACCCCTTTGTGAAAAGAAAGAGTAAGTAGTGTCTATATTTATAGAACTGTTAATTGATCATTATAAAGTATTAAATATGTAGGTCATTTAAACAAATTTTTAATTTTCTAGGGTGAAGGTGACGTTTGTTAGAGCAAGTGGAGAGAGAATAGAAGCTAAAGCAAAAGTAGGTGACAGCCTGTTGGACGTAGTTGTTAACAATGAGATTGATTTGGATGGATTTGGTAATTTTATTAGCATCTGAACTGTTTTTTTTTTAATATACTTTTCAAATAACAATTCTAAGCATTCTATTTTGTTTTTGAAGGAGCGTGTGAAGGTACATTAACGTGTAGTACTTGTCATTTAATTTTCTCTCAAAAAGATTATGACAAAATGCCTGAAAAGCCAACAGATGAAGAACTTGATATGTTGGATCTTGCTTATGATTTATCTGACACGTATGTATTTACAATTATGTCTTATGTTAATTCCTAAGATAATAATATTATCTTATCAATGCTTCCATTATTTGACATTAAAGAAGATCGCTTCAAGATGTCATTGTTTCTGAATATTCAAGATTATTTGTATTATATTCATATAATTTCAAGTTAATTATGATTTAAACCATTGCAGGTCAAGATTAGGTTGTCAAATAATAATGACAGAAGACTTGGATGGTCTTGAAGTTAAAGTACCTACTACCATAAATGATGCAAGGTCTTAACAGAAACAAATACTAGTTAGTAATTAATTGCAACTTAATCAAATTCCATGATTTATACGCAGCACATGATGCGTGAGTCACATGAGCAAGTGCACATTGGATTTTGTACATATATGGAATCAGCCATGTTACAAAGAATAACCTTGTTTTTAGCCAATCGAATTTGTTCAAAGAACAAAGATAATAGAACCAATTAATTAATTATATGTAAAAAGAAGTCTATGTATATAAGTACATATATAATATGTATAAAAAGAAGTTATCAATGATTTTTAAACTGAATTTATAGTTTATTAACGATTTTACAGAACTATTTTTTAACAAAAGAAAAAAAAAAGAATGCATTATTGTGCATGCTAAACTTAAAATAAACTTTTAAAAAGAAAGACGTGTTTTACCAGTCATTTAATAACAAAAATTAGTTAATTAATTATAAAGCTTAAGTAAAACTCGACAGTCGTTTTCGTAATCAAATAATTTATTTTTTATTCGCCTCGTTTTTAAGTATACACAATGAATCGATATTCTATAACATAATAATTATTAGTACATAAAGCTAAAACACTTTTGTACTCAGGGAGTTATGTGAACCTAATAATTTATTTTTTGCCGTTAAATTTTATATAAACTATGAAAATTATTTGTTTTAACTACACTATACTTACATGTTGTGGCAACGATACATATTATATTATTATGTAATTTACATATTTTCATTTGGTTACCCTGCTTGATTTTCATGAGGCAACTGTGCAATAAAAAAATAGGCTGTTAATATGCGCAATACAGCTAGTCTGTTTATTTACACATATCGAAAATTAATATCGACTAAAATTTAACTTTGAACGTTTTTATAAAATGTTCGCGAAAATTGATAACACTTTAATTTTATTTCTCATAATATTTATACAATTAATAAAATAGATTGATTTTTTAACAGACCATACAAATACTTTTCTATTACGTAAGTGTAAAATTTTGATGCTAATCGATATTTCGATATTCGTAGATTAAAATGTTATTATATTATTTGTTCAATAATCGCAGCGAGTACCGTCCAATAACAAAGAAAAAAAAATAGTCTCGCTCTCGCTCGTGTACACGATTTTTAAAAACTTACATGGTAAGGCAAGAAATCGTTGTAACATTTTATGTAATGTTTTGTGTAATCAACAAGTTACTTGTAAATAAAACGTGGCAGTGATCTCCGAGGTAAATATATAAGATTTGTATATAATTCAGATCAGTCTTTTATGGATTGAATGGTATTGGTTTCTACATATTGGTTTCCATGTCTCATATTACGATCCAAAGCAATAAATCGAACTTGAGTCAACTTGCAAAAAGGCAACCTTATATACGGGTATAAGGACAAAATGCTGTGTATATTTATATAATAATTAACAATATTTGAAAGAAAGTCTTAGTATCTTGTCAAGTAGTATACATAGCTCGTGAAAAAAAAAAAAATAAGATCTCGAAGTACGTTTGCAGAAAAACATACAAGAGCATCGTCAGGAAGCAACGCAGAGAACAATGATCATAAGAGAAAAAAATGCATATGAATATCGATACCTGATTTCGTTCTCAACATACAGGATGATGAGCCTTACCGAGAAGGTCGTACAATAAATAAGTAAAGTTCGTACTAGCGCACAATCGAATTCTAGCAGTCTTGGTAGAGTGTATATTTATTATGTATACGCGTTAGTCTCAAACGAGAGTAGAGAGTTCGTGCGGGCTGTTGGTGTTGGCGGCGCTGCTGAGGTCGAGGGTCGCGGCGGGCAGGCCCGGGCTGACACTGCCGGTGGCGAGTTCGCGCGACATGAGCTGCTGCGAGGATCGGTTGTGCTTGTTGGCGGGGCTGGTGGGCGATCGATCGCCAGGCGTGGCCGGCGGACTAACCGGACCCAGCTGTGCCCTTTGCGAAGCGTTCAGCGGTCCGTGGTGCAGACCGTTCGCCGGCGAGGAGATCAGCAGCGGCGGCGACATGGAGACGTGTCGATGGTTGTGCAGCTGGGCCTGGGGTCCGACCGAGGCTCGCGACAGCCCTCCGCCAGTGGCGTGCAGCTGTTCGCTCGCCGCCAGTCGACTCGCCGCGCTGTACGAGACCGGCAGCGAGCGCAGCTGTTGCTGCTGGCCCGGCTGCTGTTGCTGATGATGATGCTGATGCTGATGATGGTTCGCCTGCTGCTGCTGATGCTGCTGCTGAGGATTGTGGTTTTGGTGGTGGTGCTGCTGCTGCTGCTGCTGGCTGAGCGTCTGCTGGCGCTGCAGCTGAGCCGCGGCTTCGTACTGCTCACGTCGGAGCGCCTTCATTGCGTTCGTCTTTTCCTGCAAAATACAACACGTAGGCGCATGACGTACGATATCGGGAAAGCAAGCCGGGGGATCAGGCACAGCGGTGAGAGATCCCAAGATACTTGTAAAGTTTTCTCGTAAAGTCCGATTAGGAGAAAAATGATTATTCGAGCGCGCGCGAGGAATTCCCGGAATATTCGTTCTCTGCTCGTCCGAGTATATAGCCGAGAGTGAGATGGGGGCCGGCCGGCGGGCCATCGAACCGCCTTCGATTACGCATAGGTCTCGTAGAGAAGGCAAGTCAAGTCGCGCAGCTTTGACGAAGGAAACCAGTTTCTCAAGAGACAGAGAAAGAACACGATCGAGAGCGTAGGTTGCGCGCAGGGAGCTACGTAGATACAGCTGGAATAATAGGTCGTACGACCGATACACAACACACGGAGCTCTCGGCCTCGCGTCACGTTATTATTGCACGACGATGCATACAGCGCGCGCGATTATGATAATAATCGCTTATCGCAGCGCGGCACAGCTTTGCCTGGCCGCGGGTACTATATGGAACTTACTTTTTGCCATACGAAGACTGTGTGCACCAAGGCGCAGCCGCAGAAGACAATCCCGAGGCCGATGAAGACCGACGTCACGATGGCCGGTGTCGACTGGAATTGAATGAACGTGTAGAGGATCATGCCTGCAACGAGAAGCCCGTGTACACGTGAGTATGAGCGATCTGTGAAAGGTGTGCGAAAAAAGGTAAGAAAAATCAAAGGATTACGGCTCGACTCTCACCAGTTAAGAAGACTGGAATGCTTATGAAAAAACCACCGACCGCGCAGACCCGGCTGATCGACGATTTCTGCAGGTACTTGTTTGTTCTGAAACAGCAAAAGAAAAATAAAATACCATTGCCAGCAGTCCACTACACATGCATATTATCAATTAGCCTCTGCGGAAGTGGGTACGTAGGAGCAGAGGTGAGCGAGTGCAAGTGAGAGAGAGAGAGGCGCGAGTGGCCATAAAAGGTCTTTGACCCGCGGAAGGGCTGCTCGTAGCTGGGCGCACGGCGCGGGCAGCATACACCGTGTATACAGCGTGGGACTTTCTAGCGGAGCTTCTCACAACTCTCGCGACGGCGCCTCCTGTGCTCCAGATGCTCCAGATGCTACAAAAGCTTCGCCGCAGAGCTGAATAACCTCGGTTCTGCGCGTACACCCCTGCGAGCTTGTTCTTTGTATCGAGCTTTTTCAAAATTCAAAAACGGATGACACAGCCTATCGTGCAGAGCTGTTAGCGCAAGGGGTATTATATATGTAGAGATCGAAAGTAACTTCCGGCATCGTTATCTAATCCTATACGCATATTACGGACTATACGTGCCATCGCATATTCATCAAGCTCGAGCGCGCTAGCTTTAAAGAGCTTTTGTACACATCCGAGCCGCGCGCGTGAATGTATATATGCGATCAAACATCTCGCGTCGCCAGTGAGAGAGAGAGAGAGAGAGAGAGAGAGAGACGTAGCTACGCACACGAGATTTGATAAATGAGACGCGTGCGCTCAGAAAGAGCACAGCGCGACTGCGATTCATCGCGCGCAAGCGTTTGCTCACAATCGTCTCGCATCCGCGTTCATTCGATCGGATTCAAAAGGCGTGAAAAATGTTTGCGCTAGGAAAAACTCTTCTCTCTCTCTCTCTCTCTGCAACGCTTTCATCCTTCGGCTCTGATTTACATGTAAATCAGGATGACTGAAAGAAGAAGCGTATATAATACGCTCGCGTGCGCGTATTTATAGGCGGCTCTCATCCCTCTCTCTCTCTCTCTCTGCAGCGTGCGCTGCTCGTCGCGTGTGTAATAACACTGCACGCGGCGGCCGTTGACCGCGAGACTCGCGAAAGTATAGCGACGCACGTCTTATTATAATACAATGCGAGAATGACCAAAATCTCCGGCAAACAAGCTTATTACGCCCTTTGTGCGCACTGCGGCGTGCAGCAGCTATCTAATTGAGGCTTTCTCGAGTTACATTATATGCACGCGGCTAATTGAGCCGAGCAGAGTGAATTATGACGTTGGCTCTGAATTTTAATAATAGCGATGCTCCGCGCTGCAGTCGATGCGGCTTTCTTTTGTCCTCGAGCTGGAGCGGAGCGGGTTCTTACTCTGTACGTCTTAATCCGATGAATTATCCGAATAAGCCGTTATACAATGGCTCGATTGCCGCGGATATAAATTGCACAGCCAACAGCACGACTACGACACGACGCTAAGGTTACGCAAGCTCTTAAGTAATGGCGATGCGCTCGCGCGCGAAAGGAGAATAATAAGACAGTCGTCGTCGGCTTATATAGCAGCTAATCAATGTCAAGACAGATATTGGCTCGCCGGCCAAGTTTCGCGCTTCAGCGGAGACACGCCGCTTGTGTACTTATATTGTGCGGTAATAACCGCTGCTTAGCCTCGACGATCGGCAGTGTCTATGTGTATACACACCGGAGAACGACATCCGCTTGGAGAAGAAGCCATCGACTGTTATGTTATATTGCTATAGTAGCTTTCCTTGCAATTTCCGCCGGCATATTCCCTCCCTCCGACGAGTGTTCGTACATGTAATATATAGGCATATGTAATAGTCCCGAAGCCGTTGTGCGCGTATATATAAGCACCGCGCATGGCTCGGAATCACAGCTGTGAAAAATAGAGAAGAGATGAGAAAAATGAGCATACGCGCGTTTATAGCTTATAAGCTTGCATACGTCATGCATGTACATAGTATACGGAAATAGCTGTGAAAATACAGCGCCGCCAAGGGGAATCGTTCCGACGATTCGAAAATAGGCGCGGAGAACGAATTCCGAGAGTCGGACTATTGCACAGCCCGTATTTCTTCCGCGCTATTCGTCGTCGCGGCCTAGTTAGACATTTCGACGAGAAAATAAGGGAAGCTCCCATCGATCGAGTGCGTATAGTGGAGCGCACCGGACGCGCACCGGACGCGCACCGGACAGGTGTTTTTTCGATCGGCTAGGTCGCAGAGAGGGCCGGTCGTCGGAAATTAAGCCCGCAGCGATGCGCCGCGGGACCGTTACTACGGGTCGCAGGCCCTGTGTGCACCTGTTTGCCGGTTACACTCGGCATGGGAATTAAATTTCGAGTTCCAAACTCGCTGGTAATGAGAGCGAGCAGCGTGTCAAGCTCGAGCTTCGGAGCCGAGTGGAAAAATTCGATCGATAAGTCGAGCGCTGCTGCTGTAATACGACGCTGTGATGGTCATCTGGGAGAATCATTAAGAAATGGCGCAACTCCGTCTTCTTCTTCTCTTCTTAGCTTCGCTGTCGGTCCGGCGTCTGGGACGTGTTTTTGTCTCGGGGTGGGCTCGAGGGACACTGCACCCCACGGAGAGAGGGGGGGGGGGGGCGAGAACGTGCGGATTTGGCCGGTGATGAGCTCGCCGACAATGGACCGATGGGCTGTGACGCGGCAGTAGTCCGAGATGAAGTGCAAGGCCAGCGCTGCGTAGCATCATGAGAGTCCCCTCCTCTTCCTCCTTCGCTCGTCCCTCTCTCTCTCTCTCGCTCACTCCGCTGCAGCTCTCCTCGGTCCTTCGACAACCTGCTACTGCTGCTGCACTGCCTCCTCTCTTTGTGTACCCGTATACATATATTATCCAGCGCTGCACGTGTTTGGCCCGGGTTTTCGAGTCGTTTGGCAAGTGCTTCTTCGCTTCTCTATCTTCCGAGACGTGTCAAACGGGAATTTCCCGAGCTTTCACTATTTTACGGAATTAGGCAAGGCGCGTATACACTGTAATATTTTCTTCTTATAAGTATTTGCTGCACTTCGGAAGGGATCGATGGGCCCCCTTCAAATTACACTCCCTCTCTCTCTCTCTTCGAGTGCAGCGCGTATATATAAAACGCAAGCTGAGTGAGTATGCGTGCCGGGCCGGAATCGCCGTCGCGTGGGAAATTTCAAAGTCCACGCGAAGGGCAGCCTCTCTCCCTCTCGGAGGAGAGAGGAAGGGAGAGATTATACGCGGGCTAATGCCGCAAGATTAATGGACCTGCAGCACCTTGCGCGCGTCAGTCAAATTTCGGACCTCCAGGAATTTGCGGCTTTCCCTCTCTCTCTCTTTCTCTCTCGTTCGATCGAGAAATAAACTGACGAGGCGCCTCTGCGCTTATCTCGTCGGTCTGACTCCGTACACAGCCCGCATATAATAGTGTCGTGCGCGTTATGCGGTACTTCCGTTTCAATTTTATCTGTCGATTTATGGCTCCTCTCGGAGGGCACGCCTTATCGATCCCTGCGATCGGGGATAACGCTCCCATAATCACTTCACGGTCTCGAGCTATAAAGCTATTTTCCTAATACTTATACGACCGTTCAGCCGTTAAGCGCTGTTATTTATTTACGTACGATTGTGGCTTTCGAAAAATTTTATATATTTTTATAGTCCAACTGCACAAGAGAGAGAGAGAGAGAGAGAGAGAGAGAGAGAGAGAGAGAGAGAGAGCGAGAGAGGTCTAGTAGGGGGGACAATTAAAAGCCCCTCTCGTCGACGAAACAAAGAAAAGCGAAGCCGTCCGTCTTGATCTTTTTCGCCACTCCGCTCGCGCGCTAATGACGCCTGGCTGCCAGTCTCCTCTACAATTATCCAAGAATTTATCCGCCACCATCGCTCTCTCTCTCTCTCTCTCTCTGGCTTCCAGAATGTTTCGTTTTCAACGGCAGCGCGCGCGACGGAGGAATTCCGTAAAGCTCGTGATCCGCGTTACGCATACACTAGTGCGGCCCTTTCGCAAGAGTCTCTCTCTCTCGACGACCTACTATAGGAGATTACGAAAGCTGCGCGCGGCGGCGTCGGAGCTCGGCAGATCGAAAGAATGAATATAAATAATGCCCAAGTATATCCCGTCGATCCATTTTCGATCTGAAAAATAATCGGACCGGATTCCAGCAGCGAGCTGTTGAGTCTGACGTTGCATGGATTCAAACGTCGATGCAGCGACGGAAAAAGATTCGGCGCTGCGAAAACTAAAACAAACAGCGCCGCGGGGCTATAAATACCATTATCGCCCTGGGGAGGGCTTCCCGAGAAATCTGTTGCATGTGTATACGATTTTCGATTTAACTCCGGAGTACACAGAGATTCGCTTTGAGCTCCGAATAGAACCGTGTGTATTTTCCCTCGTGCGCGCTGTACACAGTGTATGTATATGGTATATACTGCATAGCTTACCGGTGTCCGTGGTACGAAGACTTGACGAGCTTGACGGCGAAGAGGAACTGTATGGCGCAGACGAGGAGGCAGCAGAGGTTGAGGGAGAGCGCGAGGGCGCAGAGCACGAGGGTGACGTCGTAGACGATGGCGAACTCCTCGGCGCTGATGAGGCTGTTGGGCATGAAGGAGACCGAGGACATGCGTATGAGGAAGGTGAGCGAGAGCAGCGCCAGCAGCAGCGATACCAGGCAGAGCAGGCCCAGGCTGGTCAGCATCTCCTTGAGGCCGGGCTCGAGCGAGGGCTTGTGCTGCTGGTGCTGAAGCGAGGACGAGGACCAGGAGACGTTGAGCGGCACGATGCTCGGGCCCGTGGAGGTCGTGGTCGTCGCGCAGGTCGCGACGCTCGTCACCGCGATCGGCGCCGGCGAGGGCGTCGCCTGGCTCGGCAGCCGTGACATCCGCGAGATGTCCAGTCCGCCGTTGAGCTTGGAGGCCCGCTGCTCCGGCTGCTGCTGCTGCTGCTGCTGCAGCTGGCTCGCCTGCGCGTGGCCGACCTGACTGAGGTTGTGCTGATGCTGATGCTGATGCTGATGGGACTGGGTCTGCTGCTGCTGCAGCAGCTGGTGGTGGTGGTGCTGGGACCTGGCCTGGTAGTTGGCCAGGTGGGCGCCTACCACCGGACTGACGCTGTTGACCGAGTGCTTGGAGGTCGACAGGGTCGAGAGGTTGAGCGGGCCGGCGTGCGAGTGCTGGCTCGCGTTGAGCCTCTGGGCGAGGTTGTTGACGCTGAGCTGCGAGTGGTTGAGCGCCGGGTGCTGCAGCAGCCGGGACGAGGCCTGGAACTGCTGCTGCTGGGGACCAGCTCGCTGGCCCTGGAGCAGGACGGCGCCGGCCGTGTTCTCGTAGACGTCGGCGCTGCTCTGGGCTCGGCCGCGCGACGCGGAGCCGTGGAAGCCGCTGCCGCCGCTGCCGCCGCTGCCGCCGCCGCCGGCCGAGGAGGCCAGGTAGTCATTGTGCTGCTGGAGCCTGGAGCCCGCTCCGCCCGGTGGCCCCGTCAGGATGTGCTTGAGCATATCACCCGAGCTCTCGCGCATTCACATGGCGCGTGCAGCTCTGCACTGAAGTCGATGCCGAGCGCCGCGCTGACGTGTGCCGCAGTGCCACGGGCTAATGCAGGAGGTGCAGGTTGTCGCTGCCGGGACTGAGGGAGTTGCTGCACTGGAGCGTCGTCATCTCAGGGCGGCTGGAGGCGCGGTCTCGCTCCTCCGGAGCGGCTAGCACTCGGTCCCCGCCGCATCGCTGCCGGGGACTCGCGCGATGCTCTGAAACACGTAACGAAATCAACCTTAATATTATATAGTTATTCAACGCAGTGTATAAACATATATTGCGCATAACGCGCGCCGAGAGAGAGAGAGAGAGAGACAAGGGCCGCGGTCGCGCGAGCTCGGCAATGGGGCCGACCGTTAGCTTATCTAATCCGGTCTGCGCGCGCGAGAGCGTAGGAGTCATTGTATATGCGCGTGTACACCTACACACCTATATACGGCTGTGCGCGCGGAAGGTGGACGCCTGCTGTCGACGTCGACGCGCACGCACACGTATACACGAGAGCGAGCGAGAGAGAGAGAGAGAGAGAGAGAGAGAGAGAGAGAGAGAGAAACGGGTTCGGATCGCATTCCGTCCTTCAGCGAGCGCACACGCGGCTCTTTCTCAAGCCTGCATCCCCGTTACGGGAGAGAATTCGCGAATCGATCGCGCGAGATCGAGCGCTATTACGCAATGTCATATAGATGCCTATATAACATACCAGTGTAACTTATGTGCGTGCGGGCGAATCGATACGAGACATAGTTTCTTCGCCTCGTGAATTATCCATCATCCACACAGGCCGGATCGATGGTGAGTTAATGAACGAGCGAGTAACTCCAGATATGTAGGTGACGCGTGTGTCTATATACCTAAAGCTATAATAAGTACGTACGAAGGAGTTCATTGACCATGATAGCGAGGAGAGCAGAGCTAGCAGCACGCGAGCAATTCCGCGAGCTTTACACGCTCGATAATATACCCTCGCGTCTGCGCCAGCGCTAAAAGTGGGATATATAGCTCGAGTTGTTCATGTACACGACTACTCCCGCGCGCTTTCTCATTCTTCTCACACGTGCAGCGCACGATTTTCAACCGCGCTCTTTCCATCCTCTCCCTTTCGGCCGCTAATGTTTCCCGAAACGCTTGTACCGCGCTAAAAACCTGCCTAGCGCGCTTATATACTCGAATATGCTATGTATATATATAGCTACAGCGCGGCAGCGTAAAATTTAGGCCAGAGAGTACACGCTTCTCTTTCTCGTTATAAGCTCTAGTTCTATCATCGCGACTGCACACAGAGAGCATAAAGGGAGATTGCGTTTCAAGAGTGAGAAGAAACTGTACAACAGAGAAGCGCGCGCGCGTTTCTTTCATTCCGACGTATATGCATGCATATATACGCAACAGCAGCAGCAGTGGAGATTAAAGAGTAGGTAACGCGTGGCTGCGCGCGTATCGGATTTCAACCGCAGCGAGATCTCCCTCTCTCTCTCTCTCTCTCTCTCTCTCTCTCTCTCTCTTGCACCTCGAAACGTGCTTCGCAATCGCACCACCTCGCATAGGTATACGCATTGTTCGCTATAAGAACGCGAAGGAGAATCCGATTATGCGGCGATGTCGCGAACCGTTACGTTATATATACGCATATATAGCGCATATGGCGAAATTATTGCGGGAGGAAGTGCGCACCGTGGCGCGTCTATTCTATACTGTATACTCCCAGTAGGGTTTCTCGCGGCCGGCCGCGAGAAGTCTTATAAGGCCGCCGCAGTTAATCCAATTACAATGCGCGCGCAGAGCCCGCGTCTATACTGTTTATTTCGCCGCGTGTAGAGCTTTTTTATACGCATAAGGGTCAGTGTACTCTCACGCCGCATAGACATTGTCGGCGTCGCGTACATCTCCTCGACACTTGTCGTTTCTCTCCGTATAAGTATAGAGAGAGAGAGAGAGAGAGAGAGAGAGGCTCATCCTCCTCGCATCGCGCGGCAAAGTTAATAATCCGTAATGACGATGGTGTTTCCGGGAGAGGCGGAGGAGGATGAATAATACCGCCGCGGGAGTTGTACGCGCTTAATTTCGGAGCAGCCTAGCGTGAAAATGCTAATTCCAGCGTCTACTACGCTAAAATCGAGGCTAGCTTTTTTTTCTCTCTCGCGCACATTGGCAAGGCAGAATGGGAATATTAACGATCCGCCCGTACGCCTTATCACGGATAGATAGACGTATGGAAGAATCGAGCTCTCGCTTTCGCGCGTCAAAACTGCAGCGTACAATGCACATAACGGACCCGCGCACTGTCAAAGCCGACGATCTCGAAAGTCGCGCCCGGCTGGTTTTTGCGCACGCAAAGGAGAGGGAGTGAAACGCGAGACGGAGCAGCGCGCGGCAGGTGCAACGGCGGTTGGATCATCATCATCATCTTCTTCTTCTCCTTTCGCATCTACCATCTCTCCCTCTCGTTAGTATGCACGGAATATGCATTAGGAAGAGGGGGGGGGGGGGGAGGGGGGAGACAACGAGGGGGGGGGGGGGGGGGGGGGGGGAGGGAACACAACACGCGGCCGCGGATGAGAGACGATAAGACGGGTTGTTGTTGTTGTTGTTGCCGGCGACTTTTTCGGCAACAGAGTGTGCGCGCAAACGCCATCGGAGACGGATGTGATGGGAAATAGCTCCCGGGCTCGCGGCGGAAATGCCAGCGGCGGCCGATAGTATATTGGTGTATACGAGGAACCGTAGCAGAGCGTGGATGTGTATACGCGCAACGTTGCCGTGCGTTCTCCAGCTGCCTCGCTCCTTCTTCCTGCAGCGCTGCGGAACGCTCGCGAGGCAAGGTCAACGATTTTCCCGCGCGTCGAGCGATGTTGTTATACGTACACCCCGGCGGTGGTATCGTCGAGCCCTTCTGCCGCGGAAAACTTCTTTCCCCCCTTTTTTTCCTCTTTTCCTTCCGCGGGGAACGGAAGGCGACGGATGGATGGCGGGAAGCGCTAATGGCAGGCTTCTTGCATCGAAGAGAGGAACGAGATTTCTGCGAGCTGAGAGTTGGAAAAATCTCCCCGGTGTTATTATACGTTCTTCGTGCGATTCTGTGTGCGATAAATAATATAAACAAATGGGCTCTCCCTTATGGACAAACAAGAGAGATGAGAAAATCGAGAGACGCGAGACCGGTTGCGCGCAAGGTCGTTGCCTAGATAACAGTTTGCAGGGTACATGTACAGTTGTTGGCTCGTGCGCGCGTGCCTCTCTGCATCGCGAGGCTGCTGACCGACGAAGAAGCCGTGCGTATATACCGCGCGGTCTCCCCCCCCCCCCTCTCTCTCTCTCTCGGCGGCGAGACATCGCCCCCGCGCGAACGTTTTCTTTTTGTTTATTTATATAGTTAGAAGGCGACTGTTTACGTTTACGTGTACATAGATACGCGAGAAATTACGAGCTAGAATATAATATACACCTACACAGACGCTCGCGCCGGAAGAATCGAGGAGGCAGGAGGGAACAAATCCTTGTAAGGAAATAACACGCGGCGGAGCACACAAACCTATCGCTTATTCGTCATCTTTTTCTCTCATCGCGTGCGCGTAGCACACAGGTGCGTGTATAATGAGAGCGAGAGTGACGCAAGAAAAATCTTCCCGAATATCAAGGCTCCACCGCATTGCGGGCCGGGTCAAGGCCTTGGAAACAACGCAGACACATACATAGCTTTGGGAAGAAACGATGAGAGATCGTTATATACATATGTGTATGTACACACGGCGCTATTATGCCGTGACCTATGAATAAAAAAATGAAAGGACGCGTTGCCTGCGGGAAGGAGGAGGATGTCGTAACAATGACGGGATTTCTGTGAATCAATTCATAAGTTGGTATAGAGTAGCTGCTCCACCTATAAGGACTCTCGGCTTATCCGATCGGATGAGCGCATAGCGCAACCGAGCTTTGCGCCAGAAAGATTATCGGGAGCTGGCATTCCATCTTTCTCTCCCCGAGAGTCATAAGCTTATATAATCTGTGTGTTTTCAGTCCTGCTGCAGCGGAGAGATCGCTTGAAAATATATCGCTAATTCTGCCGATCTTTCTCGGAAAAACGATCCCTCGCGCGATCGACGAGTTTCACGGCACAAAGCCTGCTGCTTTGATTTATTCGAAGCGTCTCTCTGACGGGTCAAGCGCAGGTTTACTCATATACTCTCTATATATATACACACGTTCAGGACCAAACACGCCCGCGCGCGCGCGCGTGCGGTGAATCATGCGAGTTTGCCGATTTTATTCGACGTCTTTGGCTTTTAATATACGCATACACGCTTTTAACGCGCTCTTTTCACCCGTGGACTTCTTCTTCTTCTTCTTCTTCTTCTTCTTTTTCTTCTCCTCCGATGCTTTCGATGTTTGCTCGGCGCCCGCCTTAAAAGTACATATAATAATTTTTTTCTTCATTCGACGCGTCGCGAGCATGAAACTTGGCGAAACTCACTGCTGCACAGCTGCCGTTTTTATCGATTTCGGAGTAATTTTCATTATATAGCCGTGATAAAGGCTGTTACCTTCTCTTAACGATCTCAAGCGCGTGACGTCAACGCGCGTCTCTCTCTCTCTCTCTCTCTCTCTCTCTCGGGCGGGGCACTTCGGACAAACCCGAAGAGATATTTGGCAATTTTTTACAAGTATCTCTCGGGTTGCGCTTCGGAGCGAAAGAGAATAAAAATCGTCGCGGCAACTCGGAAACGCGGGAATTTTTCGAAAAAGTCGCGCAGTACACAGCAGCGAGACTCGCCGATCCGTGTCCGAGAAGGAAATTCCCTCGAGAGAAAGGAATGTGCCGGCAGAGAGCGTCATTAGGTGTACCATTAGACTGCTGCAGCAGCAGCTTCGCGTGATGCAGCCTCGTGTATATACACTCAGACTCGTATACAAGTACCTATACCGGCGAGTCGAGGGGTCCCCCGAAAACATCGTCGGGCTCGAGTGGGAAGATCGAGTCGAGTTAATATGAAGAGGAAGTCGAGCGATAATAACACTATACTCTGTATATGAGAATACGCCTGTATGTGCGAGAAAGAGAGAGAGAGAGAGAGAGAGAGAGAGAGAGAGAGCTGACACACCCTGCGCGAGCTGCATTTCTCCATCCGAGCAGACACCGGAGAACCTTTGCGATACAAGACCCATACGTCGAGTTTCGCGGTACTCCTTTATTATTATTCGGCGACAGAAAATAATAAGCCGTCGAAGAATCGTCCACAAAATCCGCAGTTATGTACCTAGAACGTTCTTCCTCCTTCTCCGGAGAGGCGCGCGGAGTCAGCTGTAATAAAAGCGAACGCGCGCGATCCTTTCTATTCCGCACATGCACTCGCGCGCACGTATAACGCCGAGAGCGATTTCTCGGAATACCGCGGAAACTACACACACACACACGGCGCCGAGCTGAAAAACAAAAGCGCGTTTTTATAGCGCAGCAGTATACGTACGTAAGTACAAGCAACGTGGAGCCAAGGATTTTTCGAGCGAGCGCGTAAAATTCAAACGATAGACGCGATATGTACGCTCGCGGCGGCGGAGAGACTGCGCGCGCGCGCGAGGTATGTGTATAAGCCGATGGTATAAGGTACTTCGGAGCCAGCTGAAGAACTCGACCTTGAGCGCGCGAGAGAGCAGCTCTTCTTCTCTCTATACTCGTGTATGTACACGCGCGCGTTGCACTGCACATACACACACACACACACACACATACACGTATCCGCTCGCGCTCTCAAAAATCTTGCGCGTTGTATGATTTCCTCGCATGACGACGACGTTCGATAGCAATTAGAGAGTTCGTCGCGTCGACTCGTTCGCAGAATTAAACGATGATGTATGTACGTACGCTACACACCGCGGAGCGCCGTCTTTGCTGGAATTCCATTTAAACTCGCGCGCGCAAAAGAGAGAGAGAGAGAGAGAGAGAGAGAGAGAGAGAGAGAGTCTGCGGAATGCGTCCTGGGGATATATTGAGAAGAGAATCGCGCGAGGTCACGTTGAATTTTCCACATTCTCTCCGCTGGATCTTGTCACTCGCGCTCGGATTCGTTGTGCAGTCGAGTATACATATACACGTTTGTTTATCAAGCGCAGCAGCGGCGGCACGTGCTGCATCGGCTGCGCCGACTATATATACGTCGCAGGCGTGAGAACGCGCGCGCATACGAGCTGATCTTCTCTCTCCGGCCGCCCTATCTAAATTAGCCGACTTCTTTACACACAACGAGTTATACACGCTGTCGTCTAATGGATCTGGCAGCAGCGCGTAATCGTACTCTCGCTCAGCGATTTATTGCTCTCGCGCGCGTAAGTATCTATCGCGCCACACATCATCGGAGAGAAAGAGAGAGAGAGAAACGGCGGCGCTCGCTTGCGAGTATGTACTTATACGCGGACACCTGCGCGTCTGTGCGAGAGAGAAAGAGCAATTAGGCGCGTGCCGAAATCCGTTAGCGAATTCCAGCGTGTCCCTTGCACGCGGCCATATAGCTATATATCGATCGTAATTTTGGAGCGAAGGGGAACGAACGCGCCGCCGCGGAGTATTATAGAGTTCCCGCCAACAGCAGATCTGGCTCTTTCTATCTCTCTCGCTCGCTCGCGTGCTGTGTCTGTTACGACGTCGATGGAAAAAGTAATAAAAAAAAGAAGCCGATTCTTTCGTAACGGGCATCGGAGAGCGAGCTAGGGGCTTTGAAGAATATTGTAGGTACCACCAGCCGTATACCTATATATGTGTATACTAGTCGTCTACACACAAGAGCCCGAGAGCGTGCTGGAGAGAGAAAAAGAAGCTGCAGCGCGCGGCTCGCTCTCTCGGAATGCGACCTGCTGAAAAAAGAGTTTTAACCTGACGCTACTTATATACTCTACCCCCATAGCTACCTCCATAGGAGATCTCCGAAACGGCATTTTTCTCTTCGCATTCTCTCTTTTTTCGGCGCTCTCGAATAAGGAAGTGGAGCATACACACACCGAGGCTCTCTCGGCGTATCAAGAATGAAGAGAGAAGCAGCGAAAATAAAAGAGCATAAGGAGAGACGAGAGAGAGAGAGAGAGAGAGGCTCGCGGGCTAGTATGTGGGCTCCGTTAAGGTATACGTCCCTGGAGCTCTCTCTCTCTCTCTCTCTCTCTCTTTCTTTCTCTCCGGCTCCCTCGGCCGAGAGTCTGTGACTCTGTGCATGCGATCGGGAGAGCGAGCCAAGACCGGTAGAATCGGCGGCGTTATGCCTACACACGCCATCGGCGCTGCAGAGACTCGCGCGAACTCACCTCGTGCCACATTCCGACGAAGAGCAAGACGCCGCTGCTGCATTCGCGAGCGTCGAGCTCCGCACTGCGAGACAACACTATTAAAATCACACTGTCACGATTCTCTCTGGAGGCACACTTTTCGTCAAACCATTCGTGCGATTGTGTATTATACGATTACATCCCCCGGCTCGACACTGCACTCTGTGGCGCGAACTTCACACGCGGCTGCTGCGGCGGCTGTGCAACTTTTTTTATTCGAAAACCGGCCTCGCGCGCCAAACACTCTTATGCGCATCTACGCCGACGACTATAATACTCACTCTCTACTCTCTACTCGTCTCGACCTCTCTCACTCGCTCGGCTCGCGGTGCTCGACTGTGTCGAGTGTCGACTGCTCGCCGCTCGGCTCGGCAATCTAGTCTCTCTCTCTCTCTCTCTCTCTCTCTCTCTCTCGCTCGCGCGACTCGACGATCCCTCCACAGCAGCAGCCTCTTGTCTTGTAATCTATATCTATATAGTGTGCCAGCGCAGGTTCAACTGTTGAACTCGGCGCGCCGGCATGGTGCAGCCCACCAGGCGGCGCGGAACCGCGCGCATATATATAGGTATATGTAGAAAGACTATACTCAGCTCCGTAGGTACTGTCGCTCACCTGTACCTACATACTTATAATTTATTATTCTTTATACGGAACAATTTTTCGGGGACAATTATTTGTGATTTTTTTAGTTTTCAACATCTATGCAATAATATGTAGCCAGAGAATTTACGAATCAACCATAATTTTATTTTGCACAATATACTTTGCCTCAGTGAATTATACTGTGTACACGGAAAAAGGTAATACAATGCGCTTGAATATTTAGAAGTATACGTCAATCAAAAATATTGAAATCATCATTTTCTCCAATAAAGTTAATTTACAACATTCACCTCTGCTTCGTCGTTTCCTCTTTACTTATGATCCTTAAAAGCTAAGTTGACAATTAATTCATTTTTTTAAGTGTAACACATTTACATGTGACATTTTTTTAATTGCTATTCCTTTTTGCATTTATATATATATATATATATATATATATATGTGTGTGTGTGTGTGTATTTATATATTTATTTATATAATTCGACCATTACGCATGCTCACCTATAACAACCCTATACGCCGCGCAAGATCGGCTCCGAACGACCGTTTCGCTACAAATCTAAAAATTTGTAATATGAGAAGCATGCTTATTATATACTGCGGTCGAAACCATTTTACAGCTGAATAGAGTCAACTAATATAATGATTGCCCATAACGAATGTAATAATCATAGAATATCGTTGAAGACTAAATCAAGAACGCCTCTGCGCAATTTAACATTTCCATGCGGATTCTCGGTAACTTTTAGCTCTCTGTATTTTCAAATAAAGAATAAAATAATTTTTACCTTTCCTTCGAAAATTGCATAAAACAAAACTGTTCTTGTTATAGCATAAATTGGATGCTGGCCAATTCTTACATTTCAAAGCAGAAAATCTTATGCAAGATTCAAAGCTTACAATGGGCATTCTTTATTTGAGAATATTTGCCTCTTACAATTACAATTACAAAAGTGGTAAGGAAACTATTCCTTCGTTGATTGATTAATGTGTAGGCTTTTTCAGAGCTTAGGATACGCGCACGCTCTGTAATTCTTTTTAATGCGTTTCATGCTGTATCTATGTTTTATTATTCTTTCTTACTCTTTTACAATTTCGCGTATAATATGAAACCTGCCAATCAATCACCATGTCAAATGTCTTGACTGCTCAGTTAATTGCTTTTGACATGCATTTAGAACATTCTCGTGTTCAATTTATTGATTTTCTATTCTTATAGTTGGAGTTTGAGAGAAAGTTATGATCTCACCGACAGAAGCAACGAAACTTAATTGCACGAAAAATTTGCGTTACTTCAATCAAATTAAATTTATACAAGTTACATGCTATTTGAATAATGTTTCATGCAAGATTTATCATGTCTAGATAATTACAGAAAGAGATATATGCGGATACATATAATAGAATTTTAATATTTGCGTGTCTCTTTATAATAAACTGCTGATAAAATTGTCATAAGATTTTGTCAAAAGTTTTTCTTATGGGATATAAGAATTTAGTGGTAGTTCCTTATGCTTACATTTATGAGGCTCGACTTTTTGCATAATCCAGTTCAAAGTTTCACAAAAAACATAAGAGTTCACTTTTTTTAATGTTGCAAAACGAAAAATCGTATTTTTTTAGTACACAATTTATGTAAAACACATTACGGGAATAAACACGTTTATGTAAGAATATCTAATGACTTTGCATCATGTATATAACAGCAAGCTAATCAAAATATAATTTTTTCCAAACTGGATATGTAAATACAGTTATATAGATCTATAGCACATCAAATAATAGACGGGAGAAATATCAAACGTCTAGCATTGTACAATGTTCGGTACAATCAGCGTCGACACAAGTACCTATTAAGTAGAAAAGAAAAATGCACAGTGAATGAAGAAAAGTAGCGTATATTTTCTGTCAACGATAGCCGGAATTTTTTTTTCATTTTATAATTTTTGACAGTCAAAAGCTACTTCAAGTTTCTGTCACCTTGTCTGATGCAATAGGGAAAGTATAAGGGGATTCTGGCTTATAATGGAATAACAGCATTACTAGTTGTGGTGGTTAGCTCATAGATAGTTGTCCATTGGCCAGTAGTCTTTCAACAGCGGCATTAATATCTCCAAACGTAGCGATTAGTGCTAAGAAAAAAAAAATATCAGCACAAAAAGGTTATTTAGTAACATTCAATATTAAAATGTATAATTATGCACTTAATGAGCATGCGTTTCAAATAATTCGTATAAAATCATCTTGGTTAGTGTTGTAATGAGACAAATACATATGAGATTCGCAATGAAATTTACCTTGTAAATTTGCGTCTCTATTAACAAAGCCCATTGCAGTCAATTGCTCTAGTTGCGCCCTGTATCGTTCTTCTGGTGGGGGGAGTTGGCCGTCGACCTCACCTCCTTGATTCAAAGCCATAGCAGAGAGCTGCACAAATCGTTAAAGTTTTAAAATATGTTAAATTTGAGACGATTGAATGTATATGTATGACAAATCATTAGTATTATTACCATCCTCGTCATGAATTGAGAGAACGCATCCTGATTTGTTGAAGAGTCTGTCTGTTGGCCAGGTGTTGAACTTGTGTTTGTTGTAGGAGTTGCACTTGGTGTACTTGCAGGACTAGGAGGGACTGTCAAACCCATGCTATAGAATATTAAAAATTTGGAAAAATTTGTGATATGCTATTGCAGCAACCGTGAGAAATTACTTTTACATCTTAGTGATCTTACCTTCCAACCAGATCTGGCGCAATAGTTCGAAGTTGTTCCATACCTTGCTGAATTTGCATTACTGCTGCTAGAGCATCAGGATTAGTTGCAATACTTTGTATTTGTGGGTTCTGCATTTGTTGAATTAGGGCAGGCATCATAGCTGTCATTTGTTCTTGCATTTGTGGATTACCCCTAAAGAACGGATTTGCCGATATAACTCTACTAGCCATTGCTGGATCTGCAGCCATTGCTTCTAACATAGAGCGTGTATACGGAGCATTCAGCATATTACGCATGAGTGCCGGATTTTCCATCATTTGAGCTGCAAGACTTTGCATCCCTGGCGTGTCCATCAAACCTCTTGCTCCAGTACCTATACCTGTTGTTGGTCCAGTCGTTGTTCCACTGTTAGGTTGTCCTTGGCTCCAAGGATTTGGCAAAGGGTCTCTATTTTCCTGACCCTGTTGAGGATTTTGTGAATCAGCATTACTATTTTCTACTAAGGCTGCAAAAGGATTTCTTTCATTGGCTGCAGCAGCAAACATTGGCTCCTGAATATCTCTATACATTCGTCTAAGAGCGCTGTATCCCCCTGGAATACTTTCAAGATTAGATAGTGCCCGATCATGTGTGCGCATTAATTCTTGTAACATTGATGGATTGCGAGCCAATTCCATAGTTTGCCTGTGAACAAAAAATTAGATTGATATTCAAAAATAAAAGTCCAGTAATGCCTAACAATTTTGTATGAATAAATAAATATTTTAAGTTAAAGACAATGCTGACTCACCTAAGAAGATCTGGATTATTTAACATATGATTTATTTCTGGGTTACGTTGCATCAGTTCTTGCATTTGAGGATTAGCAAGCAATAAGCTACGCATATTTTCAGGATCATTCATTAAACTCTGTACTAAGGGGTTGTCGAAAACTTGTCTCAAAGCTTCTGAATTGGTTAATAATTCTCTTTGCATTCTCTGCTGTAACTCGACAAAGTTTGCAGAACCCAGTCCAAGATTTTCTAAGCCGCTTAGTCCTCCCAAGCTACCCAATCCGAATGGAGACTGATTTATATCAGCTGTAAAGGAGTAATTCAATGATGGTGTTATATAAAAAATATATTTATATAAATTATGCATATGTAAGAAACAAAAACTGAAAATCTTTCATTCTTTTGCACATTATGGCTATCACACACCTGCAGCTCTTTGCGGTGTAGTATCTTGATTGTTCTGGCTTGCTGCAGTGCGCGGAGCTTTGATGACAAGATGCACTGTCAGACCATCCTTGACATTGTGATTTGTTAGCTTTTCATGATCCTTCATAATCTTTCCAGCGAATATGAGGCACAGCTGATCTGGCTGTGCATTAAACTTCTTGGCGACCGCATCCTTAAACTGCGTATTTAACAAGAAAAAGATGACAACAAGAGAATAATATATAACCAAACAATGATGATGACATTCGAAATGTGCAATAATGCAAAAGCGAAAAGTGTACAAGCACAGCCTTTGGCAAATATCAGCTAAAGGAAATAAAACTTACATCTTTAATCGTCGCATCTTCCTCGATTTCGACGCTCTGTTTTTCTTTGGGCGTTTTAACGGTAATAGTAATTTTCTTCTGACTATCCTGGCCCTCTGCCATCTTGGATTGGTTGATGACTCGTTACTTTTGACGCTTTCAATTTTTCCTCGTAGAAACGTGCGGGAAAAACGAACAGCGGTACGTCAAAGCTCGTCGATTAATTGCCGTCACTTCAACCAACACTGCCTGCTTTCGTCCTGCAAAAAGTTATCTATCGTGAAATTTCACGTTTAGGTTTATTTCTCCGAGGAGATACAAAAGAATACAGACGAGCATCTCGTGCCGACTTCGATTCAATAACAAGTGTCTACGTGGTCTATATCAAGTGGTCTACGCACCGTTCAATTTACCCGAACTGGCGCACGACAAACAGCCCTTCTATACCGTCTACAGTAAAAATCAGATCACCATTATTTGCTTCTCACAATTTTCGAATGAGCTTGTTTCTGTTATTTCCCACCATTGATTTTTTGCATTTTACAACTCTCCGCTACTTTCGAGGAGTGCCGCTTTTCAGAAATCGTACATACAGCAATTGCGTGCAGACTGCAGAGGTTATTTCTACTACTTACCAATGACTTGATGCGAAACTAACCAGATAATTCTTACTCTATGACTAACTGATTGTTCGCTAGTTATTTTTTCCCTTCAAGTTTAACCTCCTGACTATACTAGAGGGATCAAAAATTATGAAATTATGAATTACAAATAAGAAAAAGTGTGGAAAGAAAAGTACTCCCTATATACATGCGCATTCTCATATAAAACAACTTTATTGAATAATAATAATTTTAATAAAACAAAATAGATAGAGATTACAAAAAATTCGCTTCACAGTCAGTTATTGGTTTTTTTTCGACGCAGGGATGCCGAAGCGTAGACATTTGTTATTACTGTAAGCGAGTTTCTTTCAGGGTTTCCAACCCCTTTTGTCCGCCGGATCTCGAAGTACCGTTCTGGTACTGCTCAGTTAGCGACTTGATTATTATCTCTTATATGACTTGAGGAAATTCCAACTTCTGAGCTCTTTTCCTTCAACCATGACTTTTTATAGATAGTTTCCATTTAGCGTGAAATGCACCAATGTGTTCGAAATTTACACCTGAAAAAAAGTTAGCAAAATAAGATTGTTATTTTCTGGCATCTAAATTTGAGATTCACTAAAGTATGGATAAGTTGTCTTACTAACCAGCACTTTTGGCTATTCCATCAGGGTTAAATGTAAACAGTTTTTTATCATCTATACCAGTTAGTAACGTTACAACTGGAATTTCAGAATCACCAGCCTTGCTTTGTTGTGTAAGAAAATGGCAACATTCTATTATTTGGAAATAAAGCCACGCTTCTTTGTCTTTAGGTTTTGGCCCTTTTATTAAAGGTAATGGCAACTTTTCGTGAGGTCTTTGTGCTCTTAGAAAACGCGATCCACGTTGTAATTGGCCTTCAATCCATCTGGTCGCTTCTCTGGCATGACTACTAATTTTTTTCATCTCGTCCAAAGCACAAATCACTGCAAATAATCAAATAATAATAAGTTAAAAGCATTTAATCGAAATGTGATTGTCAATCAGATAATCGTCTTACCAACTGACGGAACGACTACGATAAACTTTTTGGCATAGACTAATTGTTTTATGACTGGCATGAATTTTGAAAAAGCTTCATGATCAGGAACTAAATACGGTGACATTAATCTGTAATGCAATCGACTTTCTAAAGCTCGAACTTCCGCTTTAAGCCACAATCTTCCCATGTGTCTCATAAGTTTTCCTTTGGATTGGTCTATCTCTAAAGTCCTGTTATCAACTTGGTTTTCTTTAGTCTCATTAGTCTCTTCATTTGCTATAATAAATAAGCCCTTACTTTCGTCATAAGTAACTCCAGATTCTGATATTGAACATAAATAATGACCAAACTCAACAATTTTTAAGGCTCTGAGTAGAGTTTCTTCACAGTTGGTCATCTTCTTCCTATTTAAAATATCCCAATTGATATTTTTATGGGCGGCGTCGATAATTTTCAAACCTTTCAAGTCTATATCTTCCGGTAGAGGAACGATTTTAACAGCTTCTTTTGCTTTCTCAGTACATGGTAAAATATCCAAATCCTTGTCCCACTTTTTTAAAACACTTTCGCTATCAAGATTGATCAAATTTAACAAAGTAATTAAACGTTTAAGTAATGATTTTGATCCTTTGGCACAGGTTCTTATAATATCTCTCTGTCCCTGTAGCCAATCACAACAAACTTTGATAGAAGTAAGTATTTTTTCATCTTTCAAAACTTTCAAGACTTTAATTGGATCCAAGTTTTGCTTTTCCATTTGTGCTACGTAAGTTAGCGTGTTTGCTGAAGCGTTGTTTTCATCATAGGTACTGTCTGGATTTTTGGTCATATCAGCAGTTTCATCCATGGTATTTTCTTTTCCATTCACAATAATATCGTTGATGTTAGTTTTATCCTTAGTTTCGTTTTCATTTTCTTGTATAAACTTATCTTCAACAGCAACATTTCCATTCATTTTTTCCAATGAGACGTCCACTTCATTATCCTCTTTTTCGTCATCTGTTAAATCGTCTGACAGAGCATCATCGGATAAAACATTTTCATCGCTCATTACATCTTCTTCAGTTTCTGTAATATCGGAATTCACATCTTCACTAGATGATCCTATAGCTACTCCTTCTCCATCACTTACATCCGAATCAGAACTATTTTTACGATTTCGTGGTCTTCGGAGTTTTGTCAGAAGACTCTTCGATTTGTCTCGCCGTTTTTTCGTTTGTCGTTTGATATGATTTCCATTTATTTCAGTTTTAGTGTCGTCTGTAAAAGATTTTAAATTATCCAAACTATCTTGCAGAGACTTATCATTGAAGTCCTTTTCGTTATCAGTTTTTTCTGTACTTTCAATGCCATTTTTATTTTCAGCTATTTCTTTGGTACAAGCCGCTTTATTAGAATTGTAATCTTTGTTTGTTATAGACAAGTCAAGAAGCGATTCTTGCAATCTCATCACAACAAACTGCAGCACTTGAGAAAATACAGCTAAAACAAACGCAGTAATGCCGTGACCGTCATTAGGTTCCTTCATTTGTACTTTCATTATTTTCATCAGACAAATTACTATGATCTTAAATATCATCTCATCTGTTAAATAAACAGTTTCTTCAGTTTTGTGATGTAATAGATATTTTTCTATACTGTCCTCATTCTCGGCAGATTTTTGGTCAACATTCTCAGTTTTTTCCACATTCAAACAGTTCTCAATATCATTTAATAGTGTCTGAAAGAAAAAAATTAGTTTTCAATGAATATGCTGTAACGATTAATATAAACAAATTAAAGATACAGAGATAAAGCAAAACTTACCTGAGACTCTTGATTAATTTTATCAATGTTCATAGAACTGTTGTCCCACAATTGTAACAACAAAAGTAATCTTGCTACACAAGATTGTGTCAAACATTTCTCTTTACCAGTATAAGAATGAACAATAACAGTTCTTTTCAAATTTCCTTCTGCTCCTTCAAATGGCTCCAGACACAAAATACTGGACAAATCAGATAATAGTTGCAATTATATGTTATATTTGTTTTAAAAAATGTTTATACAAACCTTCTCAAATAATGATAAACAGCATCAAGTCCATAATTTTTATTACCAGCAACAGTACCCAATTGATTGTGTGGCATTCCATACTTGTCATCAACAGCTACTGCCATTTTATAATATCTTATTGCAACCTGTGGATCCCAATGGGGCTCTAGATCCAATCGGTAACGAGCTAAATCTCCAAGACATATTAAGCTTCTATGAATGAAACGAGTGACGCATTTTTTCACTTCTAATGTGGGTACTTTTGATTTGTTTGTTCCTTTTTCCATCTGAAGAATAATTACAATGTTATGGTGGATTTGAAAATTTTTTTTTTTTTTAAATAAATAACTACAAGCTTACATGAATTATTTCCTTCTGATTTTGAGTATATGCAAAGTCGATTACACCCGGAAGTTTCAAATCATATTCCAGCAACAGACGCAAAATCAGGTGATGATAAAATCCTGCACCAACTGACAGATGGGCTGATAGGAATGCTTCTTCTGTCTCATTCCAGGCATTACCCTATTATCATTAAACAAAATTGAAATATGTTCCAAATTAAGAAAACTTTAAAAATAAAGCAATTACAATATATTAAATAAATGCAAACCTTTCGTAATTTCTTTGCAGCAGAGACAATGTCATAAAAGCCTCTTCTCCAAAGCAACTCTTCTGTTTTTTGCACATGATTCACAGGATCGTTTATAATTAATCTTTCGCAATAATCTTTTAGCTTAGATCGTAATGCTTCTCCAGTTGGTGTGAAAATGTCAATTGTAGTTAGAGCTCGATTTTTGTGCTCTTCTAATTTCTTGGCAATTTCAGTAATATTCCTTTGGAAAAACAATCAGCTGATTAAAAATTTGATCTAGCAATCAAGTTGGAAAAAAGAGAAATAAAACAATTGACTTTATAGGTTATGTCTGAGGAATCAATAAGACCTCGTTTTAGGTATATTCCACCCACAATTGTTGCAAAGATATTATTTATGTAGTTTTTGTAAAAAAAACGCAGTATTGATATAATTTAAAATTTCTCGAAAATTCACCTGTTGGGTGGAATGTTACAATAGAAAATTTTAGGTTATCTTCCAGTTTCGATGTTCTTTTGTGGTAAAAGAGTAAAATGCAGTGTAGTTGATTTTTTAACAAATTAATCTTACCTGTATAATCGTCTTGTGATTTCGAGACTGTCACTCGACCTAACATCGGAACCGATATTGTAATTCTTTTTCATTTTGTTTGTTTCATGGTTCTCTATCAGCAGCCGCTTTTATTATCAATCATTTGTTTTCCAACAATCTCTTTTCGTCGTCACACCTTGTCTCAACAGCGATGAATCGCAAAAATGTAACAAATGCTGCATTCGGCGTTCTTTTTACGAAACGACTTGCTTTGGAAGAAAATACTTATACCTCCGTACGCTTCGAAATTTATAGTATTAAAGTATATACTATATGCGGGAGCAGTTATATATACCTATAGGTATATGATGCAGAAGCCCAAGAACGTCTCGCAAAATGGTGTCGTTCTATTCGGGCGCTATGTGCGGTAGGTATTGCGCCTTCTTTAAATTTATTTGCTTGAATTTGAATCGACATTATGTTATCGTTGAAAATGTAATAGAATGCTCATATTAGATCATTTATAGTTCTTATAGTAATTAGTTGTTTATTATCTGCGTAAATCATAAAACTTTTCTAGAATTTATTCCTTTATTGAAATTTTAATATTTTCAAACCTAAAATTATAAACCACTGCGTTTTATCTGAAAGAATTTATTAGTATAGAGGAAAATTAAAAATACAAGCGTTCAAGTGCATAATATAGTGCATCGCGCAAGTGCATCAAATTAAGGCTCGTTTTCAAAAACTGATGTCAGCAAACTGTTGATATTCGACTGTCGATCAGAGATTCGTATGGCCATTGGTCAACCGTGCGCTCCGGGACTGTGCTGCGCCCAATCAAATGTCTCTTTACTTACTTCCTGACCTGCAACTCGCTGTGTCCTCGTCTTATGCACCGACAATTCGACGAGTTTTCCGAAGCTGTCGTGTGCTATGTAAGTCTATACATACGTTTATATATGTATATGGTAGTCTAGCATTCTGTCAACATGGCTGGAGATAAAATTTGTTGTGCCAGCTACGTTGAAAATGGTGAAAACATGACGGAAAAAGACGAGTCGAGCGTTCATTCGGACATGGAAGAGGAGACCAAAGAAAGCCCTGAATTTGTTATACAGCCGGATTATCCTGAATTCGAGTTCTCAGTAAGTTGTTTTGTTATTTTTCACTCTGGTGCCCTTTATTGTTTCAATGAGGAATGTTTGTCTATACATGTATTTTTGAATGACCATCGCGTTACTAACGATAACATTTCGTCGATGTATTGTGCTGCAAGCGAGTACGTGTACGATTCGTTCCAAAGCTGTTAGAGTGATTGTCATTTATAAAAAGTGATCAAAAAGTAATGTGAATGCTTTATTAATTCACAGACAAGTGCTTGCTATATTTGCAATGGTTATTATGGGCCGTGTTTTGGAGAACCAGTTTGTGCAACTTGCCATGCATTTTTATTTCCTGACGATGTGGGGCTACTTCAAGCACCTATATTTAGCGAAGTGAGTACAAATATATGGTTGGATATATATATATATATATATATATTCTTTCAAAATCCTAAACCCTTATTAATTTATTAATATTTGCAGAAAACTGATGATGAGGATTCTGGCAACGATGAGCCCGTTGATTTATTTTATAACACAGAAAGAAGAGCTAGTCAAACGGATCAAAATTCCTCTCAAGATTCTACACCACTAGTTTCCAGCCCTTCAGACTCACCTGATCAAAATCGAGCTGTATATTTTCAGCAATACAATTTTGTACCAGCAAGGTGTAACAATGCACCAGCCAATAATGATAATGCTGTTAATAATGTGGATCAGAACAATGACGACCCACAGCAAAACAATCCAAATGATTTACGTTTGGACCTGAATAATCTGCAAATAAGGCAGGATGTTGAAAATTTTCCACAACATGATGTTCTTGAAGAGGACTTTCAAAGTCCTGAAGAAGATTCTGGACCAGTTGAGGAAGCAGAACCGGATAATCATGAATATGCTGGATTGTTTCAGCCTATGAGAAATTACGAAGCATATGCAGAAAAGGGTGAACCATCAAGACCATGGAATTTATCAAAGAGACTAGATTTGTTAACTAATTATAAACAAATTGAGCATAAGTCTATCAGTGAACCAGGCCTTGTTGAAAGGTTGCCACCTGAAGTTCTTTTGGCAGTATTTTCTCATTTAGATGATGTTAGTCTTTGGTGTGCAGCAAATGTTTGTCGAAGATGGTGCAATTTATTGTCTACCCATATAACTCCAGATTTGTGGCAAAGACACGTTAAATTGAGATGGCCTTTGTTCAAACCAACAAATGGAATGGTTGGAAATTGGTATAAGGCCTATGATAGACTTGCATCTTCGGCTCCGTGTAAAACATGCTTATCTCAGACTTCTTTGCATCGCACACGGCCTCCTAAAGTTGAAGAAAACTCTTGGAGGAGAAATAGATTACGAATTGAATTAAAAGGTTTAAGAAGTGACCCACCTGAAGGCATAGAAGCAACCCCTCTCGATCAAATGTGCTGCCATTGGCAAGCAACAATTACAGGACCAGCTGGTAGTCCATATGAAGGAGGTGTCTTCTATCTCTATCTTCAAGTACCGTACAGGTATGTAAATAATGTTTATTGACAAAATTTCTTACGTTTTGAAGGAATACAATATATGAATTGTTATTTTCAGTTATCCAATGAGACCACCAGTGGTAAGATTTTTAACAAAAATACTTCACCCAAATGTTTCTAGACATGGGGATGTTGGAATTGATTCGATACATCATAATTGGTCTTTAGCATTGACAATATCAAAAGTTCTCATCAGTGTACAAAGTTTACTTACAGATCCTTATTGTCAGGTAAGATATAAAAAAGATATATTATGTAAATCGCTTACGTATAATAGACTAATGGAAGCTAATTATATTTTTTTAGGTTTGTATGGAACCTGAATTAGGTGAAATGTATATGAATGATAGAGCAAGGTTTGAAGAAGTAGCACGAGCATGGACATGGAAGTATGCTATGCATAATGTTCTCGAACCTTCCTAGTTTGAGAAAATATTTGTGCATAATTAAAAATTGTGATGCGTACGAAAGGTTCCTAGAAAATAGTGCTAATCGTACGGCTTGTTAAGCGAGTTGTCTGCTACCCAGAGAAAATAATATTTTATCACGAAATTTGTTTTTAAAAATATTTAATGCAATATATTTAACATAAAAAGAGCTTCGAAATTTTTGTTTGCAAATCATATCTCCTCTTCAGTTTCAGACATCCATAATTAATATGTTCACAAATATTTAGATGAATTATCAAATGAATGTTTTTAGTAAAAAAAGATTGAATATATTAATTGTATACTTAGAAGGCTTTAGTCTACAAGTGCGAGCAAATAACACAATGACTTTTATACATACATACATAAATTGTTTTAATTATTGTCTTTAGGCGCATAAAATAATATGCCTACCATATTTTCATTTCGATATATTTTATTTTTGTCTAGTATGTAAATAGATATTCTTCACATACATACTGTTATCATAGAAGAATCCTCTCTTATGTTAAGAAAACGATTTTGTAAATTTAAATTCTCTTATATTTTTAAGATTCCCCTGTATTTTCTTAAGAGTATTTTATAAAACTAATATGAAATAAACAATGATTATTCCAACTTGCATATATATTTATTTTAAACATATATAATTTGACACATTGTTACCTGTATAAAATTCTCTAAAGCTTTACTTACTAAAGCTTTCAAAACCTAATTATTTATCAAATCAAATGAATTATAAATTAAAAGAAGTTTGTAAAATTAATTGACTTGATATACATGGTAAATACATTTTATTCATTTATAACTTAAGTATCGACGTTTCATTCGGATCAAAAGATAAAAAGCTATTAAACACTAAGTAATACGGTCGACATGAATTGCTTATATTAAAATGTGTATCAAATAATAACACAACATGAACTATATCAACATGTAATTGGTCAAAAAATGAGGATATAAAACATTTGACGATTTTATACTGTTCCCATGATTCAAGTTATATTTTACTCAAAAGAGTAAAATAAGTTCGTTTTGTATAAGTTTCAAAAATAAAATGTGTATTTATGTATATACAATATACCTGATTTCCATTTTAGTTAAAATCAATTTGTAAAAAAAACATGATCGGTTAACACATTGTTACAGCACAATAGAACATTTTAAAACTTTTTACAGATTTTCGTCAGAAAATAGTTAATTTTTCTCAAAATTGATTGATTGATTAAATTTCACATAAGTACACGTTACAAAAAAACCTGGTTACTTGATTATGTCGCAAAGTAATGATAAAAACCTACCATAAGGAGGAGTCAAGACTTTTTTCATATGCCCATTGTACATATACTAATTACTTTGAAGTTAAAACAAAAATTTACAATTATGAAAATATGTACCAGGTACGAAGCGTGTAATTATGCATCAGAATAACTCCACGGCGATTCACGGTATTAATAACGTTTAAAACATGAATCACTTTTGCATAACTTCATATCACTGAGTTTTTTCTAGTGCCGAGGTCGCTGGCATTTTATGAAATACAGGTACTAGTTTATTATGTAAATTGTCCCCATATCTTCGTCAATGCTTAAAATAGCCTTTTTTCGTACGAGAACAAACCATGGACGTTACCTTCTTGTTGAGCAGAGTGTGTCCTTTTTTCAAAACGCAGCTCTCCATTGTACATCATTTGTTTTAAAGCGGTGATAGACTTGGCTCCAATATCTTGGCAACCATGCTTAATACCGCATTGTAAATATGGGAGGAACTTCAGTACCGTTCCTTTATCAACGATTGATCCGCTAACACCTTGTGCAACCTTTAGTTTGTCCATCTCGTTATGGAAGTATCTGTCCATAGCTGAGCCACTGGCGTCCTTTCTATCCATGGCTTCAATTGAGCCCATACCTCTATATTTCTTTAGTCTGACTCCATCACTGAAGAAATATTCTCCTGGTGCTTCTGATGTTCCGGCCAATAAGGATCCCATCATCACCGTACTTGCTCCTATGCTAAGGCCTTTGGTAATGTGACCAATTGATTGGATTCCTCCATCAGCAATGATGGGAACTCCAAACCTTCTTGCGTACTCTGAAACTTTGTAGACAGCTGTTGCTTGTGGTCTACCAACAGCCATTACTTCTTGAGTGATGCAAATAGATCCTGAACCCATTCCTACCCTTAAACCATCTGCTCCAGCTTCAATAAGATTTTTGGCTTGTGCTATAGTCACAACATTTCCAGCAATAACTTGCAGTTCTGGGTATGTTGACTTGATAAACTTAATCATATCAACTTGATATTTGGAGTTTCCTTGGGATGAGTCCAAGACAACAACATCCACACCAGCAGTGGCTAATTGTTGAAGTCTAGTTCTGTCACCAGGGCGTGTTCCAATAGCTGCTCCAACCAACAGCTGCTTATTTTCATCTTTGCTGGCGTTAGGATAGCTGCGGTTTTTCTTCAAATCAGTTCTTGCCATGAGAGCCACAAGTTCTCCCTTTTCATTGATAATAGGCAATTTACCTTTTTTAGATTTTTCTAAAATAGCATTAGCATCTTGCAGAGTAACACCAGATGGTGCTGTGACTAAATTGGACAATTTGGTCATAATAGTTTCTAATTTGGTGCTTTGTTGCGCCTTTGAATCTTCAAGAAAATCAATATCCCTTGATGTAACAATGCCTAATAGTTTACCACCTAATTTTCCATTCTCAGTAATTGGAACTCCAGAGAATCCATGTGTGGCTTTGACGTTGAGCACATCTCCAACAGTGTGAACTGGAGAGAGTACTACAGGGTCTCTGATGAATCCGTGCTTGTATTTTTTGACCTAGAAAAATGTTTGAAAATCAAAATCTTGTTGTTTACCATTAGCTTGTCTACGAAGTTAAAGAAACTCATTGGAAGTAGTAAAACTTGTATTCAAATCACAAGAATAATTCATACAGCTAGGTAACCTTGGTGGTTTCTTATAATTCTTTAACTTTAATCAAATGTTTCTCGTTGACAAGAACTGTGATTTTTTAAACTAAGTTTAAAGTTTCAAAAACATAATTGAAAACGTTATATTGACATTTGAATCACTTCATGCATCAATGCATAAAAATTTGCTACAAAAATCAATAAAATCTGGCTTTGCTAATAGTATTACACTTTGTACTATCCAGATATAATATCATAACTTGATTTGATTGCTGTAATACCTTTATATAATATTATTTTTATATAACCAAGGCCTGAAAGGATCTAGTTTAAAATTTACAGTCGGCAATGGATTTAATAGAGGAATTAATTTGATTAGATTTGAGACCAAGTTATCATGATTATATACCTTATATAGGTTTTGCTTGAAATATCAAGTTTCCACTTAGATGAGAAATTTAATACCACCATCACTGTGTGAAGAGTATAAATTTTTATACCTACAGGGGAACTTATAAACTATGTAAAGTCGCGATTGCATTGAGTGAAGTGGCATGAGAAAATTTTGGAGCTAATACAGGCGGGAAGGACGCGCAACCGCTCCGTCATCAATACAATAATAACAATAATAATACACGAATAATATTTACCTTGTGCACCTCGTTGGCCTGATACTCGGGTGTACAATTGTGATGGATTATACCAATACCACCGCACAGAGCCATTGCTATGGCCATGTCGGACTCAGTGACGGTGTCCATGGGCGAGGATACGAGCGGAGCCTTGAGCGTGATCTTCTTGGTGAGCGGCGAGTGTAGATCCACCTCGTCGGCGGTGAAGTCAATGTAGCCGGGCAGGATAATGAAGTCATTGTAGGTCAGTCCATCGCCATTAGCGAATAGCTGGGCGGCAGTGAGCCCGTCCTCCTCGACATCGACGTTCTTAGCGTTGTTCGCGTTATTCACCACGTAGTCTGCCATTGCTTCAATTCCTCTGCGAAAGAGACAAAAACTTGATATATATCTATTGCCGTACTCTCGGCTCGGGGCACCAATGGCAAATGAAATAAATTAATATATTGTCGATCGAATGGAATATGTAGTATTACTTGTCTTTCGTCAAACGCCAGAGGAGATCGTCGGAAGAGTTTGATGGTTATAAATTCTGAGAGCAGAGCAAGTAGCGGCACGGCGACGGCAACACGTGGCTCGATCGCGGAGAGCGTATATTCGCGCGCTCGTCGACTTGTTTCTAGCGCCGGGGAGAAAATGACCGATCGCAGTGTGCGCGGCCTGGCTTTATTGTACACAGTCTGCCAGTACCTACCTATAGGCAGCGTGGAATCGTGCGGCGGGGCGCTAAGCTATATAGGCTGTGCGCAGAGTGGATATAAGCCGCCGACGTTATTGCTGGGCTGCGCAGTGCGCACGAGTCGCTTTGAGGAAGGGGGAAACTCTTCGGGGAAACGGCGGATTTTCCTCCAGTTATAGTTTCCAATATATACCGATAGATATATATTGTCGTGACACCGCCTCGCGCGAGTTCGCGCGGATGGATCGAGCCATCAGTCGATATGAAAGTATCTCGAACGCGGGAATATTTGAATTCGAAATTGAAATGTTATCGGTAGATAGATGTTTTAAACGACTGTTTTGATGAAAAAATCGTACGCGAGACACGATGATTACGAGTTATTTGTATGATACCTAAAGTACGAGTCGCGGAGCCACGGTTAGACACGAATGAGATTTTATTTATGCTAATGTTCAACACGCTCCAAGTGAAATAATGCGTCTACTTACATTTTGCTTCGATCCAAAGTAAAAAAGCACCTGAATATTATTGGTCACATAAATTTCACCCCCAAAAAAAAAAGAAAAATTGTCGGAACACCGAGAAACTTTGTGTAGTGTAAAATTTAATACTGAGACCGCGAACACAGCGGCGCTAATTTGTTTTGTAATATAACTCTTGCGGAGGGTGATGTCTCTCTTATAACTGCTCAAGCTCCTCCCATAAACTTCGGATCTGGAGGGGGTGTTTAGCGCATCAAATAACAAATTAAGAAATAGAAAGATAATCACTTATTCTGCCTTATTATGTGAAATTCAAAACATCAACAGTGCGGGGCAATTGATTGATTTCACATATGTGTAATATATATATATATATATATATATATATATATATATATATATATATACACGACGCTTGTTATTTCAAAGTATTGCATTTATCAATTATGTCGGCATACTGAACGATTTTTTTTACTTTTCATTTTTCTCTATAGTTGTCACTGTGCAATTTTTGAATTATGTCTCAAGATACCACGGAAAATAATGGAAAGTTTGCCGACGAAGAATGAGAAAATTTGAGATGAATAAAAAACAGAGAATTACATTTATTTTTATATTCAGCTGGGATTATTTTGAATCAATGTACTTGATTAAATGTATATGAAAATTAAAAATGATTGCCATAGATTTTTCCATAAATAAATATTCCATAAAATACCATAAGAAATAATTAATACTTCTTGAGAAAGAAATGAGATGTTATAAACGCGATTGTTAACGTGTGTAAAATGCGCTTCTTTAGATCCTGGAATGAAAAACGTTGCACCAAGACTATATACTGTTGACATCGGGTTGGCGGGCGAGAAATATGAGTAGTGATAGTTTCGAAAGCATATGACGCGAACGCGTACGTAAGGGATACATCTCATTGTCGCTCTTTTATGCGGACGTATTTTGTGTCACACTGATGTCTCTGCGAATCTTGAGATATGTGACAACAGCGCTTGTTTATCATCTTCATTGGCATAGTTATATATTAAAAAAAAAAAAAAAAAAATGTTTGTCCAGCTTCAAAGATACACACCGCGGATATTTCATTTTGTTCGTAGATCCTCGCGCACATTTATAATATAAGCGACTGCAACAGGATTATATGCACGCATAAATTGCACGCACCGACTTCTTTTACATAATCTTCGCGTATACAATTACGCAGCGTAGTCGTAGAAGAAGAATGTAAGAAGCAGATTTATACACAAGCTCATTTATGGGTGCGAACTTTATATTAGTCTGACCTCACTCGTACGCGAAACGCGTCGATAACAATACCGAGCGTTTTCACATTTGTCTAAATATACACACGCATCGATAACAAGCCGTATCACGCACCAAGAGCGAGATGAATTTCACATGAGTTTTCGATTACATCATATAAAAAAAATAAAACATCAAGATGCCGCGTCACTTGCGTAAAATTTCATTTATTGCAGCCCACACCGTACCTGCACACACCTATAAGAGCTGTTGATACGTGAGGTAAAGGCCAAGGGTAGTTATAGGCGCTTGAGATTTAGACGGCGAGCTATTGTTGAAGCTTTCGAATAAACGATCCGGAGCATCTACACAGTGCGAGAGATGGTCATCGGCGCATCAATTAAAGTTGTTACACTTTCTGCAAGTCCGCTGAAAAAAAAGAGGGACGAGAGCGATAAGCGAGCGTGTCGTAAGGTGAACTCGTTGGCAAATCTCTCAAAATTCGTCTCCCGGTATCGCGTTAGCCAATTAACACGCCATGTATATATAGGTCCATGTAAGATACAATACTACACGTTGAGGAAAAATAATGTAGAAATAATTCGACTATCTCTCTCTCTCTCTCTCTCTCTCTCTCTCTCTCTCTTTCTCCCTCTCTATCAAATCTCACCGACTGAAAAAACATTTTGCTAATCAAGTCGAGGAGGCCAGCGAAAGCTTCTTGAAACGAGGAGACGACGTAATCCAGCAGAAGCACGATGTAGCCGAGCTCCTCGTACTCCTCGATCTCCTCCTCGTAGAACAAGTAGTCGTAGACGAGCGGCAGCGCGAGAAGCGTCCCGAAGACGAAGCAGCCGAAAAAAACTGCGCGGGCGAAACGTGATTATATACACAGATATTAGTCGACGATTATTGAATAATCTCCCAGCGACGAGAGACCAAGTTGACATACACCATTGTTATCTCTCGTCGCTGGTACTTTAATCGCTCGCTTATAATAAGCGATACCAGCTGTTTTGAACTTTAAAAGTCGCCTATCTGCTTGTTTGTCTCTCTGGGGGTTTCTCTCGAGCGCGCTGTGCAATAAGCCAAGCGACGACGACGTCGAGTTCTCGATAGTGTCATCCGTTCTCCTCGCTGAGCCGGCCCCCTTAGCAGCGGCGGCGGTACATTCGTCGCTGGGATTGAATTTCCTGAAATCAGCGAATCGTTATCGACTTTTTTCTCAAACGCTTCGGATCTCCTCTGCATTCTTACGAGCTCTGAAAGAAAACGGACAGCTGCTGGGCGTCGGATTTACGCTTCTTCGACTCGGGAGCGCCCATCATGGATATTTCGTAATTGGCGGCGTCGAACGGCGGAAACATCCTGCGATCGGCCATACCGATCTCCGGCTGCGAGTTGAAATCGTTGGCGCGCTTGTTGCCGTCGGCGGCGCATTCCGAGTCGGAGGCGACCCTGGGCAACAGGTCCCTGGAGTAGGCGACTGCGCTGCAGCGTCGAGATGCCGTCGGCGTCCTTGCTCCGTAGGCCGTGGAGCATCGCCTACTGTTGCCGATCTGAGGCTCCGAGTGATGCGCGCATCTTCTGCTGATGCGAGACGACCGCTGCAGACGTCGGATTACGCCTGTACGGAATGGGAAAAAATTAAATCATGCGAATTCAAGTTGAACCGCGCTTTACATGATACATTATTATATGATCCTCACTGCAGTAGCAGGAGTCGAAGCAGCTGCACTTTCTTGATGCGTAATCCTTGAAGGCGAGCTCGCTGCCGATCTCCGCGCAGTAGTAGCCGCTGTCTGTGAAACCTTGCATCTGACCGGCTTTTCTTGCATCGGAGGAGTAAGCTTCTGAATAATCACTAGTGTCGGACACGTGCAGCTCGCCACGGGATGACCTTAATTTGCTGCTAGCCGTGCGCTCGTGCAGTAGCCTCTCTGACGTCGCGTTCTTACGCAAGTGTCCTTTTATTTATGTTACATGTTATTATGCTATATATATATACACTGAATTGTGGTGAATGTATTTTTTTCTTTTAATATTATATTAACTTTGATGTTGAACGACGTTGGTATGGGCCGGCGAACCGCCGCGCCGATTTCTCGCGGTGTCTTTCAAATAATGCAAAAAGTGCACACGGTGTAATAGTTTACAGATATATATATACACAGCTTTCCTGTGAGAATTTATTCACCTGCGGTTCTTTCATCGCTTCTTCCGATCAGACCAGCTTCGTTATCAGTAGGTACGTTTGGTTTCGTAGCTTCCTGCGAATAGCACTTTCTGTCAGTTTAATTGCGATTCATTCGGACGAGAAAGTTATCTCGCGATACCTCTGAAAAGTGACCATCTAAATGCGCCGATCGGCAATTGGGATTGCGCGAAGCGTTTTGATGTTGTTCAAGTGCCGTGGATTTGATAATCTCTGTGTCATTTGTTTCATTTGCCGGAGGGGCTTGATTATTAAAAATCTCGAGATTTTTTGCAGCATTCGATCGGTCGCTCTTTTGGATAGCATCCTTATCGATATCTCCCGGTTGGTCGGACTTTTCTCTGATGATCGAAACAAAAATATGCTGATTACATCGTCATCATAAAGGTCATTTCGCAACGGACTATTTTTAGTTTCAACTCACATTGCTTCTTTTTCAATCGGATCATTGAATTTGCTTTGATTATTTTTTGACTTATCAAACGAATCGGTAGTTGCTGTGATTGTCCTGAAAAACGAATATTGTAATTTTTTTCTTTCAAATTGACAATACGAATATATTTTATTGCAGTGCTATAAATGTTTGATGAAATTTAATTCGTGTGATATAATACTTAATACCTGTTTCACATACGTTTTAAAATTAGAAGTTATCGAATCAGTACAAGTAGGTGCGTTTGGTTCCGCTGCACTGATGGCTTGCAAAGATGAAGATATATTAGATGTTTCATTGTTATCACATCGTTCCACTTTATTTTTTCGCGCAATTTCTCTAGTGAATCTGTAACATTAGATGTTAGGTATCAATTATAAATTCTATGAAAATATAAAAAAAAATGCATCATTGATAATAATTAAACTTGCTGCGGGTGGGGCAAATAGCTGATGATATTGTTTCGACTTTTTGCAGCTTTATCAGCAAACGATACGATGCATGGACCCTTGGAATTGCTAATCACATTTTCATGCAGTCTTCGCTCGGGTATTTTCGGCCAAGATGTATCGTCTGGGATTCTTCAGAATAAATATGAATTATAAAATTAGATGTTTTCCATGATGTTACACAACACCTACCGTAAAGAGCTGGCGAACTTAGGTGTCATACGCGATGATGACTCGTTTCTTTCTAAAATTTTAAATGTTTTCCGGACACAATAATTTCATAAATAAATTGAAGATATAAGTACTGCAGATAAGATATTCACCTTTTAAATTAGTACCTAACGGTAATCGACTATCATTTTGATAAGCCATACTGAAACTGTCGACCACTAACCCATAACATTTCTCGTCTGTATCGAAAGCAATTATCAATTTTTCACGACAAAAAAAAACAACAAAATGCAAAGTCAGGTTCACGATCAACAGAATATTATATAATGAAAATGATTTAAACGTAGATGTATTTACACCTACGAATGACGCGCGAATAAACGAGCAAATCTCAAACAAACCTACAAAATTGAAGCTGTATTCAATCGCTGCGACCTTGTTGTTTTGTTATATTTATAGATATAAACAAATAAATATGATTATGTTGGACTGGATCACGCACCGTACTCCACACTAATTAAAAAACACGGTATACGAAAAAAGTAGATATTTTGAATGAAATAAAAAAAATACAATCAATCTGTTCTTTCATTAATTATTTTAATAATATTTCCAATGTTTCTTACAGTAGGTATGCAATTTCTATAATAGTTTTACAGTATATTCAATATTTACACTTCAAATATACAATGCATAGTAGTTGATACACATAGGAACAGTTAGCTAGGGTTTATGACAAAGTCGCTCATCACCTAGAGTAATTGTAACAATTTGTCATACACCAGACGTTTTTTATCATTGTCAAGCTAACTTTTGGAATTATAAAACCTTTCGTACATTCAGTATCATTCTAGTTAAAAGAAAGTATCATAATCAAATTTTCGAACTGCGATTTAAATCTCCATACTGATGTGCGTTCTATCAATTAATTTGATTATTGAGACAGCGATACAAAATTTGTTCTTCACATTGATTCATTATTCTCGATCATATGATAAATTAGTTGTGCTTTCGATTCTACTGGCATTTTTTTTTTTTTTTTTTTTATGATAGACCAATGTTGTAAATTGTTTGAGTTCAAATCATTTTTTCCTGACTAGACTAGTAAAACGCTAGTTTAATAAAAACAAAATAGCTTTTCTACTGTTACTTCTCATTCATTTTGCATGTTCAAACACATAAAATTTAGTTGGTCCAGTGTGCCATAAATATTGCAACTATTTAAAATATAAAGCTTATAATTCTTATAATTCTTAGTAAGTATCTCACTGATGATGTCTCGTTTTAATAAAAGTATCTATATCATCCTCGAATTAATTATCAAACAGCTATATTAATAGGTAAAAACTTAACATAGAAAACGGAGTGGAAAAAGTTTCCAATAATTTCATTGACTTAACCAATGTCGTCGTTATTCGCTATAATGTACAAAGTAAAAATTTTAAATGCACTAGAATCGACTTTTACAATAAAAATAACAAGTTCATACATGACATACTATAATTCTGAATATAGCATATATATATATATATATATATATATATATATATATATATATATAACTAAATATTTCTTCATACGTTCACGCAAAAAACAGTATTTGTATAAAAGCATAAAACACATCTTATTAATATAAAAATGTGTCTGCATTTATTTTTAGACTTTATACTCGTGAAGTTTAATAATGATAATACAAAACGTTACACTTACAGATCTTTGTTCTACGCTTCTCAAAATCACAGAGCTCTTTAAAGTTTCCTGCTTACTTATTTATTAATTTTTTGCAAGTTCTTACTGTCAACGTTATTTGTATGAATCAGAATATTAAATCGATAACAATAAATAGAAGTGTATAATAAAAGAAAACTAGTAAAACGGAATTGGAAATTCAACAGCCTGTACAGTCGATATATTATCACATGATTTCATATCAATTTCGTACACGATACTTGAACAAGTGATGTAAGTCATTCCTTAACTGATATATAATTTTTATTTAATGAATTTTTTTAATGATAATTACCTTTATTTTTAAAAAACATTTTGTTTAAAAAATTAACATAGTACTATATTTGTACAATATAACGATATAATAGGATTATATCATTTATGAAATTTACCTAAAAGCTATTTTCTAATCATTAATTTGTTAATCTGTTTGAATATTATTTTGCATTTTCGTCAATCAAGAAATGACGTTCACACTTTTTTGAAAAAAAATTTGTCATATAATAGACTGTAAGATTTACTTTGAGAAGATTCTGATATAATTTGTTCAACTACTATAAATTTTTGACTCATTTAAAATTTAATACTTTTTCGAATAATTCAATTACTTATTTTAAAATAAAAATGATTTATATGGCACTTATTTTTCTTGCATTATTTAGTATTATATAGAACAAAGCGTGTTTTAGTGCTTACTTTTTACAATTCAGCATTTGTAGAATATAACTTTTGTTGACATATCAAAAACTCAAGTATCACGTAACTCCGCATTTATTGTCAAGTTACGCTTCATGTTCTCCACTGTTTATACCAATAAGGGACTCAGTTTGTTCTACTTCTAAGTCAGGTATCCTATAAATAAGTTATTTCATTAACTTAATTTCAAATTAAATATTTTTTAAACATCAAAGCTCATAATCATGTTACCTGATGGATCTGCTTCTGCGGCAAATCCACTTATATAGCTTTTTCACCAAATCTAGTACAGGATCCCAGTTATCAAAATGTGATAGAAGAGATACTGTAAAAAATGCCAAAATTATTGGAATGGTTCCTAGATAGAAAATACACGGATATTCAACTTTCTTCAGTAATACATCAACTATCATAGATATGGGCATTGTTAAACTAATTGCCAATGTTGCTATGAGAGACGAAGTTAAAAAGCAACCCCTGAAAGTAAACGAGAGTAACATTGTATAAATGTGTTTGTCAATGTTTTTGAGTTTGCAGGCAAATCAAATAAAGTTTTAATCACCATAGCCAGAGGACTTCACTTAAAACGGTTCCAATAAGTCCATTTATTATTAAAAACGTCCACTGATGGGGATTGGGCCATTCGAATTCTTCCCATTGGCCATAATGAAGTATAAAAAATAAAGGCCACAAAAGCGTCAAGTTAAAGAGTCCGACAAAGCCAAAGAACATGGGTATGTCCATTTTATCTTCGTGATCGACTTTCTTTTTTAAGAATACAATGTAAGTAGCATAAAAAAATGCACTGACTAGAGCTAATATTATACCAGTAGGTAGTCGACTAGCCTCTATAGACAAATCTGAAAGTCCAACTAGCACCTAGAATTAGAAATTTCTGTCAGCAAATATTATTGTTAAATATAACGCACATTGAAAAAGTCAGTACAAACAACTTACAAGACCAAAAATACTTATTGTTATAGCAACTAATTTAGATAGTGTAAATTTATCTCCATTGTCGCTAGGGTAAACTGCAGCAAGAAAAAGAGTAAATAAACATGAAGTAGATGACAGGACAGTCACAATTCTTGCTTCTGTTACAGCCAAAGACATCTGATGAGTATAATTTGCAATGAACCACTGTAAAATAAAAAATGCAAGTGAGGTTTCTGTTGCCATTATGAAAAAAGTAAATTCAGCTGTTATATATACTAACAAGGAAACAGAACATAAGAGCTATCTTAGCAACTTTTTGAACAGAAAATTTATTAGCTTGTCGTCTCGCGTGTTCACCTGCCCTAACACTTGCTTGATAACTTAATCTGGCTATAAGAGCTTCAGTTGCGTCATTTTCTGACATGTGGCGAACTTCTGCTAATTTGCTAAAGCGTACTGATCTAACTGACGAATCATCACTCTCAGTACCAGACGATCGATCACATTGTTCTGGAGTTTTGATTGGTACAAATGTAGGATCACTTAAGCTCGTAGTGCCTTCCGAGTAAAAATTATCATCTTCTATATTTGGATCTATAAACTGTAAAGCAGCACTTGCTTGTTAACTAGTTATTGGTTAATATAAAAAAAGATGATAAATGAAAGCGAGAATATCTAACTTACCATATAAGTCGCAGGTTTGTTGCACTGGTCTCGCCATGGTGGCCAGAAACACAAACCCAGTAAGTACAATGTGAACATTGATATTTTGATATAAGTGCTAAAAAATGGCTTATCAAATGTGGCTTCCTGGTAAATGTACTAAAATAAAATAAGTTCATTATTAGTTAAGATTTTGCGGTGAATTGTAATAGAATAATTGAAATAACTGTTTAAAGCTGTTCACTTTTGTAAGTTCATTACTAGAAACCCAGATTATGTCAACTAGCAGCAGAATAGAAATTCCTAGAACAAGCCTCTGAGATTTATTCATCATTGCAGCGAGTTTATGGGGATCCTCCGCCATCCCTTGCTGCCTTGGCTGGCGTAGTTCCACGGAGCAGCTCATACTTGACTTATTTTATCATTCTTCTTTGTTTTCATTCCTCAGCTCTCTGTTATCGCAGACTAGAGTAGACATTGTGTCTCCAAATTTGATTCATCTGAAAAGTAAAAATGTCCGTAACACTGGTGTATACACAACGAACTAAGTACCCGTCGAAAAATGAACCGAGACAACTGTAATTAACATAGTTTAGTTCAATACAATCAAATGAGAGAAAAAAACAGATGGTGAAAAATGAGAACGCAATAACGGGTGAACGTGAACAAGGAATAACCTCAATGATTGGCTGTAAGCGAAGCTACATTGAAAAACAATGTAACAAAGAACGTTCCTGCGCGCTGCAAGTGTATTACATAGGTATCTAATCTAACCGAATTACCGAACCTATACGAGAATGTTGATAAGCTGAATAAGCATTCGATCGCGTTCTCGTTTGCTCCGAGTCCCTCTCTTCTCGACTTTTTCGCAAGCTATTTATATACTTTACCTCGGAAAACAGACCTTTTCATTGACTTTTGACAAACTCACATTTTTAAACAGTCTTCTCAAAGTGCAATTGCGAATACTGACACGTTACGTCGAACATTAAGCACTCCTTGTGCACACACAAGCGCATATAGATTTTGACGCATGCCTACACCTACTACCACTTCACACGTACTGTTCGCTGTACGTAGATAAAGTAGATACATACAGACGAAAAGGATATGCCGCCGTCGCGAGGTGCCGCCGCTTACCGGCAGCCTTATACACACGTATGTATTAATGTATGTATGTTCGATGAACGACTATACACAATATAATATGCGTATACTACTGAGTATATCACATCAATACAAATATTATATACATCATTTGAATTCTGGACTTTCTGAGTTTCTGCCGTTCTTAATTAACCTATCTGACGTTCAACAGTCCCGTGACTTTCCGACAGAGGTCGCCATGTATACCAAACTTACGATCGTCTGAAAATTTAGCGAACCGTCATAATAGGTAGTAGAAAAGGAGTAACGAATTTTTCTTCACGATCAAGTTTTTTGACTCTATCTAGTCTCTAAAATAAAAGAGATCTTTCGATCTCGATGGACAACGGCAGCACTTCAATTAATAATAGAATAAGCAATAGTATGTAGATTCGCGAAGGCGAACATCATTATACTTAATTGTCATGGCAACAGAAGGCGATGACAATCGAAGAGAACGGTGTCAAACAGTGCAGCGCTATCGAGATTCGGTATATTTATACAGGAATTAAAACAGTGTGCAGCGGTGCTTAAACATGGAAAATAACGCTTTGAGCAACGGTAGAGTACATCAACAAGAGACGACTACAGCGGTACAGCGCTTTTGCACCAACAGGCCCAGAAAAGGTACGCATGCGGCACTACTTATTGAATGACAAGATCATAGGTCTTTTCCTTACAATCTAGATAATACCTAATAATATGCAGGATTTTTTACTGCCCTGATGTATGCTGCGCATTCATGTATATTATACGTACTTATATATAGGCACACTTAATCTTTTAGAGTCCCTCGTAAAATGAACAATGGAAATGTATATATATATATTTCGCAACAAAAACATTTAACGATCGTTGCCGGTAAAATACAGTTTTTTTACTACCTGCGGAGCATTCCAATATACCTATAGCGGCTACACTGTGTTTACAGCTCCCTCCGAAATACCAGCTGTTGAATCTAAAAACTGGCTTCTGCACCGGCATTACACCAGGCATGAGTATCGGATATGCAAAGCCCTCATCGAAAAGGAGCTAAAGGAACACGCGGAGCGCACGGAATATCCCAACTATTTGAAGGTTGCAGTTGTATACAATTGCATATTATATGCACACATATTTATCTTTGTGCGCAGAATTCTGAAAATTAATTCTTGCATTATAGGGCTTGATTCTGAGGAAGGAAGGCAGAGTTCAGGACTCCTTGGACTGCTTCCAGAACTGCTACAACGTCAATCCCACCAATGTTAACAACGCCAAGCAGATCGCCAAATCTCTGTACGTATACATATGATAAATAATCACTGCTATTGTACTGATATAAAACTGTGTAGCGATATAAGTACGTACTATACCTATATATATATATATTTTCTGCGCGAGTAACAGATTCCTTTTGGGCGACCACAAAAGAGCCATTGAAGTATTTCTCGAGGCCGAAAAGATGGTTGATTCGCCCGACTGGGAAATTCATTACAACTTAGGTAGTATACACGCAATTAGATTCAAATTAATTTCCGTAAATTTGATAATTTTTTCCAACTCCTGGTGTTTGTTTTTCCTTTGCAGGCGAGTGTTATATGAGAGCGAACCAGCTGGCAAATGCAAAGAACCATCTACTGACGGCAACAGAGTTGACGAAAAACGAGAGCCCATACTTCGCGCTTGTCAAACTCTACGTCATGGAGGATCGAATTATTGACGCCGTATCCGTTTACACGGAAGCATTATAGTAAGCAGTGCATTCCGCGTTATACTTTTTCGCTTCATAAATGGATTTTCAGTTTTTTCCCATTGTCAATACGAGTTTCTAAATGTTGTAAGAAGACTACACTGAAAAAAAAACACAGCCATTTCGACTCGCCAAAACTACCAGTGGCACACCGTTGTTCTTACTGAACAGTCGTTACGGTGGCAGAACGGTTAAAACTACCGGACTTTACAGCAGAAACGACTGTGTTTTTTTTTCAGTGTAGAACGTTACCGTTATTGCATAGATTATCGTTTTGAAGGCAATATGAATCAGTATTAAACTTAAGGAATTAAATGCGGGTCCACTGTGGATAATGCACAATTATTCCAAAATTGGCCTTATATTTGATGCTATGGAAAAACAGAAAATACTCACCGCTTATAATTATGCTGCGAATCAACTACGGGGCATCGAAATAAATATTTGAATAATGAATGGATTCACAGAATTTACCAGCCGTTATATTGGAAATTAAATATTCACAAAATACATCTCGGAAAATTCAATCAAGTCATGTTTGGTAAAACTGATTTCGTATTATACTATACATTTTTCAATCCCCATTGCTTTGTACTCGAAAATCAATCTCTGGGAAAAAATAATTAATTTTTTTTTTATAAGTAAGTATATGTCAATCGATTTCTGATAAGCGAAAAGTTTTATTCATTTTTTTACACAAAAAATAATCGCCAATTTAAATTCAGATTTTGCGTAATCATTTATAATTAACGCGTCGATTCTAAGGTATGCAAGATAACAACTATTGCTTATCTCCACATCATGGAAGGTCTGGTATTTGTATGCTCTATCTATATGTTGCAATGTTGAAGAATGTTATGCATTCGAATCTTCGTGAACGTATATAATTTGACGTGGCTGCAATTTTTAGAATTTGTTGACTTGGCGTATTTTTGAATATTCTCGGTTATGTTTCCTTTTTCTTTGTGGATTATAGCTAGCCAGTAGCATATATTACAGCTTTGACTCTGTATACTGTTGTTTCAGCGCTGTGCCCGAAAGTGAGGAAATAGCAACGGAGCTGGGTCTGATGTATCTCGGATTAGGCGATACAAAGCGAGCTTTTCAGCAGTTTGGCACGGCCTTGGCTCAGTCAGCCAATTACGCCAAAGCCACTTTACCGATGGCCTACGTGATGCAGGTAAATATATACATCTTCACCGACAAGAAAGAACAATTAGCGTCTGAAAAACTCCTCGTGCGAGCTTGTACCGCTATGTAAAATGTTACACACCGCGGCAAGTGAACCGCTGCGTACAGCTACACGTAGTACACTGTGTGCATGTAGATATAAGAGCTTTTGCGATGTATGTATGTGCTTTTACTCTGTTCATTAGTCTCACGGAGAATTCGACGTCGCCTTCTCCAAGTACAAAATCGCCGCTCAGTCAATGCCGGAATCCTGGGCCCTCTGGAACAACGTCGGCATGTGCCTCTACGGAAAGCAGAAATACGTTTCCGTAAGTCCACGCCTCGTATACAATATATAATATATTACTGTTATTATACCCACATTATTTTCATGTATAGTATGCCGTTATATTAGACCGCTTATCGCCTGCCAGTGCACTGGACTCTCGGAATATAGGCTTATGAAAAGAAGAGATAATATTGGGGAATATAACTACACACGCGCGGATGACATAATAAAATGTGAGAGGGACACGTGCGGGAGGGCAGTAGGAAAGGGGGCGCCGAACTTGTGATTAGGGGAGTACGACATTCTGAGCTATGTTTATATTAGAAAGGGGCGAGCGCCTCCAATTAAAGGCGACCTGCGCCATTATACATAACGTATATAGTCCGCTCTCGCGCGGCTGCCGCGCATAAATAAATAATCGAACAAAAACGACTGGGATGCTAAATCGTCGTTGAAATTCACGCTCTGTACGTAAGTTGTCTTTTTTCTTTAAAAATAATTGAAGTGACACAAACGCGATGAGCGAACAATTAGAATAACGATTTTGAATTAAATTTTAACTGCGTCATCGTGCTTTCGTCTCGTCGCTGGCTTTACAAGAATAAAAGGACGACTTCAAGTTCCTAGTTAACGCCCCGTGGAGCTTGAGGAACGATATAGTTTTGACTTATTACGCAACGGTCTATATTCCGCGCAGTAAAGTTCGAACAGAGACAGAGAGCTGCTGCATGATGTCGCGCGCGGCCTTGTACACGTTGAGAAAACTGTCAGAAACGATTTTATCCTTCGAAAATGTAACCATTCTCCGAGATGATTTATTCAGATTTATGGAAATTGTTGCGACGATCCCCCTCTTCCTTTCTCTCTGCTTCTCCCGCAGTCGTGCGCTCTTCGCTCTACTCTACTCTGTGTGCTCCTCCGAATCTTGACATATTCGAATATAAGCGCGAATTATCAATTGTCTACCCAAAATCTTTGCAAAATATAGGTGTATGAAGACGCGCAGCGAGGAATGCCAATATTTATAACAAGACTCGCTTTATTTATATATACCTATAGGAAATTTCCAAACACCGCCGCGCCGTGTCTCGCGTCATTTTTATCTTCCAAACTTGGGAAAAATATGTTATGGCCATCGCTCTCCAGAAGCAAGAAAATGGAGTAAAAGTATATACAGCGGAGAATATAACTTTTGCTGTGTGTGTGTGTGTGTGTGTGTGTGTGTGCGCGCGTTGTACGTACATCGGGGACTTAAAGGGGATGGATCGTTTTCGGCACCGCTATACACGACGATTCTTCCCTTCTCTGAATGACCGTTTATAATCATCATAGAGCATATTGTTATAAGCGAGTTTCTCTTACAAATCATGCCAGAGTCGTCGGATTTTGATGAATTTTTCACGCAGATTACGGATCGGCGAGAGTGATTAATGTGCGCGAGATCGCAAGCTCCGCCGGTGACCTTGCCGGAAAAACGCAGCGCCACGCGGCAGCCTCCTCGTGAATATTCATTATAAAGAAATTCGGTATATCCGAGGATTATTCCGGTATGCTGATATTTAAATTAGAATCGTATTAAATGTAGATTCATCGTATAGACACAAGCTTCCAAGAAACATGCCAGGCGAACATGCAAACTTCTGATCGTTTTTGCCCTTCTCAGCGCTTAATAAAGCCAATTTTCCGATATCGTATGTACACGGTATAACAATATGATTCCTGTACACAGTATGAACCGCGAGATAAAATGAAATCGTACAGCCTTAGGCTGAAAGCGCCCGATATGCGTTTATTAACGCGCAATAAACCGATTCGCGGAATAACTTGTGAAAAAAGAAGGACGTTCTCTGCTCTGATTTCAGCGAAATAGGAACTTTTTTGCAGCTTCGACGAAAATGGCAATAACTCGTTGTGGAATTATTACGCGGACTAAGCTCTAGTTTACCAGAAGCGGCAATAAGTTTTCCAAGTACGCGCATTTATACGATTAAAACTGGTAACTCGAGACTCGCGGGCGTGTATATGGAGAGCAGTAAATTCGTGCTCGGGAGTATATCGACGCTCCTAACGAAGAGTCGCACGCGTTTCAGGACAACCGTGAACGCCAGCACCGAAAGTTATTTTGTGACGAAAACAAGAATGAAATGAGGGCTTGTAACAAATGTTCGCACGAAAACCGAGATTGCCGCGATGACTAGCTCGCTAAGAAACCTTTGCATCGAATAGTAGTACGTGTTGCGAGCTCGCAACGAAAACGAAAACTCTTTGTCTTCCATGCGGGGAAAACTAACTCCAAAACCAGGTTTCAGACGAAGAGAAGCACGCTCTGTCGTCTAAGCGGCGAAGACTAGCGCGTGAACCGAGTCGCGCCGAATTCTAGTACGCTCGCCCGTAATCCTAAACACATGGGCCACATTTACGAGGGTCGCTACTAGACTCAAAGGGTCTTCCCTATTTTTACATTGCAAATGCCGCATTATACACAAAACTTTGCAGAGCACTTTTTAATGTGCAAAAGATACCGATTTAAATGAAATTCGAATGGTAAAAATCGGACGAAATTTAGTTATTGTGCTGGTAATTTCACGCGCCGATCAATATATTTAGATATACTTGTATACTTGTCATTTTTATTATCGAATCGCAATAAATGTGGCCTATGTGTTTAGGATTACGGGCGAGCGTACTAGAATTCGAGAATTCGGCGCGACTTGGTTCACGTGCGTGCTTCTCTTCGTCCGAAACCCGGTTTTTCGTTTTCGTTGCGAGCTCGCAACACGTACTACTATTCGATGCAAATGTTTCTTAGCGAGCTAGTCGTGAAATGAGCTAGAGTTCGCAGTTAGCTGAGCGGTGCCAGTCTTCGTTAGGAGCGTCGATATATAGTCTGCATGCACGTGGCTGCACATGCACGGGCTAACAAGCTGCGCGTTTGTTTTCCAGGCGATCACGTGTCTGAAGCGAGCTCACTACCTAAACCCTTTGGCGCTCCCAGCCGCCTGCAACCTGGGCATCGTGTACCTGGCGACTGGTCAGCCAGCTTCAGCGGCAATTTACCTGTGCGCGGCCGTAGCGGCCGGTCCCAACAGCGCCATGCCTTACCTGCTTCTCGGACGTGAGTATATTATACTTGCTTATTCGTCATTCTGATAAGAGCCGGCTACTCTCGATCTCTGTCTCCTTATTCAAATCTCATCTGGCGCATCTCTAGCTGGAAAAGGACGAGCCGCTGTTATCGGCGGACAGCTTCGTGCTGTATATATTCCCGAGAGCGCAGAGGGGAGGTCCGAGAGGAAAATTGATGCGCCGAGAAGAGAGGGAGAGAGAGAGAGAGAGAGAGGGGGGGGGGGGGGGGGTGCGCGCTCGGGCAGTGATTGCAAGTCGATTGTAATTCGATCGAGGGTTGTCTGGGATCTATAGTGGCGCTGAAGCGACTGGAGGACCTCGAGGGCGCGGAAAGAGCCTTGGAAAAGGCGCACTCGCTCGCTCCCCAGGACCCCCAAGTACTCATTAATTATGCGGTTGTGTTGGACGCCGGAAGGAAGGAGGATCGCGCGCGGGAGATGCTCGGCGTTCTCAGCGACGTGGCCGGGCTCATCGATGTCGAGAGTCAGGTCAGTATTATTATAGATAAGTGGCCTCTAAATGCCAATGATGCGCGTCTAATGCGGAAATTCCGCTCACGCAGACTATACTCTCGGCGGTGATTTCCTTTTTCCTCCTTCATCTCTTTGCAGCTGCTCCGCTGGCCCTTGCTCCACCCCGTCGCTGCTATTAGTCTACGAGACGCTGAATTATTGAGAAAGTACGCGCGAAGAGTGCAGTGCTCGCAAAATTGCCACGTATGTACGTGTGCAAGTATAGCCCCGCGGAGTCGTCCGGCGTCTTATCTGTACAATGGCCGGTCATGCGACTCCAGCGCGCAGCTCGCAAACTTTTTCCTCCGCCGTCGGTATTCATCATCCGACGCGGGCTTCGTAACTTTGCTTTTTACAAAGCACTTCATTGTTATTGTTACATTATTCGAGGCGAGTTTGCTGCCTTTGCTGTGTTACACGCGCGATCGGTTAAATTCCGCTTATGCGCGCACCGCATATTATATCCCGCGAGAGATAGCTGCATCGATTTTTCTCTCAAACCCCCCGATGAAGACTCAGCCTTATGGACGCGTATATACCTCACCTCGTTCTTTTTTCAACACACCGTACAGTTTAATCAGCCGATTAAGCTCTATAAGCTAGTGAGGAACTTTACAGCTTGTAAAGAGCGAGGCTGACCAGTGATCGACTCTTGCTACTTGCAGATAACAAAGATGGCCAAGCAGCTGGCGGCAAAACTGCAAACGGACGATAAATCCTTCAGCCCGCTGTTTGCGGAGGAGAAACGGACGTTGACCGAGGACGAGGTCTGAGAGGCCAAGACAAACAAGGGACTTTATAAATGTTGCTGTGCACCGGCGCTATATATAGCTTGTCTGTTTTTTTCTTTTCGTGCAATTCACTCCCTCCGGCAGCGTCGTTCTCCCCCCTTTCTTTCTGTCGGGAGACTCTGTGTCAAAATCGATCGCTCGCGCGACTTAATCTCTGGAATCGTGCCTACTTTAACGATAATTAAACTCTCTCTCTCTCGAGAAGGCATTTCATTCCTCGCGCGCGAACGCATAATTAATGAAGTTGGCGCAACTGATTCTTCCTCGGCACGCAAAGCAAGTTTATTTCGTTTAATCACACTCACGGTAGTCTCCTGCACATGCTTTCCTCTCTCTCCCTCTCTATCCGCGTACCAACTCGCTCAATGTTGATTCGATAAATATAGTAGCTTGATTAAAGTTTTGAAACGCGCGCGATCATTCGTTAAATAACGCCTTTGTCTTGTAAGTAAATAAATTTTGCGTTTGTTTTCCATCGAATAGTTTAGCAAACTTTTGCAAACTGTGAGAATATCTTTTGATAAGCCCGAGTTGTTATTACGTATAATTTTTTATTTTCACGGATCGTGATTTCGATCTCTATAACGCGTAGCATTACACAACATTGGGGTAATGAAGATCTTAATTTATCGGTCTACTTGGCATTACAGTTAGTTTGACGCGCGTACAACGACACTGCTATATCATATGCTGTATACGTAGCCGGAGGGAAAAAATGATGAATGCGACTAAAATCATAGTTATCAGGTTGTGTGCGCACGGGGAATTGGAAAGAAAATATACTCGAATAAGTGTGTGGGCATAAATCAATGTTCGTCTTTATTTTACAACAATATTTTGAGATTTACATCGTTATTGTGTAAGCTGGTTGAGACATTCAGATATTCGGAGACAGTAAGCTGGGCTCAGAGGCTGCAAGTCTCCTAAAAGTTAATGGAGGTAACATTTTTCTCGACCTTTATATACGTTTCCGTTTTTCTACATACCGACGATACACGAGGGAGCTCTGTCGCGATGCTCGAATATTTTTACAAATCAATCATTGTGTAACGATCATTATCGAACATTAAACTAATATACAACACGACAAGGATGCTATCTTTCGTTGTCGATACTCGGATGATCTTACAGCTGGTTTTGAGTGAAATTAAAAACTTTTATGTAATCACTATCGTTACGCAACGTTGCCCGACGACTTCTAATTAAAAAGCTTTATTTACAGAACGAAAAACTAATATAAACAAACAAACGAAGAACTCGATCAATCTATAGTCGCGGGATTCAGTTGTCCTCCCACGTAATAAATCTTTGTACAGAGAAAGAGATCTCTCTCCTCGGGTTCTGTGTATCACAAAAGCTTCAGGAACGTTTCGGAAACACGAGAATCACGATAAGCAGATAAGAATAATTGTGTAAAAAAAGCTCCGCGCTATGCCTTTTCCGTGATTCCGTCGCTAGATCACGTTGCACTGCAGTAATGCACGAGCTCTATGCATTTTCTGTAAGGATCGCGAAAAATGTCTCGGCTTCGTATATTATAATATTTATACGCGCCGACTTCACACTGTGCGCGCGAGCTCCCGCGCACACGAGAGTAAATGGAAATCTTGTGGAGGGACATCGAGCGAGGAAAAAGTCCTTGTACGCAGTGGTACAAGTGGCTCCCGAGATCCACGAGTGCAGTCCAAATACGCTCATCCTATATACTTTTGCCAGGAACTGCCGTACATACGGATAGGTATATATAGAGCTGCAGTCGCTTGTCTGTCTAGCTTGCCTGCTGCAGGGGCGAGGGATATACTATACACGGGACCAATGTCCAGGAGAGGGAGGTAGGAAGGATTGTCGATCTCGACGTTGGCGAGAACTTTAATCTCGGAGGAATTTTCGCAGCCAGGTCAAATGACAAAGAGTAGTCGACGACGCCATTCCGGTGTGCGAGTGTGTGTGCGCGCGCGCGCAAGCCCGTGTGTTTGCGAGGGGGGAGAGGGAGAACATTGTTTCTCGGCATCAAACACCTGCGCTACGCGTGTAAAATAATCGTGTCCGAGACGACGTCTCTGTACATTCTGCTTCTCATCGGGCCGCTATGGTGGAGGATGAGAAAAAGGGTATACCGCCGCTCATCCGCAGATTCGCGCGAAAATCATCGGGGAGAATCGTGGTCAGACGTAGGTGCTCTGGATGTCGGTCTGATGGGTGCCGGCCGGCTGCCACTTGCCGACGACGATGCTGGGCTTGAAGAGCCGACCGAAGGTCGTGCGGAACTGCCGCGACATCGAGCAGTAGAGGATGAAGTTGACGGCGCCGTTGAAGAGCGCGAGGATGTCCATGATCTCGCCGAGGCTGTGGTAGCAGCTGCGGAAGAAGCAGTCGCCGAGCAGCGCCGAGAGGAGGCCCAAGACGCCCTGGGGGATCTCGGTTATGAGGAAGAGCAGCAGCACCGCGACGAGCATCCGCGTGGTGCGGTCGGCGCGACGCTCCGATCTGCCGCCCGTCGCCGGCGTGTCCGTCAGCTGACCGTCCAACGGCCGCAAAAGTCGCCTCCGGGTCTTGGCTCTACTTGGGATTAAAATTGCTCTCGTTAGTTGTTACTCCCGGAAACGCTGACTCTCTCCGCGTGTTGGCGTTCGAAGTTACTTGGCCAACTATAGGCGGGCGTCCCTACGAGTGTGTATAAACACTGCTATATTATTCGTGCTATGCGCGTGCGGCGACTGTATATCGGACACAACCTTTACGATTCTCTTGTAGAATGTGCATTAGACATTATTGCTTAAATTGGTTGAAAGTGTTTAGATTAGCAGTATAGGGTTTCACGCATGACGTTTCTAATAATTGCAATTCAAGCCGAAGACGATGGTAGCAAACACTTATTGCTACGGGCTCGCCATTTTACCTCCTGCGGGCGATATCCTACATTTTTGCAACACCTTTTGCCGGCTAAAAGTATACCACGTTCGATATTTGGCACTTTTATATACCCAAGGTGTTGCCAAAACTATGGGGTGCACTAAGGGTTAAGAAAAAAGCCCACTTATATTTACGCCCTTGCGTGTACACGATATACTATTAATTAAACGATTGTATATTACGCAACAATGTGGGATTATACAAAGAAATCAGTACACTAATAACTTGTGTTGCGATAAATTCTGCGAACAATCACACTGTCTATATTAATGCGCACTTATATAGTATAGTGTGTGTTGATTTCTCGTCGTTTACACATATATCCGTGCGATTGATTTTGTATCCCATACTCACTTGTACAGGGCCTGTATGAGACGACAGCTGATGAGCGTAAGAACAAAGCAGGGCAACAGTTTGACGAGTACACCCAACAACCAAAAGTTTAGCCTGTATAGAAGACCCCGATCGTCAGCGTCGTCATCGCTCGACGGGCCTCTACTTGCGTCAACGTGATACAGCACCACAGGGCCGTTTTCTTCAATCAGCTTCTGTTCCCGTATCTAACAATAAGATAAAGGTCGTCATTATTCGTCGAGATTAATAAATTCAAATTATTCATGGTATTTTTAAATTCCAGTTTATTATATATCAAGCGTTATTAGACGATGTCTTTATAGGATCGATGTACTAAAAAAGGTCGATGGAAAAAAGCGCCGACGACATTGAAAACGGGTTGGATCGATTGAATATTTCGGAAGCACGTGCAAAATTGCAAGAGTAAATAAACAGCGCTTGGTAAAGTAAACCATTTTAAAAATTATTATGGATTGAAAACGCTTTGGTTGGAAAAGTGCGTCGAAAGAGAGAAAAAAATCGCTTCCGCAATTGATAAGTATATGTACTCACCCCGAAAACGAAGTAGCTGGGCGCGCAGGCGAGTCCGGCTGCCAGCAGGCTGCAGAGCAGCGCGAGCCTGCACCTCGCGGGCGTGCACCAGCTGCGGCTGCACTGGGGGAACCTGTGCGCGGGCACGTGAGTTCGGGCTTACATGCGATAACGCGTTTTATGTTCACGATCGTTCCACTCATACCTGACGGCGATGTATCGCCAGACGGCGAGCGTGAGGGTGAGGGCGATGCTGATGGTGTGCAGCAGCTGGCTGAAGTGCATGTGGAAGAGGACGAAGACGGCCCAGCCGTAGGGGAAGTGCCTGCACTCGGGCAGGACGATGTACTCGTAGATGGCGAAGGGCACGTACTCGAGCATGACCAGGACGTCGGCGGCGGCGAGGCCCGTGAGGATCCGGTTGATGGGCGCGCGGCGCAGCTCCTTGCGCGTCAGCACCGCGACGTTCAGCAGGTTGGCCAGGGTGCCGAAGCCGCAGACGAGGAGCGCCACGTAGCCGTGGTAGGAGCGGTACGAGGCGGCGAAGCGGCGCACGAGGCTGCCGCAGTGGCAGGGCCCGCAGGAGCAGCCGCCGCCGGTCCCGCCGATGCCGGCGCTCGAGCCGAAGTTATTCACGTAGTCGAGGTCCTCCTCGGTGATGTTCAGTCGGCGCAGCAGCTCCGTGTAGTTCGACAGCTGGTGCGCCGAGGGCTGCTGATGATGGGGCTGCTGCCGATGGTGGCCCGGCTGCAGAGCGGCCTCGTTCATCCTGAACGCACGCGTCTCGCGCCGCTGCGCTACGTGTGTACCATCGGCGCCCAGCGGATTAGCGCACGTCCCGGGCCATCTGTAAGGGCGAAATTTTAACTCGCTCATTGTTTTACGATCATATTACGGCTGGGCGCGCGCGGGAGGCCAAGTTATTTTTCAATCTTGTAAACTCATCGGCTTGATTGTGCACCCTACGAGCTACGCACAGGCCGCGCACGGGGGAACTCCTATAATTAGTGTATAATTAGATAAGGCGAAACTTTATTCCGATGATCTAGTAACTCGCCGATATCTTCATTGGTTGGCGTCAATAACCTATTTATACAATAAAACATTTATAAGAGTGGGAGTTTCGCAACCGAGCAACCGACTTATCTCTGACGGCGAAAACAACACATTTTGGGACACGCGCCCGGATCACTTGTTTTATAATTGTTCATCGAAAACTAGCCATTGTTCGACGGCATGTATACCCAATGGACGAGGGCGCGAACAAAAAATGTTTAAAGCCACCTAAATAAAAAGCAAAAACTTTTGGCCCAACAAAGCATTTTGAATGCATTTTATTTAATTAAAGCTCTTTTCCCACTGCCCTCAAGCGTTAGGTATACATTAATTTGAGTGGCCTAGAAAACAGTGTGTGCTCACGCCACTTTTTCAGCGTTGAAACGTGGTTTTGCATTGATTTAAACATAATTATAGAAGATATGCGTCGAAATATGTATTTTTCCCGTTGAGTTCCCCGTACATACTTTCTGCACTCCAAAACTACAGAATTATGCTCATTCGCTTGTAAATTCTAATTCAGTTCGAAAAATTCTAATTATTTTATTAACGAATTTCGCAAACCTCTCGAGAAATTCCAGCCCGCGAACTGGAACAGAGCTTTGCGAGAAAAGGATGTAAATAGGTATAGACGATACGCGCAAGCAACGAGCAAGTATTATGTATTAATTAATTATGCATCTCGCACCTTTTTCCAATAAAAAGTTCTCGTTTCTACTTCGCAGGCTTTATATCAATCTCTCTGACGAAGGACTCCTTTGTCAGAAAGCGACGTCGCAGATTAAAATTTAGCTGCGCGCTCGAAGCCCTCAAGATAACGAAGCGTCGGTTTTATTACTGTCTTATTTGTTTATACCGCGGGAGTAGCCCATGTTGGCCAATCAATAAAAACGAGTTCGCGTTTCATATTGCGCCTCCGCCGCTCTCATTATGCTTTGTATAAAATAATGATCGCGCGCGAATCAGCGCGAGGCGAGTACCTATAAGCTGGAATTTAATTAGAGTGCCGAATTTTTTTCGAGCTCTTTTTCCTGCGGGAGATGTACTTTCAATTCAATTCTTTTATTCCATCTCGAGCTCGTTGGCTATACGTTCACGCTTTTGTAGTTGAAAGCGAGGTTTGATGGAGCGTGCAGAAATATAAGCGGTGTGGTTATTAGCGATACGCGACACCGAAGTGCCAAGCTGAGTGTAGGCATGACACATTCGATCTGAAGTCGTACGTATTTGAGCTTTTATATGGGAGCCAAAACAAGTCTATACTTTATGATTCTCGTTTAAGTATATATGCGCGGGACGTATAATAGGCTCGATAACGGAAATATTTTCAATAATAATTTCAAAGTATTATATGTGTAATGAATATTTGCTACTAAAATAATCAACTTTATTGACGAACAATCAAAAGAATGTAGCTATTGACGCAATTTTAATTATTACAACTGAAGTTCAAATTTTATACAGGTGAATAATGAAAAAGTGTCAAAACGCCTGATACCTATATAACGTAACTCAGCGTATCGACAAGCCAAGGTGTCTTATCACCCTATAGAAGCCAACCCTTGGTATAGTGCCTCCGATCAACCATCGCTTTCTGTCCGCCCTATATACCTTACTTGGATATTTATTGACAAAGCAAAGAAACTGGATATATCGTTACGGCGCTCCGAAGCTTTATTTTTCACTCGATCAATCTACGGCGCGGGACGTCTTGCTTTTCTCCTTCTTGTTCTTCATCCTACGACATCATTATTTTTCTTCTTGTCCAGCCTCTTTTGATAACATCCTTTCGGTTCTCGTATTATCTACAATGATAGCTTGTGACAATGGAAGGATCTATTCAAATTTAAAATGTCGGCTTCAGGTATAAAATACTCGCTTTTTTCCTCGCTTTTTGCTACTCTGCTATAATAGCTTAAGTTTTCAAAGAAAAATCATTCTCAATTTAAAAAGACCAGCATATATGCATTTTTAAGTTATAATTTAAGTTGCATGAACATGCAGGTCGACCAATTTATTATTCTTTCGATTTTGTTCAACGTTACTCTTTGCGATCTACTTCTGTAAAAAACTGCTACACCTATATGTAGGATCCTGAAAAAAATATACAACATTGTTTGATATGCGCTGTGCGTACGGAAGCTAGCTGAGCTGAGATGCCACCGTACGCTAAAACATTTGCGAAAAATCCGTTTTCATGTGTGTGTGTGTGTGTGTGTGTGTGTGTGCGTGTGCGTGTGTGAGCTCGTTGCCATGGCAGCAAAGTTATGCGCTTTGACAGCTCCTGGGAGAGGTAATTTTGAATGACTTTGACTTTCAAGGTCCTATATAAGAGCCGCAGCAGTTTTTTTTTCAAAAGGAACGGCATATTTTCTCATTCACTCACAGACGCAATAGCGGTGAGCAATTATGTATTTTCCTTTTATCAATATCAGCTGTACCTTAGCGCGATAATACAACGCAGCAGCTCGTCGCGCGGTGTCGTATAGCTACTTATATTAGTGTAACGCAGCGGAAAGCGCGCGCCGGCGTCAGCTATACATAGAATATCGCTCGGTATCTATGGTTTTTGCCATCAAAGGAAATAGGGGAGAGATTGGAATAAGAGAGGTCGAAGAGAGCCGGGAGGGGGAATACGAGCGTCATTTCGCACCAAGGAGATTCTCATTAAGGGCGCTCTCGAAAAATTGCGCTGTCGAGAGCGAAGCGACGAGAGTCTCGCGATAATATTGACTTGAGCCGGAAAGCACGATTTTCCCTATAGCCGACGTCGGCCAGAAACTCCGTATATTGTATACGCCTCATTCGTATAAAAATCTTACAGATCCACGAGGTAATGGAATAAAGCTTGACGCGCGAATGGACGATGCGACGATGGCTATAATGCACACAGAGGGTTTTATTTTACATACTGATGCGCGGGGGTTTCTTTCGATCCATCGTAAACAAATTTGCGGCGCATGCTGACTTTGATTTCAACGAACTTGCGAACTGCAGAATATATAATATAAGACCGGAGCGAGAGCAAATATCAGCGGCTGATGGAAGAGTGTGCGTGTCGTGTATGTATGCAGTGTATATAAGAGCGAGGGGTGACTGTCGCACACGCGCGACCCCTTCTTTGTTTCGATGATGATGCCACTTCGATCAATCCGTCGCTTCTTTCGATGCGTATTATATGTGGCGACGAAAACGCGGCCAAAATATATAGTTATTCAATGAGAGATATGCCGAGGCGATATATACATAACGTTTTTGTATACTTATATAGATCGAAAAAGGAACAAACTTTTCCACAAAAATGAGACAGCGCGTGTTCTGGGGAAAATGGTGAAACGATTTTTGGCAAATAAAAAGTTTGCGAGAACAATAATCCGTATGTTTGCCGACTAAATTTGTTTCGAGTAAATTTTACTAGACAAACAAGCATACAAAATTTAGAATCCCCGTGTAAGCCGATTTTCATCCGTGAAAGCGCGCTTCGTTTATTTTCGCGGAGCTTTACTTTTAAAAGTGCTGGAGGATTTTCAGTTTAGGCTTTATTGGCTTTTTGGGCTTGTTAGCTCGCGAGACGTGTTGTCCGTTTCGTTATGCGTATTAATTAATTGTAACCGCGCGCACACGCGGACTACAATGAAAAGCCGCTTTATAGCTGTATGTGCAAATCCAGAAAAAACCGGACACTTCAGAGGGTCTCAGTGAACAAAATTGAAATTTGAGGGCACACCTCCTAGACCAACATTTTTGGGTTCCTTAGGCCACCCAGAACCCGAAAAACCTTGGGTTCTCGCGATTACGAAATACTTATTTTTTTGACGGGCACTTTAAATTCTCTCATGGGAATTTGGGAGCCATGGTTCAACTTTACCCACTCAGTGTCTGAAGGTGCAATCCAAAAATGTGTATTACTAGGTTCGAAGTATAAGCCCCGGATGGTTGAAATTGACGGCTGGGATCAAAAGTTATAAGGATTTTAAAAATGAGAAAAAATCCAAGTTTTCATGATTTTTCCCTATTTTCAAGCCTAGACAACCTTTTACCCAGGCAACCATTTTCAACTCACCTAGTAATACACATTTTTGGATTGCGTCTTCAGACACTGAGTGGCTAAAGTTGAACCATGGCTAATTTTCGTTTATTTTTCCCATGTTAAAAAAAATAAGTTTTTCGTAATCGCGGGAAGCCAATGTTTTTCGGGTTCAGGGTGGCCTAAAGAACCCAAAAAAGTTGCTCTGGGAGGTGTCCCCAAATTTCAATTTCGTTCTCTCAGACCCCAAAAGGGTCAGGTTTTTTCTGGATTTGCACATATATGAAACGTGGAATTGGGAAACGAAAAAATCGTCATCAACATCATAGAGAGATAGATGGGAAGAAAAGAGAGAACAAGTGAACTCACGGAGGCCGAACAATAAGTGGCAATCTCGGCAGGCTCAGAAAGTATCAAGTGGTTATTCCGTCGATCAGCGCACACAGGCAACAGGTACTTATATGTATATAAATATAAATATATATATATATAGAAGCTAGAGTCAGCGCGCGCACAGTGGATGGATATAGGTGTGCGCGCGCTTCGAGCGTCGTGACGCTACTGACCAAACTGCCATGATTCTGCGGGTAAAGTTCGGTAGCTCCCCGCTCCTCTGCAGCTCCATCCAGACTCGTTCTATACACACAAGTGAGCGCCAGCGTGCGTGCGCACGGCTCGGGGATGTTCCATCCCTTCGCAGCAGTCGCCCACTATCTTCTATGTATATACCCTCGCGAGTCTTCTCTTTCTTCCTTTTGCACCTTTACTTCTTATGCCTATACTCGCCTCTGCGCGGTGCTGCGGAGCGCGGACAACTGTTTGAAATAAGATACACGCTATACGCGCGCGTGGGCAAACAGATAAATGCCCTTTGTTTGTTTTGTTTTTCAGCGCCCCCCCCCCCCCCCCGCCCCGACCGATCCGCGTATAACGCATAGATGTACCCGCGTATTATACGCGCACCGGCTATTGGATAAAATTCGAATTCGTTAAACTTTGATATACACTTCGTATTTTCTTCAGTGATCGGAAAATTTAATTGCTTCTGAAAGCTGCGCATTTGAGCCTATAATGAACTTACCACTGCGAGTCGATTAACCTGCCAGTTATGGATTTATCTTTTGCAAGCGGATATCGCGTTCGAGCAGAATTATAATATTGCTGCGACGGCTAATTTAATTGCTGGGAAAATTCGGTTGCGCGCATGTACTCGCGGTAACTATATAGCCATAACACCCGAGTTGTGTACCCGATATGCAGCGAATTTTTCTATATACTTACAAGCGTTACTATCTCAATTTGCGCCGAATATGACGGATTTCGCGTCGACGTCCAACTGCCGATGCTGCTGCGTTATTGATCATCCGGTATTTTGTTTTCAACGCCGCTTCGAAAAAGACCCGCGCGCATTTGAAATAAATGCGAACGACATAAATAACTGGAAAATCGACCTCTATACACACACATTCGCGATGCCTTTTAACGATCTCTCCTTTGCACGGATGCGCGCGTCCGCGGCGAGAGGGGACGAAAAATTGACTATTTTCCCTCTCATAAATCTATCCAACGCGCGGTCCGCTGGATACATCCAGTGGTTTATATTCTACTCCTCGCTCCATCGCGCATCGACGCGACGGTAATAAACATGTCCTTCGATTTGTCCGTCGAGTGCGCGATTGTCAAAAACGTTTCCACTGCTCCTTACTGACGGTTGTTTTTCTTTTTTCTTTTTTCTTATCCTCTTCTTTTTTTGCTACATGTTCCACAAACGCTCATCAATCTATGCAGCTTTTACTCGATAGTCGGGAAGCTCGTCGTCGTGTGCGCTTATTTTTACGTTCATATAAAAATTTCTTTTCGCTATGCGTGCAAAGTGCAATTTGAACGTGATTTCAGAAGCTTTCGTGCGCATTTACTTTAGAGGGTACATAAAAGAATTTTGCACCCGCTAACGTCATGCTTATTTTAATTACGAATATTTCGCGCATGGTTATTTAAATTACGAGTTAGCGCTGGCGTTACAAAATTACGATCTTGGTCATATAATATTCCCTGAAATATTTTTGTAATTTAATTTTTTACCCATGATATAATAAATTACATACCCGTGTACCGGGCTATTAATATTCATTTCACTTTTTATGAAAATTATCGCGCAGTGAGAATACAATATGCACCGCGAGAGAAATGATCCTTTCGAATGAAAATTTCTGTTAAAAAATTTCCTATTTCCCATATGGGGATATTAATGTTTTTCCATACGATTTTTCCTCTTGACGTACAGTTCATTTAAAACTATTGTTCCTGTCATCAGTGTGGCATAGCATCACAACCATATCACAAATACTAAATTGAAAAAATTCTAAAGTAAATCCAGCATCGAGCTGTAAAATTTTGATGTGCGTATATATAAATTGTGTATTCTCTCAAAAATTTTCCCGCACGCTCGACCGCGACGCTCGAGATGACATCGATAGCAATATCCAGAAACGTTCGTGAGACGGAGCACTGCTTAAACTGAAACAAACTCGATTCGCAATACGAGCCCCGGGTCGGAGCTAGTTTGTGATTCGGTTTTTATCAAAGAGAGAAATTTTAAGTCAGTTTAAGGAAAAATCCGGCCAATGCGCCACTGCTCCTATATCGCTTAAAAATGTAATGTGATAACGGCCGACGTGGAAGTACACACACACACCCACACACACACATATATATATATATATATACACTTCGGATTATGTATATAGGTATATGTACTCCGGACACGCCTATATAAAACATGCAAATTTCACCCTGGACGCAGAGGGCATGTACATGGAGCTCGCCTTGTGTTTTCTCGAGATGTCTCTCGATTCTTTCGCCACGAATTTCGTTCGGCCGAGTATACTGCGCAACTATATGCGTATACCTATAATACAAATATCGCAAAGCTCGAAACTCCGCCGCACCTAATCTAAAACACTCATTTCCCTCTCGTACTGCGCGAGCGTCTAAATGTATAAACTCTCGACTTTACGATGTTTTTATCCCTCCTGCTATCCTTTGGCACGCCGCATATACACATATATAGGTACAAACATATATACTTTTCTCGCCGTTCAGCCACGCGGTTAAAGAAAATAAGGCCGTTATTTACTGTTTTCCGTCATAAGCAATTTGCGCAGGACGCACAATTTCCGAGTCATCGCATCTTGGCTTGTATAGACGCATACAAACGCGCAGCAGCTTCTCGACTGCCGCACCCGACGCCGACCGTTACTACTGAAATATGTCTATACATGTGCGGCATAGAACCCGCAGCGACAGGTGATCCAAGACATTTTTCTTTTGTCTTTAAGACTGTATCTATATACTCTCATCTGGACTATTGATGGCTATAATAGCCTATAGTTTTACATATCAATAAATTAAAGTTATTATTACAATCAATTTAATGATAAATAAAGCTCCCGGCGTCTGGAATCGGGAATCGAAATCCCTATATAAAAAGTCATGACCGGATGTAGTGAAGCCAAAATAGACGTTATGTGCCCATGTTCAGCAACAAATTTTATTATTTAAAATATATAAAAAAATTTGTTGCTAACAATATTTAATTGAAATTTTTTTTAAATGCCTCCCCCATAGTCCGAGGAGGCATGTTTAAGGAACATTTTAGGCCCAGGTAGAGTAAAAAAGATGGTCCGGATCTTTCAGAAAGCCGTGACAATAAATTAGACTAAGTTGTGTATGATTTTTTTTCGGTAAAAATGGGATGTGTCATATATATTTTTAGTAAAAAATTTTTTTGAATTACATTAAAAAAAATAAAAGTCGAAAGAATATTCTTTTGTTTTTTTTTAAGCTCTGCTGATTTTCGCTTGCGCAGCTCTGCAGGAAATTCGGAGTAGCCGGCTTTATTGTTTGAGCAACAAATTAATTAAGCCATTATAGTAGAATATATACTTACTTCTATGTACACAAGAGCTCATATTCCGTGAAAATAAAATAGAAAGAAAAAGTCATAAGTGTAGCCGCGCATATTAAGTTAATTAAAAGAAAAGGAATAACAAGTAAATCTGCTGCGTTTATCCAAACCGCGCCATTATGTACTTATAAGTGCATGCATGCTTGCCATCGCTGCTGCAGACAATCAGGGCGGGAATATATGAATAACAGATAGTGGCGTTCGCGGAATTTAATAATAACGCGTATCGTATTCCTGATAGAAAATTAACGAGTGAAAACCATTAAAAAGTGAGTTTAGTTGACCATTATTATCAAATTTGAATGTAAAAAAATAAAGAAAAATGTTGCTAATATTTTAGTGATGCGTGTCTATTATACCAACACAGTATTATTTTTAAGATAAAAATTGTTTTTTCCTTTTTTTCTTGCATTAAAACGTTTGCATATTTTATTACAAATATTTGGATTTTTCACGATTGCAAGATATTTTTCTATAATTTCTGGATTGTAACAGTCATTTGACAAATTTCAAGCAAATGTTCTGTTTTATCTTGAGTTAAAGTGTATATCTATGCATTTATAATGTTTAAACTCTTATTTATTTAAATTGTTAACCACAACTTAGCTAAGTGGCCCAAAACTTAGCTTATTAACCGTTAACGTTTCTACCAGGTGTTATAATGCATAAAAGCAGTGATGTTTATCCATGCTCTAGTTAACAGTGTTATAGGCACACTGAGAAAAATTTGATAGTAGAAATTACTATTTGGGATAGTAATTTTCACTGCTTTTCATAATAAATTGGTAACAGACTTTTAAGATATTATATTTTACACCTCTTAGGTACTTCGCGCAGTTATTACTTTATTATTTATTATTTTTATTGATTATTATTATGATGTTTGGAAGAAAGAAAGAAATTAAATTTTTTTTTGCGGCGACGGGAATCGAACCCGGAACTCCGGCATGAGAGTCGAGTGCGCTGACCATTTACCTAAACAGATCTGTTACGTACAAAATTTCAGATCTAGCTGATGTATTAATTGACGTACGAACTAAAGTTAATAAAAATTAACGACGATTAATAAATAATAAAGTTGAATCAATAGACACAGAAACTGATTATAATAAAATATACGTAAAATGTCGACTAAAATACTGATTACCGCAGAAAAAAAAATTAAATTCAAGCCTTACCGACTGAGAATATTATAATTTTTCCCACATTTTATAGTAAATTTTACCATCTTAGGTAGTAAAAATGAATATCTCTTATAGTGAATTTGACTATAAAAGATAGTAAAAATTACTAGCTTCTGAGTCTGTTCGAAAATATATCCGAGCTTGCAGCGTCCAGCGTTGTATATATAGGTATGTACATGCATATTAGCCAGGAATAAAAGTAGTAGTCGTCGACGCGGCAATGTTCGAATGTTAACGCAGGTCGACTATATAGATGACCAGAGAGAAAAGCGAGTGGGAGAAGCAGCGTCGGCGGATGTCATCCATCATCTGTCCAAGATTAACGAGTCGTTTCGCCAGAGTATACAAGCTATATCGAGTTCGCTGCAGGATACTCGGCGTACATCTGCAGGGGCTAATCGATATTAATAGCTGTTTCCGTATGCCGCCGCTCTCGGGTTATTTTTCACAAAGTGGAAACCAAAGGGCATTCCTGATGATGATCTTATAATCCATTATAGATGCGACGGCAAGTTTACTATCGCACGACTTCGGAATTGTATTTTATACATGAGCGACTGTTTCTGCAAAGTCGCGCGACTTATTCAGAAATAAAATGCGATAAAGCCGGTAAGCCGGAGGATTACAATCTGCGCCCGCGAGCGCAGCCTCGACAAATCCCAGTAAAGGCGTCTGAAATAATCAGCGACGAAAGATGCGCTCCAGTCGAGCCACAAAACAAAGCCAAACAAAGCCAGTCTGCTGTATTCCTTCGACCTTGCTTGCCGAAACACGATACGGAAGTGGAACTGTCCGTGTCCTGATCCTTCGCTTTCCTCGAAACATCGCTCCAAATCCTCGCTCTAGACGTGTACGTATAGGTGTACCGCTGACCAAATCGTCAATGGGGCTTTAAATTGATTTTCAACTTGTATATGCCGAACTCGCGGGAACTTTTAAAACTAGCCGCGGTGTATATTATTATAGGCGCATATTTTCAGGCTAAGATCGAGATTTAAAAATTTAGACATTCAATTAAAAGTTTGTACGTGTATGTTCGAGGAATTCTACTATGGAAAGTAAACGTGAGTATTTCTAATTCCATATTATTACATATTTATATATTATTCCATATTATACAAGCCCTTCCTCAAAGTCACGATTTGCGTGTATATTTTTTTTGCGCTTAGCACGACCTTTCTGCATTTCCTCATATATATATATGCATTTCATCGCATCCCGTATGAAGCATTGAACATTTCCTGGAAAACACTACGACGTTATAGAGTGATTTCGAATTCTCATATCGAAACAAAGGTGGAATAGCAATGATACGCGAGCGAAAGTACGCATGTGCCTATATGTATCCCATCAGATGCGCGTTGATCGATTCATATCGGCGAAGTGGTTATCGGTACTTATACGGTCGTGCGATATCGCACACCAGAGAGACAAGCGCGCGCACATAGCCGTTCGAGCAAGTCCGGCTTAATTATTGCGATTGGATGCAAATATCTTCCTATCGGCGCCGCAGCTCCTCTATACTGCTATACAGCTATACTACTCGCGTATTCGCAGCAGCAGCATAGTGCCGCCGGTCTTAGCACATTGGTCGCAAGTTAGCCCCGCTGTTAAATATGCACTGCGGTTTCTCCGATGCAGCGCGTGTATATTTATATGTGTGCAGCAAATCGCGATCGTTTAACTACAGCTGCTTTCGAGCCATGTTACATAGCTCGTTTCATCATTTGCGCCGAAGACTTATATGTATAACGTACGTTTCGATTCTTGCCGCGAAGACTAGCGCACGTTTCACGGCTCAAACTAACATTGTCAATTGTAGAATGAGATAAACTACATTATACAAGTAGGTGTTACTCTGAATTCCGCAAGGGCTCGTTGTTTGCGAGACCAGTTGAACGCGCACACGGCACACACGCGCACGCGCGTGTATGTTATGTAGCGAGGAAGCACGTCGTAAAAACTTACTCTAAGCATATTATCATAAGCTGCCAGAAATAAGTTACCAACCCGAATCCGACTTATACCATCAGCTGTGCGTTGGAGCGTTGGAGCTTTCCAGGCGTAAGTCCAGGCGTTAATATGCCCGCGCGGCCACGTGTACTGTATATAAGTTTACTCTTAAAAATGATGTACTTCGAATTTCCGGCCGCACATGTATTGCTTTCTCTTTTATTGCGCGCCGAGGGTTCGGGTCGTACGCAGGGCTATAAACCTATCGCCCCGCCAGCGACGCGGTGGCCAACCCGACCGACCCGACGACGACGCTGTCGAAGTCCGAAGGACCTAAGGTAGGGATAATCCTTACCACATTTCGGAATATCTGACAGCTACAGAGACACGCGCTAGACAGTCGAGCAAGTCGACCGACTGCCCTTGCAAGAGTAACTGCGCTTACTTGGTTGTCGTCTCTAGTTGTATTCACTTGAGTTATAATCAATAAATATTCTATCCTTATTTTTCTGCTAAACCGAATTGCATTTATTTTGTTTAAAGCTTAAGCATATAAATACAATATAATTAGACCGACGCTGATGATCTCGATACATCGTACAGATTGTATCATATACACATCGTAGTATGCAGACGAGGAAAAACGTACGCGAAAAAAAATAGGGAAAATCATTCGGCAAGTAATGCCGAGAATCTGAATCGCGGCTAGAACTAGTGAATCGATCTCGCCGAAAACTCTAGATGAGCGTATAGTACATAGCATAGTCGTGGTCAAGTTTATAGGGGAGATCATAGATATACTTGTTATACCGCGCGCGGAACAGGAAGCGAAACCAGTTGATGACGAGGTATAACCGTCGTGTATCGTTTAGCGCTGCGCGGAAACTATTAAGCTTTCCATCGTCTCTACTGCTATATGGTATAGATATACCCATACATACGGATGCGAGTTTTGTTGCGATAAAAAAGAAACTTTGCTGTTACGACGTCGCGCTGGCGTAGGTACTAATGCGGTTATACATATATAATTCACTCTTCCAGCACGACACTCCCACGCGTTCTTCACCCGTCGATGATCTTAAAAGTCATTATTTTTGTATTATATATTTATTGACTTGGCGTCCAAGTTCTGCTGTTCGCGCCATACAGGTATAGATAATTACATCTCGCTTTGTTCGTAGGTGGACTAATTTTATGTCATTATATAAATTACTCAGCTCGTTATATTATAAACACGCTACACAATATATAAATACAAGCGCAGAATGTGGGGAGAAAAAGGATAACTGGACTTTGTATTCATTTTACATGCATGTGGAAGATGCTCTCTTTTTCGTGCACGTATCACAAATAATATCATTCACTCTATACTCGCGTTTGTGCGCAATGAGCGAATGCACATTGCATTATACACAGCGCAGTAAAGAAACTGCATGTGATTGCCAGCCTACGATTTAGATTGCTTGGGTAATTGTTTAATTAATTAATAATGGATCTAGCAATTCGTAGAAGTATAGAAGTTCTTAGCGAATTCGACTCTAACTTTTGATTAAGACGGTCAAAACTGCTAAACTGGAGGATTTGCTAGCTGTTTATAAAGGCTTTAGCATAGGATCATTGCCGAGGTGATTTTTTGATTTTTGAATCAAAGACCTTCAAACACTTACAATAGCTAAAAAGAAGCATTGTTTAGCCTGGAAATGCCTTGAGGGAAGGTCGAAGAATCGCGATGGCAAACAAGGGTAAGCCAATTGAAACGAAATTTCTTCACACAAATTTAATAGGGTGCAGACGTTTACAACGTATACTGATGATATCCAAAAAAATTTAGCTTTTACGGTTTGGCTTTCCATTTGATAAACAGGTTCCATACTGCGAAAACATCATGCCTCGGTCCATATTGGGAATAAAGTGCGTTCACGCAGTGAGGTTATACCGCGGAACCGAGCAAGATGTAGGGCTAACTCACTAAATGGAGGTAAACGTGATTAAACTTGCTTAATATTGACCTACCAAGAAGCGGAAATTATCTTTTGACAACTCTAAAAATGCGTAAAACAATACTTCCCAATCAACTTTTCGCCCCCCTCGTTCGAGCAACGCGGCCTTGGAGCTGACTTTCAAAATGTCAAAAACTGCTAACCTACAGGGCGTAATCTCGCGCCAGATGCTGGAAACCGATGGTATTCCATTCTATGTACGTATATATGTATGTATGTATGTATATGGGAGAAAAAGGTTTTCTTTGATCTCGCATTCATACAGTGGGCGTTTGCTCTCCTATATGCTATAACTAGATGTGTATGCTTAGAGGCTGCAATGATTATCATCTTTTACAGTAAAATTTACTTTAAGAGATATTAATCTTTACCACTCTCAGATGGTGAAAATTAAATTGTAGCTTTCAAAGAAACTTTTGCGAATATCAGACCGCTCAAGTTACTACGAGTAGACTGTATGCGTTTGTTGGCGATGCGTTTAAGATTAGGCAGTGCGAGCTGCGTGTGTCAAGCGAATAATCTAAAACTAGCACTATTTTAAAAAATCTAGCAGAAAATAAAAAGAATAGAATATAGATAAGTACTTTTCAAAGTAAAAGTAAAATTTAAAATTTGAAGAATTATTCAAGGGATGGCAATTTTTGAAAAGTCTGTTCTTACTTGGACTTAACTAATTTTTTAAGAATTTTGTTTCAAATTCAGCGAAAACTGGATAAAACTCGATATTCGAAGAAAAATAAAATGCTTTTTTTTGCGCACTCGCATAACTGTTGCAAATTTCAGAAAAATGATATGCTGCATTAAAAATTGGCTCGCTACGCTCGTGCTCTAACCTCACGCTGCCAGAAAAGGCTACTTACGCCACGGATTTGCGTGACTTGGCGGATTTAATCAAGCAGTGCTATAAAATATTGTACGATACTCGAGTCGTATGTTCACTTTCCGGCACGGCGTAAGCACCCTCGCTACGCTCGGGCGCTTAACCTCGCCGTGCCAGTGTGTGCCTCATACGACACTTGTATCGTAATGTACTATAAAAATAATTTTAATATTCAACTAATATTTAAAAATTTTACAGGAGAGTAGATTTGGAAGAGCAAAATAAGGAAATTGTAGATTTGCGTAAAAGAAGGAAATTGAATCAAGCTTATATTAGAAAATTAAAGAATAAATATTGAATAAAAATTACATTATAGACAGTATACACGTGTAATTGCATTTTCATCTACCTCTTATCTTTGTGCTCCCTATCTCTTTTAAGAAAAATCATGTCGAATATATTCTCGAGAATAATTATACTGAATACTCAACTGTCATTATTTTCGCAAAAGTAGCAGGAACAATTTTTTATTTGTTGCTTGGCTTTGAATAGCAGCACCGCTAATCCAAGATTTTGCAAAAGATTTTTGACGTCTCAACGTATTAGATTATACTTACATGTCTGTTGCCACTTGTTTAACCAGCCTGTCACTGATATTATTTTTGTTCCTATAATTCTTGTCGTAAATATGACTTACCTTTCTTTTTTGCTTTTTGCTTGCTGTGCACATATATAGAATTTATAAACAAATGTGAATAAACATTTACGTCAGGTTGTAAGAATGTAAGTGAATATCTCGTCTGCAATATAAGTACCGAAAAGAACATATTATAAACCAAAGAACATAATAAAATTTCTTTCTCTTTTTCTAATAACCGAAATGTCAAGAATAATCAACAAATAAATAAAGAATCACGATTCACCATGAAAAATATCAATCACATGCTGCTACATTTAATTTCAAGATAAAAAGTAATTCAAGCAAATACGCATAAGAAAGTTCTTACCTTACTTGTGCATAAGAAGAATTTAATATTTAAAAAAAGCGCAATTATTTTGCGCAAAATAATATTTTATTAAAGAAATACCAGGGATCCAATTTTGTCTACTCGCAATACATTACATAAGCATACATTATAATATCTACTATAAAAAATAAGCCTTTTGATCTCAATACTTACAACTGCTATGTCCATATTGTAAAAGTCAACTTTTAATTAATGGACAGTTATCCTTGTTAATTTTACAACCGGATATCATGAACTATATTCTAGATCAAAAAAGGCTCAGGCTTATATCTAAGCCACTGATGTATAGACATCTAATGCACTATTTGACTAACGTAATAATTGTAGTCTGTGCCATTGATCTAAACTGTTGCAGACTATTGAGAAGGCATCGGTAAATAAGAGGAGGAATATATAACTAGCGCGCCACACACGGCCTTACGGCTGCGGTAGCTTGCCGCCTTGCATCGTTTCGCATTTTCCGCACGACCGCTGACGCTCGCGATTCGCGCTTGCCATGTCCAACGACGCTCGCGTCTTACGCGCTCGCTATCTAAAATTTGTGTTGGTTATCTCCATTAAAAACAGTTTTTGAGGATTTGTCCTTCGTTAAAGCATTTAAAAACAAATATTAGTCATAGTAAAAAGTTGTGAATTTAAAATATCTACAACTTTTACATTCAACATTATTACTTGAAACGTAGAGCCTCAAAGTATAATGGCGAATCATTAATATTTTTGGCTGTAAAAAAATGATTTCGGGCTGTAAATTCGAGTTTTAAGCATATTCGTAATTCTGTGTTAATAGAAAAAAAGTTGAATTTGTTTAAGATCGACAACTTTTTCATTCAACTTTATTTTATAGAATGCTTCTATTTAATTTAAAGCAAAAACCTGTTTTGAACGATTTTTGGAGGTGGCCGAATTCGGCGAGTATCTGCGGGATTAAACTAAAACTAAAACCATAAGGTACTAGTAGTAAGGGGAGTTTGCACACAAATTATTAGCCCGATCGACTACAGTCTCTAAGAGATAATCGTGTAACACCAAAATATTCATTCAAAAATGCATGCTGAAATCAAACAAAGTGTGCCCGCATTTCAAATAAACATAGACGATCAGAATAAAAAATAAGTTTTTAAGTTTATGCGAGAAAAGACTCCTCCAAACACTTCGGTATTATCACTCAAAAATTGCGTGAGATATTGCATCTCACACATTTTTCGCTAACAAAACTATAAGGTACTAGCGCGGTCGTGCCTAAATACGAAGTAAAACTAGAATGTTGCATTATTCTTATTGTATCTAAATTCATCATAATTCTTGAAAAATATAGGAGAAAAACATGTCGACAAAGTTTAGAAAAATATGCAGCCTCAGATATTGTACAGAAACGAGAAAATGCAGCGCAAGGCGCCCAGTGTACGCGGCTGCTGACACATGCGGCTCTTAAAACCATACTATCTAGAGTTTCCGGCCTATCCACATATGCAAACTTAAATTTTTCTATAAACATGTAGAAAGAAAATGTATGACAAAATCAAGCATACACCCTAAAATGTCACATACAACTACAAAAACGCAGCGAGCACCCTCCAGGCCAGGTTTCCCACCTTGGATCTTAGACGAAGTCGCTGTAATTATGTATTTTAATGCAAGAAACAATAGCCCATCGTAAAAAAGTAAGCAATCCCTTTGCGAGTTGGGTACTTAGTCGAAAAAGTCCGAAAAAGGCCGAAAAGTGCGATTTTGCGCCCTACTAGAGCCCTTTAGACAAAGTTCTCCACCTTCAAACTTGACCAAACTTGCTGTATTTATTGACTGTACCTCTAGTTGTTATAATCCGTTGTAAAAAAGTGTGCAATCCTCTTGCGAGTCGGGTACTTAGTCGAAAAAGTCCGAAAAATGCCGAAAAGTGCGATTTTGCGCCCTACTAGAGCCCTTTAGTCAAAGTTCCCCACCTCTGATCTTGACCAAACTTGCTGTATTTATCAATTGTACGTCTAGTAACAATAATCCGTTGTAAAAAAGTGTGCAATCCTCTCGCGAGACGGGTACTTAGTCGAAAAAGTCCGAAAAAGGCCGAAAAGTGCGATTTTGCGCCCTACCAGAGGCCTTTAGACAAAGTTCCCCACCTTCAAACTTGACCAAACTTGCTGTATTTATTGATTGTACCTGTAGTAACAATAATCCGTTGTAAAAAAGTGTGCCGAGGACTCACACGCGAAATTGCGAAATCCATCACTTTTGGGCTTGGATTCCGTCAGCGCCCTCTAAATCTTGTTCCTCTTCGAGGATCATACCCAAAATCCATATTTAACATTTTTTAAGGCTAATTAACAATTACCAATAGTCAAAAAGTGATTAACTCACAAAAAAATTTTCGTTGGTAGAAACGTTGCAAACTTCAACTACATTAAATTGATAACGATACGTGTTGCAGAAATTATACCTAAAAGCTCAGGAGACTTTTTTTTGTAAAGCTGATAATCGCATCGCGTTACCATCTGCACATTATGTTCGTAAAATAGCACAGTAATACGAATTAGGTTTCACGAATACTCTGCAACATAATGCTCGAAAAATGCGGATCACGATCGTCGAGCCACGTCAAGAGTGATCTATAGAACAGCAGCGGCCGGCATATATACGTGTAAGAGAAAATTGAAATAGTCTCCGCGCAAGTCTGGGGATTACAGTATAATGATATACTAAATCAATAGAGCTGATCGTTTTATGAATATTCCGGCTCACGCCCCTCTCGAAACTTTTCCTTTACACACGCGCACACGCGCATGTATCGCGCACGGATGAGAAAAAGCTGCAGCGGTTATATAAGTAGTGACAGACTCTTCGTCGCGTTACAAGCCCCTTATCTGTGTATATAGAGATAGAGACAGAGATCCGAGAGAGGGCATCCCTGTGGCCGTCTGCCGTGTAAAAGAAAAGAGAGGAGACAGAAGGGAGATGCGCCGCTGCGCGAGCAATATTGGCGGATAGCACTTAATTGTGTTTAGAACGCGGCCCGAGAGAGAGAGAGAGAGAGAGAGAGAGAGAGAGAGAGAGAGAGAGAGAGAGAGAAAGAGAGAAGCGAGAAATGAAGTACGTGCCCGGACTGACAAAGCCGTTTAGCCCGCGCACGCGCGCGCTAGCTGCGGATTCGACGATACTTGATGCCTCCTCTCTACAGATACACACGCGGATACTTAGATGGATCCTCTATACCTTTCTCTCTCTCTCTCTCTCTCTCTCTCTCACGCGTGAATGTATATAAGGTATACGATTTTTCACTTAGCCGCGAATGCGAATTGGCCAGAGTTTCGCGAATGTTTATATATTATCTCGCGACGACGCAAAGAGCTGCATAGCTATATATACTCGAACAGTTTACGCACAGCACACTGCTGGCGTGGATCAACTTTTAATTAAAATTCATTGCTAATCCGCAAGCTGATTCGGCAAAAAGGCTGAGGGTCGGCGGAGAAAGAAAGGAAAAATTAAAATTGCTTTCGCAATGAAAAAGAAAAAAAACGACCGATATATACCTAATAGATGCGCAGTATATAGATGGGTTATATTTAGAGGCGATAAGTGCCCGACATCTATACGACGCTGCATGTATCATATACATACTTTTTTTCGCGCAGCCGAAACGCGCGCGCATTCTAATCTAACTTTTCATCGTAATACTGCTTGAAGCGAATTCCGGCAAAACCTTTGAAAATCGAGCGAAGCGCCAAGGTTTTGGATTATATATGATAATGATAATGAAAATTGCTTTAAAAAAAATACACGAGTCGCTCGCAAATCACATAGTACGCAATAAATATTGAAGTGCTCAGTCAAAAAATTTATAGAGTATTTAGTCAAAATATCAGAGTGAATTTATACCTGAAGTATATCACAGTTAGTCGCAAATATATGCCTATATTTTTTTAGAGCGCTGGCGCAAACAACACCACAGTCGTATGCCATGGACCTTGAAGGACATCGTGGCTTTTCGAACAAATAGATGCACTGCAAGCATATAATATTATTAATAATTAAATAAAATAAAATTACATACACACATGGAGTGCGCGAAACAATGTCAAGGCCGAGCGCGACGCGACACGCCGAGATTACAGCTATACAGTGCGTGTATTATGAAGACGCAACGTTCTATCGGAACGCGCTCATTGCCAATCCTCATTTATACATTCACATGCGGTATGCGAATCTGGAATCGCGAGCTCGTATCATGCGCATATCAGCATCAACTCGCTCTCTCTCTCTCTCTCTCTCTCTCTCTCTCTCGCTCTCTCGGAAAAGCGGAGATCGCGCGCTTTTCGCATGATCGGCCTCGAGCCGCATTGTATAATACACTTATTATAACGAGAACGCGCGATGTTTACGCCGAGCGCGCGCGCGCGCGCGTATTTTGAATTTTTGAGCTGTAACGCGCCTTGGAGAATATATATGTATATATAGCCCGATGTCGCTGCGAGATTAAGCGCGCGCGAGTGCATAGGTCATTTGGATAAGTCGTGGGCGGCATTAAGCCGGCGTCCGTCGCTGCCCCGCGGGGTATAAAAAGCCCGTTCGCGAACGCCCGATTCGCAGTCTGCAATTTGAATAATAGCTCTCGTCTTGTAAACTCGTGAGGATATATATATATATATATATATATACATATATATATCCAACGCTCGGCGATAATGAGATTCCTCCGCTACATCTGGCTCCTCGTCGTGGCTCTCCTCCTCGTCGCCGGTGCTCAAGCCAGTGAGTATATATATGAATGAATATACCCTTGTTTACGTATATATGTACATATAGATCCACGATATATATTTCGCGCTTTAATATACACTCTAGCCATCGCGGTATATAAATTGTATACAGCTGTGTGATGCCTCGTCTATTTTCTTTGCAGAATGCACCGAGGACGAGTGCAGGGAAGCTTGCAAACACGTCGGAAGCATTCCCGGCGGCAAGGAGGGAAAGTACTGCGTTGACGGTTCCTGCAGATGTGCCCTGCTCAAGCCTTGAACTGTTTCTTTCTTTCTTTATTTTTCTGTAAATCGCATTGTTTTTTCTCCTCGTCGTTGTTTGCGCTCTTAATAAAAGCATCATGATTTTCTTATTCTGAACGTTGGTGAGTTGTGCGTGTATATATATTTTGTCTGGTGCTGTTACTACATCTATAATTCAATCTCGTCGCGAGGAACAGACTGAATGAAAATTTTAAAGCTAAGCAGCTTTTGGGATTTCGGCCGCCGGGAGACGAGACAGCGACGACGAAGTGTATAAGCTAATTGAACGCGCGCGCGCGCGAGAGAGAGAGAGAGAGAGAGTGTGTGTATACGTGTAGAAAAATGTTGGCTGAGATTTTCAGCCGTAAGTTGTTTCAACGCGAAAAGTTCTGCGCAGCTGTTGGGCGCTTTTGCTCTTGCGTCGAGATTCGTTCTTGCTGCGTGGTCGATTTTTTGTCTCTATATTTACTTCATAGTTCATTTCACGGGTACGATGATGCGCAGTTCCTATACGAATCGTCTGTATAAAAGGAATTGTTAATTATCATCAAATTAACTAATCATAACTCATGCGATAGAAAATACATTATAACTAAAGTTCACGATGAACAGTCTTGTATAAGCTCGCGAGCCCGCGCAATCGAATCAATAAAAAGTTTCGACTAAATAAGTTTAATCCCTCGTGGGCGTTCCCGATTAAAAGTATACCGTTATGAAAAAATTTGTATAAAAGCTTTTTTTACGTCGTTAATCTCACAGCGTCGGGTTGTTAAAATGACGTGTCTTTCGCAATTGCAGTATTTAGCTCGGTTTTAATTTTTATCATTGTAGAGGCCGATTGACGGCGTGTAAATAATAACCGATCTAAAAAGAAGAGAGACTTGTCGCTCTCGCGTGTCGTCGTTCAAGTAAATACCTAAACACAAATATTTACCCAGCTAATTATCGGCACCCTCCACATCCTTCCTCCCCCCTCACTTTTTTTATCATTACAGCGATTCCGAGAGAAGCTATCTGCAATTCTGCTCTTCTGATCGACTCTATCGAGCGATAAAGCCTTTCATTTCATTCAATTATGCATTGTCGACCTATTCGATTCCTCTCGCAGTGGGCGAGAGCGTGGGATAATTATTATCCCCTGTCGCAGCTACAGTATATAGGATAACTTTCATTAATGTAGGAAAGTCATATCGCAAACGACGTTGACTTCTCTATTTTCAATTTATTCGCGCATGTCGTCCAGCCCTTCAGCCTTCAGCAGCCTATTTATACAACATATGCTATGCGATGGCTAACAGTTTATGTCAAAGCCAAAGGCTACGTCTGACTTCAAAGCAAATCTGCAAACAACGGCTGGTTAGTTATTAAACTGCGGTTATATATGCCGTTGATGATTGTAATTTTTGTTGCACAACGCCTAAATTCAATAACGGCGAATGGTTGTCATCTGCAGCTGTTCGGGGTGTATGCGTCCTTCCATCGCAACTAGCTATATACCGACAAAAGAAACGTAAATTATACGCGCAAATTTTCGGCTGTATAATGAAGCCTATACAAAATGAAAAGCCGGCCATTCGGACAAAAGCTTTTCAGTGTAGAAAGAGTCGAGGAGTGACTCCGTTTCGCGCGACTCATTGGATTTATTTCGGGCTCGCCGAAAATAGGCTTCTATCTTTCTCCGCGACGGAGAGGATAGGCTTAAACTCTTGCCGTCAGTTCGTCGCTCTTCTTCCGAACTAAACGTATACTGCGGCGAGATATCTGACCCATCAACGAAATCATGTGTTGGATCGTGCCTCTGTTGTTTGTCGTGCTTGGTGAGTTTTCGGTCGGGTGTATGAGCGCTACATAGCGATACTTTGGCTGTCGTTTCTCTACGTAACCCGTACGCTTTACAGGGACGGCAGTTGCTGCGCCGCAGAGCCTGCCTTACCCGCTGAACGAGTAAGTCTCGCGCGAACATACACTTATATACATATATATTAAAAAGCCTAAAATTATAAAGCTTCAGCGCTTATATGAAAATTATATACAGTCTTTGTCATAAATTAAGTGCGCTCTTACCCGACGCAGGTACACGGGGCAGAGAGTTCCGGTTCTCTACGAAGCTTACTACCCGGAGCCGCGCGAGTGGGTGAGTACACGCAGTATATATGCATATCATATCTATATATACAGAGTATGCCAAATGACGCGTGACATACATCGCAGAATCCAGAGGCGAGCCTGCAGAAGCTCCGCGAGTTGACGAGTCAGCTGGTGCGCGAGGAGGAGCAGCTGAGCAGCCAGATAGCGAGCGCCGCCGGCCTCGAGAACGTCTTCGAGCCCCGCAGTCAGCTCCTCGAGTACGTCTTCTCGCGGCCGGCTGCGGCTCCGGCTCCTCTCGTTCCCACCGGAAGCGGCAACAGCAACAGCAACGACGATGTGCAGGTGAGCTCGCTGACCGTGAGCGAGAGCGCACCGGCCGACGGACACAGAATCCGACACCATCACGGACAGGCCAACTGGTTACTGCGCAGACTTGCCAATACTCCGCAGAATCCCGATGCCGCCGCTCCGACGACGCGGCGCTAATCTCTTTTTCCTCCGTTGTCTCCGCCGATGTATACGCTTCTTCTTCTAATGCTTGACGCGTATTTTATTTCTTTTGCAGCGGAAAATAACGCCCGCGCAAGATAACATTTTGTAATTACAATTCGACGTATAAGCTAGATATATACACTGGGCTTTATCGCTCGCGAGCGCGCGCCTAATATCGTTTTATTTTAGTCTCGCTCTCTCTCTCTCTCTCTCTCTCTCTCTCTCTGTTATTATTATACTTACTTACCGGCTGGCACGTGATGTGGTGGCGCAGGCTGGAAAATTTCCGCCTGCGCGGAAGCTGCGCGCGGATAAACTCGTTTTGTTTCCAACAGTTCCATCGAGTTGCCGGCTATGACGAATCGCAAGCTTCGCTGTAGATGGATTGCCAAATTTGTGCTGATCTATTTTAGTTTTATACAAATCAAACTTTGGAAATGTGGTAAGCAACGCGACTATGAAAAAAAACTGCTATATTATTTTCAACTTTCAACTCAATTTCTCAACTTATTGGCAATGATAAATTGTTGTCGTCATTTCGACGCGAAAATCATGCGCAGTGGATTTCCTCGTATAAGGGAATACTTATATATTTGTTGAATGAAAATTCGCGGAGAACGTGTGCCCGTACGCATCCTTTCCTCTCTCTTTCTCCGAACAGTAATCATTGAGTGTTCATATACTCTGCGGGGCTTCAAATGAAAACAAATTCGCCGAAACGCCGTCGTTCGTCGCTTATACGCACACACACTGCAAATTTTTGCCAATTCACCTTTCTAGAATCATAATAAAGTCAAAGCAGGGGGGAGGACATAGATAGCGGTTTTAATGCCTTCCATTTTACTACTTTTATATCCCGTATATAAGTTACGATGCTCCGCTCGCTCTCTGTTTTCGGCGCCAAAATCTGATTTGTGGGTGACGGCGTTCGATCCGATGCCTCGCAAACTTTCGAGAACTTATGTATGTTCTTCGGCGGAAATTGCTTTTACGTTTTACAGCGACGAGCGATGTGTGTGTGTGTGTGTGCGCGTAGGAGGGAAGCTCCTGTGTAAAAGTTTGGATGGTATAATTCAATTAAATAGCTTTATGAGTAGCGCACTTTGAGCTGTATAATAGAACACGTCGCGCGCCAGCTTTTTAATAAGCTTTCAATTTAATTCATTCTGTGTGTATTCACCTAGGCTAATACTTACATGAATAGATAGGTGAATGTATGCAAAATGGCGAGTAGGGCACGGGCTACTTGGTCAGCGCTCATATGTATAGTCAGTTGCGTGCTGACCCCAGGCCAGCACACAAGCGCTCCGGCAATACCGTAACAGTTCAGCGTTTTCTTTGTATTAATAATAAACTTAGATTAAACTACAACTGCATTTAATCTAACACAGAAGCCATCCTGCTTCCCAGACATGACAACTTGGCGACGAGGATTTTCAGAACCTATGTGCGCGAGTGCGATCATACAGTAACGCCAAGACACGCGTGTAAAGCCAAGCTCCGGGACGTGATTACGCACACAGGAAATTTCACTAATGAGTGGAAAACAGAAAGGTACAGCGTGGATTCAAAATCTAAAAAAACAAGGAATCATCGAAGAGTTAGAGAAGAGAGGAGAAACCTTCGAACAAACAGATTTTTTTTACGTGGCATTTGGAACTCGAAAGTTCATCGCCTCATCCACGCAAGCCTTCCACACTGCCCTATCTTGTGTCAACCCCACCCAAGATGCACCTCTCCGATCGACACCCACCCGTCCTATTTCTACTAGATCCGCTTTTACGTTGTCCTCCCATCTACGTCTAGGTCTACCTAGAGGTCGCGTTACCATCGGCATGCCCTTCATGACACGCGCTGCCGTACGGTCGTCTCCCATTCTCGCTACGTGCCCTGCCCATCCCAATCTGCGCGATTTTATTATTCTGTTAATATTTGGTGACGCGTACAGATTGTGTAACTCATCATTGTGTAGTCTCCTCCATTCCCCGGTTTCCTCATCTTAAGTAAATTACTCACGGCGTAGAAGCAAGCATTACCCGAATGGAGTCTCTTGTTTATTTCGACATTAATCTCGTTTCTATCATTTATGGTCATGTACTTTGTTTTTGATTCACTAACTTCTAACCCTGTATACTCTGCCGCTTTTATGAGGATTTCCGCATTTCTTGCTACCGTTTCCCTACAATCCCCCAGTATATCCAAGTCATCTGCGTAGCCTAGTATCTGCGTTGTTCCATTAAGCGTTGTGCCCAGCTGGCTAACCTGCATTTTTCTAACGACATACTCTAACGTTAAGTTGAACAGCACCGTAGAGAGCCCATCCCCTTGTTTTAAACCATCGCGTATCGTGAAGGGTTCTGATATATTACCGCCTACTCGGACCTTTCCCGTGCTTCCGTTCAGACATATTTGAATCAATCTCACGAGTTTTTTCGGTAAACCGAGAAGTACTAGAATTTGATACATTTTGCTTCGCTTAATAGAGTACGCTTTTTTAAAATCTATAAATAGTTGGTGTATGGTTTCGCAAAATTCCCACTTTTTCTCTGACAACTGTCTTATGGTAAACATTTGATCGCTCGTCGATCTGTTGCGCCGAAATCCACACTGATACTCTCCTATTATATCTTCCGCGAAGGGCGTGAGTCTGGCCTGTATTACGTTTGATAGAACTTTGTAGCAGGTTGCTAAAAGTGAGATACCCCTATAGTTATTGCAGTCTGTCTTATCCCCCTTTTTACAAATCGGTATAATGCTGGATTCCGTCCAATTTTCGGGTATTGTTTCATTTTTCCAGATGGCACATACTAGTTTATAGATTTTGAAAGTGAGCTCGACGCCCCCATATTTGAGTAACTCAGCTGGTATAGAGTCATTTCCCGCGGCTTTGTTGTTTTTTAGTTTTTTAATCGTGGCCTCTACTTCTTGGTAGCTCGGTTCCTCCACGTGGAGTTCGGCAGTGTGAATTTCGTCCCCTAATTCTTCGCTATTTTCGTGCACGTTTAATAATTTATCGAAATTATTTTTCCACAGCGACAGTAATTCATTGTCATTTGTTACGAGGTGTGTAGTGGTGATAGGCACCCACCCGTCTGATCTGGACGACAGCGCCCAAGACCCGCTTAGGGTAGCGGCATTGTAACAGTTCGAACAAACAGATACCTACGAAAATTTAAGAGAACAATTGAGAGAATCAATTAAAAAAGAAAACCAAGAGCACAAGACGCCGTAAAATTCAGAGTTAGAATCGGAGTCGGACAAAGAAGACAACATGGCCGAATCAAAATTTGAATTTCAACAAAACGATGACTGGGAACTCTTTGAAGAAAAGCTTGACTGCCTGTTTATTGCCAAGAACATAACAGATAACAAAGTAAAAGTGGCCACTCTAGTGACAAAACTAGGGCCAGAGCCACATGCACTCCTCAAGCAGCTAATCGCACCAACAAAAATCATAGATAGCAAGTACGAAGATTTGACAAAGGCGTTATCGGAACATTTAAAACCGAAGCCATCAGAAATCATGGAGCGATGCACCTTCCACACATCGAAACAAGAATCTCACGAATCAATTATGGACTTCATAGCGAGACTAAAAAAATTGGCAACTCATTGCAACTTTACAGAATTAGATAATGCAATTAGAGACCAATTAGTGTATGGAGTGAGTGATAAAGATATAAGAATAAAACTATTTGAAGAAAAAACACTGACATTACAAAAAGCGCAAGAAATAGCGATAGTGAAAAACGCAACTAATTCAAATATTACGCTAGAAAATACAAGCGTTAGAAACGAGGTACACGCTATACAAGGAGACGAGCACAGAGGATGGCAACGCAGAGGCCAGCGAGGCAGAGGTATGCAGAGCAAGGCGGCCAGCGACAACAACAATAAACAGCAGCAGCCGAGTCGACATTCCACGGAATCATCAAGAGCGGTTTGTAATTGCTGCGGAAGGGTAAATCATCCGACTAACGAATGTCGTTTTCGGGATGATGTATGTAGTAAATGCAATAGAAAAGGGCATTTAGCAAGAGTGTGTAAAAGCGGTAAAAAGGTAGAGCGAAGTTCAAACGAAATAAAAAAATTGACCGCTGACGGAGATAGCGATGAAATGACAGATCATGAAACAGATTTTTTTTTCGATCAAACAAAAAAGTCATAACAATTATACGAAAGAGATATTTAATCACACAAGCAATAATAGCTCAGGGTTATTACCTATGTATGTAGAACTAAAAGTAAATGGAAAAAATCTCGATTTTGAAATTGACACGGGTACATTTGCAACTGTAATCTCAAAAAAAATGTATGATAAACATTTTAGTAAAAGTAAAATCACGGAAACAAAAAAAGACTTAAGAGCGTACGGAGGACACGCATTGATACCACTAGGTGAACTAACGGACTTAGAGATCACATTCAATGATATGACGAAAACATTGAAATGCTTTGTCTTACCGGGAACAGGACCAGCGCTAATTGGTCGATATTGGCTTACACAGTTCGGCGCGTAGCCTTTAACTATACCGAAAATTAATTCGAAGACAGTAAACAAAATCGAAGAAACATTGTGTGACTACCTAGCTCGAAAATTTCCCGTATTATTTAGCGACTCACCCGGATTATATAATAAGAGTAAAACTAAAATTCACGTGAGAGAAAATATGCAACCGATATCGTTAAAATGCAGACATACTGCATACGCATTACGACAAATGTTAGAGAAAGAACTAGATAGATTAGTCAAATTAGGTCACTTAATACAGGTGAACGCATCAAAGTGGGCAACGCCTATAGTGCCAGTATTGAAGGGCACAGGTGAAATAAGAATTTGCGGGAATTTTAAATTGACATTAAATCAGTATTTACTGATAGATAAATACCCGTTGCATACTATAGACGAAATCTTCGCAAAACTGCAAGGCGGTAAATTTTTTTCCGAATTAGATCTCAAAGATGCATATATGCAATTCCTCTTCTCTCTGATGCGAAGATATTTTAGACGCTATGTAGCTTTGATACACTCAACTGACAAAGTGCCGCGCATCATTCACTAATTTTTTGAGTGATAGACAAGAAATGTGCGTAAGCCACGCGCTCGATTAGAATGATTACGTAAAAATTGGGTGGCGGAAGTCTAATCCAACGGGAAAATTTATTGCCTATCTGCGTATGCTTGTCAATGTCGATTGGACACGCGCACAATATAAGAGTCTGCAATTATCCATCTATTAATGAGCCGGTCATGTAGTACGTATCAGCGACGGAAAAAATGAGCCGGAATTGATGCTTTCGCACTGCTGATTAAAAAAGCTCTTATCGTCTATTGATCCCGTAGCTTTTCCATTTGATTTATACGTATGTGTACACAAAAAAGTTCGACAGTGCTGATTCACACGCGGATTACCATAGATAACTCGTCGTGATTCGAAGCCAATTCGTATAGCATTCGGTTTGTCAGGTGCGTATATAAAGTGAAAAATCAATTGTCTACACTTATATCTTTCATATAACCAACGATTATTATTAGTATTTTTTTCACATACACAATTGTCGCCTTGCCGTTGATCCATCTCCAAGTTTACATGATTTCCATTCAAAAAAAGCTTGTATATTATCCAATAAATTATAATCTAAGTATAAATTATCTGCATAATTTATTTCCCTAAACCGCTGTACCATAGTTTATAATACTTTCATCAAGGCTTGTAATCATAGAAACAACGAGGATAACGTATATAGCTTTAACATTAGTAATGTATAAGGTATAAAAATTACAATGATTATAACCGAGAGTAACCAAAGCAATAAAACTCAAGGCTACTTTTGCATTTCATTTCTTAGTAGTATTTACACGTAAGATTAAACGTTTCTTACACGCCGCTACTATACATTCTCTTTGTCAGTGTACACATTTAAAGTTTGTTGCTGTTAAAAAGAAGTTGACGCGCAATTTTTCACTCGCTGTACGTATCGTTCTAAAATTAATCAAGACGTACAGTTGTTACAGAAAAATCATTGATAAATTGTAACTGCCAAGAGCGCGCGCTTATTTTTTTCTTTCTCCAGCTGTAGCGCTACTCTGCACAACAAGTACGGAAGTATCGTGATAACCAAAGGGGTTATGAACTGCTGATCTTTTCCAACGTGTTTCCCGCTAATTTTTCCCTTGGCCTTCTTTTAACGTGTATCGAGAATTTTTATATTAGTTCTTTCCAGTAACCCGGATCGATCAACTATTGCACAATAATAATTTCTCTGTAACATCCCTAGTGGAAATAATTGGGTGTACCAAAGTGTGCCAAAGTAAGCTAAAGTGTGTAAAAGTGTGTCAAAGTGTGCCAAAGTATGCCATACTGTGCCAGTGTGCCAAAGTGTTCAAATTCGGAAATTTACTGCACTTTGGCACACTTTGGCACACTTTGGCACACTTTGACACACATAGGTTTTTCGGAAACAAACATCTCTTTTTTGATAAAGTATGGCACAGTATAGCACAGTTTGGCACTGTATGGCACACTTTATTATGCGCGGTATATGCTCGTCATATACTCAGCATGTGGCCGTCCGAGTGCAGCACGGGTGCCGCAATGTGCCGGCATTTTGCTCGTTCAGTTTTTGCCCTCTATTACGCAAATAGCTGTAAAATCAATGGAATATGCAAATTAGACCGTAATTAAGCTATAGCGCATGTCCCTATACGAGGTGAAAAAAAGAAAAGAAAAAAATGACCAGCGGCAGGACTTGAACCGGAGACCTTCCGATCAGTAGGCTGTCACTTTTTTTCCAAGTGATTCTTTATTAACAAAAGAGGTTATTAAATCTATTGGTAAAAGAATACATACAGAAAACCAATTACATAATGTGTTACGCAGAATGATCCTGTAGGACTCTCGCTGTGATAAGATATCCAATGTTTGTGTTTACTTAAGTATCGATTGATAATTTAATTTTTTTTTTAAGATTCTCGTATCTTGTTCTTATGCTAGAAAATATGCGTGTACAAAACTAGCTGAATTTTTGTCGTTGAAGTTCCTTACTAACTAATTAACGCTATATACATTAATTACAAACAAATATGACTATTGTCACTAGTTTCACACTTTTATTTATTACATTTTTGTGAGTAGTAGTCGAAGTCTTGTAATTCTTTTTTGTCCAATTCGGTTATTGAGTAGTTGTAGACTAGATGTACATTGTGTATTCTGTCTGGCGTGTATTGAATAGATTTGTTATGGATGTTTCTCGAGATGTCGTATAATCTTGGGATTAGATAGTTATTTATTAAGTAGTTATTCTCGTCGAGATATTTAAATGCTTCCGGAGGGATTAAGACAATAGGTAAGCATCTTTCGTAGTACATAGGTTTTTCCATGAATGTAGCTGAGAACAAATTATTAGTTTTGTTTTTCATCGAATTTTTTATATGATTTCTAGTTAGTTTAATAATGAAATAGTCTATTCTTACGATTCCTGCTTTTTTATATAAATTATAGTTACTCACTCTTTTTTTGTAATTATTATAATCATAGCGATACCAGTTAAGACATATACGGAGGCATATTCTTTCAAAAAGTCTTAGCTTTTCTATGTAACTTGCACTGATATTAAACCAGATGTTGCAACCGTATGTGAGCATGGGTCTGATTAACGTTTGATATGCTATTATTTTTGTTTTTGCGTTTAGGTGAGGGGAATAAAAAAACCTATGTAGTTTTTTGAATGTATTTGCGGCTTTTTCTAATTGATTTTTAATATGTAAGTTGAATTATAATCTTTCGTCGAGTGTAATGCCTAAATATTTTACTTTATTAGAGTGTGGTATTTGTGTTATTTGATCAGCTTCAGTATCTATTAATTGAAATACTTTCCAATGTCTTTTATTTTTCCTGGATTGGTTCCTTAATGTATTGCGGAATAGAATCGTTTCGCATTTTTTTGCGTTTATATTTAAGCCCCAGTTTTTGTAATAGATTTTTATTTTATCGTATAGTTTTTGCAATTTGTCTTGAATGATTGTAGTGTCTTTATTTGTTATGTAGATGATTAGATCATCTGCAAATGCCAGTCCGTAAGTTCCATGTAAGAACATAAAAAAAACAAAGAAAGATAAAACTAAACAAAGATGTTTATATCAAATAGTTTCAATAATTTAGCTGTAAAGATGTTAAGGGGTCAAGCCTGGGTTAAATCCTGCAAAAAAACAAAAAGATATTCTTCTTACCAAACAATTTTTGATTTGATGTAATTTGAAAAAAAAAATTCTATTGAAAATATATAAAATATACACCATTTTTATCGAAAAAAACATGTACATACCTTGTAAAATCATTTACCAAAATTCATAACATTTTACTATATAAATAAGTGTTTTTAGTCACTTGCCACGGCTTTTTGAAAGATCCGGACCGTCTTCTTTACTCTATCCGGGCCTAAAATGTACCTTAAACATGCCCCCTTGGACCAATCGAGAGACATTTCTAAAAAATATGAATTAAATATAGTTAGCAACAAGTTTTGTTATCTAAAAAATATCAATTAAACATTGTTAGCAACAAAATTTGTTTCTAGCAATATTTGATTTATATTTTTTAGAAATGTCTCGATTTTTGAAAAATATTTGACTTTGAAAAATATTTTATGTTTTTTGTTAATCTTGGATTCGTCGATAGCCAGTATCTCTGGGTTGTGAGTTTGAATGAATTGTTGGAGGTTGTATCTCCTATAATTAGCTAGAAGTGAGTTTACATTTATTGATATTATTTTCAATGACGTTATATTATCCATTATTGGTCAGGTCTGTTGGGAAAATCTGTCTGAAATGTTGGGCTATTAAGTCTATTTTTATAGTGTTTTGATTCACTAGGTTAGTTATTATTTCGTTCTGTTTGACTACGAATTGTAGGATATTTTCTTTCATATTTACCATCATAGCATTGAGGGTTTCAGTCTGTGTCTTTGCAATATCAGTCTTGATTTGAGTAAGTAATGTTGTTAGGTCACTGTTAACATTTTCAATATTTATATTATTTCTAGTATCTATGTTAGTCCTTAACGCATTTGCATATGAGTTGTTATTACTATTATTATTCGCTATTTTGTTTTTCTTAGAAGTAAGGAGTATTTTCTTTTTTTCTTTTTGAGTTATTATATCTTTGATTGCTGGACAGCCTAAGTAAGAGGTGGGATGGCCCTTTTGATTGCAATTAATGCATTGTATCTCTTCTTTAGAGAGATTAACAGCTTCGCATTTACCTGGTTCGTGTTTTTTAGTGCACTTAACGCATCTATACTCCATGTTACAATTAGATGCTACGTGGCCTATTCTCTGGCATTTCTTACATTGTGTTACTGTAGATTTCCTGAGCGGTTCCCAGGTTACAATTTGATTTAATAGGTGTGGTACATTAGTGATCGATTTAACAGAGCTACTAGCTGACAGTTGGACTAAGAAATTTTTTGTAGATACGTTTTTTGTTTTCTAAGTTGAGACTTTAATTACTTCTATATTTTCAAGGTTAAGAGCTTTTAGCTCGTCGTGGATTTGTTCCGGTTCTGTATCTGTGCATAGGTCTTTTAGAACTATAGATCTTGGTTTAATATTCTTTGGTGTGAAAGAATAGAACGGTATGTGTGCAGCTGGTAACGTCTGTTTTGTTTTGACATAGTCGTCGAGTGTTTTTGTGAAGATATTACATTTATTATTACCTATATTCTTAATAGAGAAAATTACCTCTTTGTCGATATATCTTATCTTGTTGATTAGGTCGTAGGTGTTGAGTCCCTCCGTGATAATTGGGGGTTGTTTCTGTTGTTTAATTGAGGTCGATGACTCGTTCGAGTGGATGCTCATGTTGTCTTCCGTTGGTAAGAGAGTGCTCTTTTTTATTGATGCGTTCTTTGTTGTTTCTTGTCGGTCTTGCTGTAGTCTTTGACTCCATCTTTTCGTTCGTTTTATCTACTGATTCGTCGGGTATTTGATTTCCGTTTTTATGTACAGCTGGCTTTGGATAGTTTTTAGCATTTGTAGCTTGCGGCTTTGGTATGAGGCTTTTGGTCTTGTCTTGATTTATCTGATTAATGATAGATCTTGTCTTATTGTCTAGATCTATCAGGCTACTTCTTTGTATTTTTAGCAGTTTGGTATCAGAATTTTTAGATTCAGGTGATTCGTGTTTCCTTTTCGGCTTCGACATCATTTTTACTATGTTCTCAGTCGGTTTTGTGGCGCGGCTTCCGCCATCATGGGATAGCATTATCGCCTGTTGCTGCGCGTCGCGCTCGCCGGCGCTTCCCGCGTTTTGATCTTCAATTATTGGCTTTTTCTTGGTAGATTTCTTCTCAATTCTTGTGTGCACTGATAACTCGATGTTATCTTTAGTCGTTAAGCACTTTGATTTTTTATTTATTTTTGTATAAACCACTATATTTAGTTATTTTTACGGAGCTCGTGCGAACGTGTGCTCATGGCTTGGCGGTAGTAGGCTGTCACTTTACCACTGTGCCACGAACACTTACTTTGTGTAGTAAAGTTTATCCTCATGTACTATGAGCAGCGGTATAAGTTAGTTGTTTATTACAATATACTGTTAAACAATCAGTAGGATATTGCGACAACACGTTTAACCATATTAGCAATCATTGCCGAGTTCGTGTATATGGTGTACACTAGCAGTCTGCCGTAAAATCGGAAAAAATATAATAACAATTAATAACACTTGCAAATAGGCAATTAACGTGATCAGATTGATGAACAATAGTCTACATCAACAATCTGCACCGCCTCGACAATGTAATCCGCTGAGTATTCAACGGTTCGTTAAGTTGAAGGAACATCGGCCTGAAATTTTCTAAGTCCCGCCGGCACGCGTGCTGCGCAAATGATCAGCCCCGATAACATTATGTCGGCCGAATGACGGCACCGAGACTGCTCGGAATGGGCCACGCGTGACGTCCAGGTACCCCTGCTCCGGGACACGGAAATGACGGCATTGTGCTCAGCACGCGGTGCAAGCATCGTGCCGGCACTTAAATTAAGAAAAATCAAAAAAATTAAAACCCTAACGGGGATCGAACCCTGAACCTTTCAGTTAGCAGGCTGGCACTTTACCACTCGACCACGAACACTTGTTACAAGTCATAGCTAATTGTGTCCTTATGTACTGCGAGCAGCTATTGATGTTAATAAAGTTGCAAATTATTTTAATAAACAATGACCAAAATTATTATTAACGCGTTTAACAACATTGATATTCGCCGCTTATTTCGTGTAAGGCGCGAAACTGGCAGGCTGCTATAAATTCGGTAGTCATGAAAGAGTATTCATAATAATATAATTAATAAAAATTGGCAAGGAACAAAGTCCGGTGGATAAATAATAGCCCAAATTAACAATATCAGTATCAATATTTAATACATTGAAAAACCTTGTTTCATGAATTGTGCGACCGAAAATTTTCTAAGTTTCGCAGCCAACACAGCCGGCACACATGGCCGTCATTCTGACAAAGTTTCGTGCCGTCGCAATGTGAGCACGCGTGCTGGCACGCCGTGCCGCCAAAATGTCAACATTATGACTTCCCGAATGGCGGAAAAAATTTTTTTCGAAAATTCCAACGAAAGATGTCTTGGGGACGTCACAATAACGGCACGAGCGGTCAGCACGCGTGACCCTAAAATGCCCGGCACGCGATGTTATTGGGGAGATAATAACGTGTCGGCACAGAAACGTCCCTGTGACGGCACGAGATGCCCAGATAACATCATGTCGGCACAGTGATGGCACAATGATGACATGCGTGTGACATGCGTGGCTGCACTGTGACTAATTCCTGCCCCGCTCCCAGGACGGCACAGTGACGGCACGTGTGGAAAGCACGCGTGCTGTCCATGTGCTGTCACAGTGCTGAATCAATGTGCCGCCGCGTGGACTCAAAAATTCAATCAGCGTGAAAGCACTGTGCCGGCACATCGCGGTCACAGCGTGCTAGCACACCGTGACAGCACTGTGCCGTCACATTGCGGTCACAGCGTGCTAGCATACCGTGACAGCACTGTGCCGTCACATTGCGGTCACAGTGTGATCTCCACAGGCAGCAATTAACTAAATATTTTTATTTATATTAAATTAATAATATATTTACTAAATAATAAGAATATATTAATTTTAATTGATAAACTTTATTTTTTATATATTATTTTTTAAAAAATAATTTTTGTTCCATCGCAGTCTGCGAAAGTATGTATGATCGAACGTCGGGGTCGTCTACAAGGCACTCAATTTGCATTGCTTCGTCATCGCTTTCATCTTCATTTTCTTGATCATTATAATTCTTATTTCCTTCATCTGCATCACTCGCCTCAGCTACTGCATCATTTTCTTCATTATAATTAGCCTCCATATCTTGCGCATCATCCTGGAACTCAGCAACACTCTCGATATCATCGCCTCCACGATTGCCGATATTTTCCAGAGAATTTTTGTCATTCTGGACATTATGAATCTCGGAGACGACGGTTGTTGTGTTAATATTATGTGGTCTGAAAAACAATTTTTTTGTTAATAAAAATAAATAGGAAGCCGAAGGCAAAGAAGGAGGCTGGTAGGAAAGAATGGAGCGAAGAAGAGTGAGAGCTAGAAAGGGCGAGATGGAAGGAAGGCGAAAAAAGGGAATCAGGGCAAAAAGGGTGAGAGCTTGTAAAGGCGAGAGGGAAGAAGGGGAAAAGAAAGAGAGTGAGAGAGAGAGGGGGGAGGAAAGAAAACTAGGAAAAAGGTAGAACAGGATGGAGAAAGGAAGGAAGAAGAGAAGGGAATTAGGGCAAAAAGGGTGAGAACTTGTAAAGGCGAGAGAGAGAGAGAGAGAGAGAGAGAGAGAGTGAGAGAGAGAGAGTGAGAGAGAGAGAGTGAGAGAGAGAGAGTGAGAGAGAGAGAGAGAGAGAGTGAG
>JAZHPH010000025.1:1873698-1887458 GCA_037356405.1 Nasonia oneida
AGAGAGAGAGAGAGAGAGAGAGAGAGAGAGAGAGAGATTGAAGGGTTGCAGGGAGTGAGGAAGACATGAAAGTACAGAGAAGAGAGGGATGGTGAAAGGTACGGTAATCAAGTAAGAAAGGAAATAATAATAGGCAGTGAAGAAGGAAGGGGAGGGGGCGATAGTGAAAGAGTGAGGGAGGGGAGAGAATATTATTATTTTACAGTGTTAAAAAGGCTACTCACAGTAGTAAGGTATCGTTGCGACTCAGAAATTCGTTCTGCTCCTGCTCCATCACCTTACTTTTCTTTGGAGTACTGGCTTCAAAGTAATCCTCGCTCCCACACGGAGAGCGAGATCTGAGTCTGGACTGTCGAGGTAGTTCCTGCTTTTTTTGAAGCTTTCGATGCGAAGGCTAGACTGCAAATGGCGCGAGGGCTGATGCAATGGCGGGGCGAACGTATACAATTGGCGCGAAAATGCTGATACGTGTATATAATTCCATATATACCAAAAATATCCGTGAAATGTAGATAATAAAGATAAATATATTATATTTTCTTATTATCTGTGTATATTTATATTTATTTGCCCGTATAAAAGTGCATTGAGTGTTAAGCACGACGTGCCATCCGTGTGCTTTCCCAGTGCTAACACGTTTGTGGAGCATGCGTGCTGTCGATGTGCCGTCATATTGCCAGAGCTTGAAGCTCTACACGCGGGAAGGCACAATGACGGCACAGGACGGTCACGGAATGTCGGCTCCGCGGCGACATACTATGACAGCACACTGACGGCACAGAGCGGTCACGGCGTGCTGGCACGCCGTGCTCGCCACGTGATGTTATCTGGGATGACGGCATCCACGACAGCACGTGACGTCCAGCTGCCGCAGCACAGATACGGCACGTGACGGCACGGCGTGGCGCGGCAATTTTGCGCAGCACGGCGTACCGTCGCTGTGCCGGCACTGTGCTTGCACGTTGTGCGACATATTACAATTTTTGCGGGAATAAATAAAAATACTTTATTTATATATACATATTATTTATTTAAATTTTAATCAATTATATAACACATTTTTGATAAATATATATAATAATAAAATTTGTATGAAAATAACATTTCTACTTCATTTTCTTTCCTGAAACATAGAATAAATATAATTGGATTAATATAAAAAAGTAATAATAATGAATGAATTGAAATTAGCGATAACTAAAAACAATGAAATATAATAGTTTGAATCTACATTATTTGAAAGAAAAAATGCAGTACAGAAAAATGCAAAATATAAGAGTACGTTTTACAAAAATATGCATTAATTATAACATTTAAAAATCTAACCAAATGCAAACTAGTGTTATACAACTAATTAATAAAAGAAAATAGAATATAAATGAAATGTTATAATTCATGCATATTTTTTATAAGCTGAAAAAAATAAATTAAAGTTATAAATATTAAAATAAATAAAATGAAAATGTCACCTATTTATGAAAATTGTGGTGCATAGTTGGGACTGAAGGAGAAGTGATGTTGAAGAGTCTCAGCATCTTCCTCTAGATACTCCAACTGCAACGTGTCTCTGTAGTTTTGAATAACCCCGACTCGCATTAGGCGTTCTTCTTCGCTGTCGTTGACGTCGTTGCCATCTACGTCGCCCTCGATGCCACCGTCGCCCTCGATGCCGCCGTCGTTTTCATTGCCGCCGTCGCTCTCGATGCCGCCGTCGTCATCTATTCCGTCGCATTCCTGGCCGCCGTCGTCTTCGATGCCGCCGTCGTCCTCAATGCCGCCGTCGTTCTCGTTGCCACCGCGTTCCGGGTTTCCTCGTCTTGACTTGGTCAAAATCAAGAAGGTTCTCCACAGTCTCGAATGGAAAGAATTGCGGCATCTTCTTGTTAACTCTATTCTTTTTATTCGAGAGCTGCTTTAAGATGTTTAAGCATGCACTGAAATATAAAAATATATAAGAATTATTATTTAAATAAAAAATTAATTTATTCAAACCTACTGAAACATACTTCGCGGTTATTTCTATTGCATCCATTCTTTCTCTCATGCTTCTATAAAGATAAAAAGTATATATTAATAAAAATTCCATTAATATACCAAAAAATTAATTTCATTCATTAAAGCTTACCTCTGCTCCTCCAAGACCTCCTTGATCAACGATATCACATCTGCATCTTGAGTCTGGTCGGGTTTTAGTGTTTGAATGGGTGGTGCAGTATGTGTGCGTGGTGGTTGTGTGTTTTGTGTGCGTGATGTAAATGAAGAACCCTGAGTGAATGATTTTGTTTGCATGGATGGTGTGGTAGCCTGAGTGCGTGCTGGTTGTGCGTTTGGTGTACGTGATTGTATGTTATTGTGTGTAAATGATTGTTCCTTGTTTAATGATCGTGTTTGCGTGGATGGTGTGGTAGCCTGAGTGCGTGCTGGTTGAGTGTTTTGTGTGCGTGATTGCATTTTATCCTGTGTAAATGAAGAACCTTGAGTAAATGATTTTTTTTTGCGTGGACGGTGTGGTAGCCTGTGTACGTGCTGGTTGTGTGTTTTGTGTGCGTGATTGTATGTTATTGCGTGTGAATGAATGCTCCTTGTTCAATGATCGTGTTTGCGTGGGTGGTGTGGTAGCTGCTGGTTGTGTATTTTGTGTGCGTGATTGTATGTTATTTTGTGTTAATGATTTTTTTAGGATTTTTGGTTTGAATGGCTGTTTTTTTTTGTGTAGATGGCTTCATTTTAGAAGCGACTTGATGACTGTTACTCTTTCCTTGGCGTAAGTTTGTTGTAGATGAGCCGCATAACGGAGCAGATGTCAAGCTCCTATTGTCAGGTGCTGCTCGATCGAGTAATTCCATCCGGTTTTGCATTTTCGCCAGCGCAATGCACGATGGAAGAGCTCCGGTATCTCGATTTTTTACCATCTACTAAGAAATAATAGCAATTAATTTTCATACATTTGATAATAGTACGCGATGATTAAAATTAAAAAAAAATGAAAAATGCACTACGCGTCATATAAATTAATATTGATTATAATAACATCAAGATTTTATAATACGCAAAATTGGAAGTCTATAGGGGGTCCGAAATTCAATTAATATTATATAACGAGTATGTAAAAAAGGTGATTGTCGTGCGAGACTAGTTTATCGGCAGATCGAAGTAAATGAGTCAATTCATTTAAACTATTTGAAGATGCGAAGACAACATTTTGACAACGACGAAAACTCCTGACTGACAATCGCCTGATCCTGGCCAATATGGCATTCTAAAGCACTTATCCTGTACTTCATCCAATCTAATTATAAGTATGTTTGGTGACAAGGAAGAGCAAAGGAAAACTTCAACACCTGACGAAGAACAAGGGAGAGTGAAGAAATTAGTAACTGTTAGATACTGTTTGACAAGCAAATAATAATCATTATTCTTGTGCAATTTGATGATATTTTGCAAGACGCAGAATGATCCATTTTTAAGAATTATCGTACTATCTTGCTTATCAACAGATATACAATACATTCCTAAAACAACTTTTCTATACTGCGTATAATTAAAATCATCAAATGGAACGATAGGTCCTCTACCATGTTCACCAACAAATCTAATTGAATTTTCGGCTAGATGTTTACGAACATTAACTTGTCAATTTTCAGTTCGCCTATTGCCAATCTGTTGCAGAAGCAAATTTGGCTTCCTATACATTTTTCTAAAATAACTCATGTTGTTTTCGTATGGAAAAGCAGATATAGATTCTAATGACCCAAAAGTTCTCACATCATCTGCAAGATGTAACAAAGTGTGAGTATTGTAAGAGAGGAATTCATCGCCATAAACATCAGAAGCTGATTCAACGAATAGTTCAAGCCACTCTTCAGCAATATTAATCGATTGACGAGAAGGAGGATTTAAAAGCACTCGTACTGCTGCATGAAGGAGAATAAAATGCTGATAAACAGCAGGATCTACAAGACCAGAAAATATAGCAGGACCACTGTACACAAGATAAATTTGCCATGCTTTTCAACGTTTACTGGTTTTCGAGCAAAATCTTGAGGACAGTACTCCTTGACTTTTTCCAATCGTTGATTCAATACTTTGATGTTAGCCGGTGAAAGCTTTATGGAATCAATAAACCTTCCATCAATTATTCCCTGGAATATTTTTTCCATTATGCCAAGACAAAGCAGATTCATGTAATCGAATACTGTATTCGAAACAATATTAAATGGAAGAGCCCTAATCGAACAATCTACCCGGTGATGATCGGAATCAAGTTTCTCCAAATACTCTTCTTGTGTACGAGCGACAAAATTTGTACCTTTGTACACCATAACACCTGCACGCACACAATAGCCCCTAAGCCAACACCTCGAGCAAGGAGCTGTAGAATTATGTGCTCGATGACCTAAAATAAAACTTCGAGCAGGTGCATCTGCGATGAAACACCTTAAGTGGACTTGTCTATTTTTATTTTCAAAGAAATCAATACCATTTTCTAAAATTTCAAGCAATTCCGTCACAAATGCGTCCATAAAATCAAAAGCGTTGCTAGGTTTCTGTGAACCTTTAAAAATGCCTACAACTTCTGGAGCACTGTTGGGTATATTAGCAATGCGAATTTGAATTGGCCAAAGCACATTGTCACTGTTTTTATCCAGTGATGCACCATCCGTATGCCAATCAAGTTGAAGAATATCAGGGATCATATTTGCAGGAGACGCTAAAAGAATTCTCTGGATACCTTTTGCAACTCCTAAATGCAAATATTCGCCACCTGCAACTTGTAAAGGAACATTAGATACGGTTGGAGTTTTCAAAATACTTCTTGGATCCACATGAATTGAAGAAAAGCAATGATGAGAACTAAGGACTCGCAAAATAGCTTTTGCTTGCACATGAGTCATATTAGTCTCTGTAAACGCTGCTGCAAGCTTGTTTTCGAAATTTTCCAAATAATCATGAAACGAATCATAGTATCATAGTTAAATAAGTCAATCTGTATCATAAATCCTTTTGAATATTCTTTCAAATAAATCACATTTGTTCAGTGGAAAGCCGGGTGTAGATCTACAGGTGAACATGTAGACAGGAATAAACTAAAAGAAAATTTCCATGGTAGATTGCTTCCAATCATTGTTATAGTATTGGTATCAATTTTCAGACGTTCACATAAATAATAATATGAATTTATTGGTAAACATTCTCTGAGAAAGAATGTTTTTCGGTGCGAATTAGATAATTTTGTAAATAGAGGACTATCAATTTAAAGCAATACTATAACAATGATTTCAAAACAATTTAGCATGATACTTTAGTAAAACATTATCAAATTCACTTGTAGATGGACTGCTTATCGAGCTATCCATGAAACGACTGGGAAATTATTGGTAAGAATTTGAAATGAGGATCTATAACTTATATTGACTTATTGCATTGGTTTTAACTGTATTTAAAATACTATCAAATTTGAATTTGTACCTATCGCAGACTGCTTTATGAAGAGGCACTGTCGAAGGCTTTGGTGGTCTTTGACGGATACAAATAGTAGCTTCCTATCCTGATGAAATGTCCAAGCAACTCTTGATAGCTGTATAAAAACAAACATGCATTAAAGTTTATTCTTAATATATTGATTAGAAATATATTTATTTTTTAAATTAGATAACGGTGAGGATGCTGAAAGTCAGATTGTTAATATTTAAGTTAAAAGTACAGTAACTAATACACATCAGTTTATGTATCTATATAATTATGTAACGATTCACTTTACCTTGACGAAGGATGATTATTATCTTCTTGGAAATGTAATATTCCTTGACCGCACTATCAGCATGAATGGCTCATGGATGGCAGGTGGATGGCAGGTTGATGACAGGTAGATGGCAGGTGAACACTTTTGAAGTTGCTCTTTCCAAGTTGCTCGGCAGGATGAAAAGAGTCAATTAAGGAATTAGAAAAATTATGAATAATTTACAATAATAATAAAAAATGAAATAAGAAAACAAATTGTGAAAGAATTTAATTCAAAATGAATCGAATTCCTTTCCATACTTCGTTAAATGGCAATGTAACACTCGGCCCAAATTTGTAAATATCAATTATTATGTATGGTATATTAAATAATTTTACAACATTACTTAATGTTTACGTGTTGAAATTTATTAAGACAATATATTTAATCGTACACATATAGTTAATTCTGACATAAAAAAGATTAAACTAATAATAAATAAAAAGCATTATATCACGTCGTTCGTCCTAATCGTAATATTTTATTAATAATTATATTTATTATATATGCGGACCTGAAAAACATTAAAAATTTTGCGGCCGCCGACACGCGCCGCACGGCGTGCCAACATAGTGCCAGCACCATGCGGACCCGCATATGCGCGAATAAAATTTCGCATCAGGACAGCACAAGACAACACGCCGTGCTTCCAAAAAAAAACGACCGCCAGACCCCCCCCCCAAACCGCAAGGCTCGGCACAATGACGGCAACACGACGACATTCATGCCGCACGCGAGATTGCCAGGTGCCCCGGCTTTTGACCGTCATATACTCAGCACGTGGCCGGCCGAGTGCAGCACGGGTGCCGCCAATGTGCCGACATTTTGCTCGGTCAGTTTTTGGGCCTCTATTACGCTCTCCTATAGCTGTAAAATCAATGGAATATGCAAATTAGACCGTAATTAAGCTATAGCGCATGTCCCTGTACGAGGTGAACAAAAAAAAAAAGAAAAAAAATAACCAGCGGCAGGACTTGAACCGGAGACCTTCCGATTCGTAGGCTGTCACTTTACCACTCTGCCACGACCACTTCTTACTTTGTGTAGTAAAGTTTATCCTCATGTACTATGAGCAGCGGTACAAGTTAGTTGATTACTGCAATATACTGTTAAACAATCAGCAGGATATTGCGACAACACGTTTAACAACATTAGCAATCACTGCCGAGTTCGTGTATATGTGTACACTAGCAGTCTGCCGTAAAGCCGGAAAAAATATAATAACAATTAATAACACTTGCAAATAGACAATTAACGTTATCAGATTGATGAACAATAGTCTACATTAACAATCTGCACCGCCTCGACAATGTAATCCGCTGAGTATTCAACGTTTCGTTAAGTTGCGAAGGAACATCACAACAGGACCAACACAATCTACAAGGACAACAAGTGGCCTTTCAACTTTCTGCAAGGAGTTCCAGCTACTGCTGAGATCTGGGCTACGCCAAGAGGTAGATTTCAACGTCTAACCAGTGAAATTGCGTGCCCACATATGTGATCAAAGGGCTTAAGCGAAACTGTCCTGTGATGATGGCTATGATTATTAGTTTCAGCATAATTTTTTAAATAGCAAAATTTCAGCTACCTAGCTGCAGCAGAAGGCACACAACATGAAAATATAAGATTTTCAGATTTGGACTATCCGTACCAGCTACTCCCTTGTAATGACACTTTCTCATGCCATTTGCTTTCTGCTGAAGCTAGGTAGTTGAAATGTTGCACAGATACTTGATAAATCATGCAGAAATAACTAACCATATTAATTTTTACTCAACTACGTTAGTTGTAATCTTGCAGTATATTATGCAATACTATTTTTCTTTGAGACTGTTGTGCTTATCTACGGTGACATGCAAAGTAATTATACTTTTCTACACGTAAAATTATAATGGAAAACAGCTGTGCAAGTCAGTTTGATAAAGAGATTCTCCTTGACAACTGTGTGAAAGAATCACTATCATTAAGTCAAAATGCGTGCCCATTTATGTCAGTGATGGGTCTAAGGATCTGGATAAAGTTTAAATGGCCATGATTATCTGTTTTAGCAGAATTTTTATATATTATCTGTGCAGAATTTCAGGTCCCTAGCTGCAGTAGAAAGCACACAGCATGAAAATACATATAAGATTTTCAGATTTGGACTATCCGTAGCACTATATACCCTTGCTACTATATACCCGTGCTACTATATACCCTTTATATTGATACTTTCTCATGCCATTTGCTTTCTGCTGAAGCTAGGTAGTTGAAGTTTTGCACAGATGATATAAAAATGATGTTGAATCTGAAAATATTACTTATTTTTACTAATTCAAGTTAATTGTGAACTTGTAAAAATAACATAAAAATGAACGATTTTTACGTTATTTTGTAGGGGGGGGGGGCTGTGTTGGGGGGGGGGGGGGGGGGGGGGTAAGGAGGAGTATAGCCAAAATAACTATATAATATAGGAAGATTTACACGCACATAGATGAATAAAGATTATTTTAAAATTGGTCCAGATGAAAGGGATGCTGCGATTAAATATTTGTGCAGATATGCTGTTTTTTTTTAAGCCATCTATTTGTGAATATGAGATAACGAATGCTTTATGTATTCATTCCTATCACTAGATAAAGCCGCAGTTTTGGTCGAGATCAAAGGGATGCTGCAAATAGTTATTTTTGCAGATATAATCTTTTTTTAATTCTATGTGTTTGTGAATATGAAATGACGCACATGCATATCACAAGATGAAATCTGCAATTTTCTAGGTAAATATATCATTCGAGGGCAATGTCTAGGTGTAGAGTGTGACCGATGACGAGGTCTAGGTGGTGCGCTCCGTGGTATTTGGTGTCTAGGTAAATGAATCATACAGGAACGGCGTCTAGGTGTACAGGGTGGCCGATGACAAAGTCTAGGTGGTGCGCTTCGGGTTTTTTTATTTCTAGGTACATACATCATACGTGGACGGCGTCTTGGTGTACAGGGTGGCCGATGACGAGGTCTAGGTAGTTCGCACTTAGTTTTGGTGTCTAGGTGTATAAATCATTCGAGGGTAGTGTATCAGAACAATCAGTGATTTCGTGTTAGTGATAAAAATGTTACAATAAAACCATGGTCAAAAGGTGCTAAAGATGCTTATATTTTATTTTTAGGAGAAATATGAAATACCTAAAAAAATTTACTAAAAGGGACTAAAATCTCAAAAAATTAACTTTTAAAAAAGTAAAAGGTTAGGCGAGTTTGATATATTCCGCAACGAAATAACAGATAAAAAAGAACTGAGATCAATCAACCAAAGTCCAGTTTATTATATTGTCACGTGTGTACATAAGTCACGGGTTTCTAATTACTATAAGAAGACGAGTAGAAGAGTGCATGCGGTGGCGGCCGTGGCGCGACGACAGAACGTCTGCCTTGCAAGCCAGAGGATCTCGGTTTAAGCCCGGGGTCCGTCACTTTTCGTTGCACTCTTCACTCGTAACAATATTTAATCATAATGAAGCAACAACATTCTTTTTGGTCAATAAAGGGCTCACTTAAGTTAAGTTAAGGTAAGTTATATATTGATCAATTAGAAAAATGTGGCTGTCTCGTGGACAGCCAATAGAAGTGAATACTTAAATAAATGGCGTAGAAATTTGGAAAATTTTGAATAGTTTCGTTGCCAGAGAATCAAGCGTATACGAAGTGAGAAATATACTAGTCTTCGCAACGGGACTGCAAATGTACGTTATAGTCTTTGACGCAAGAGTTCAAAATATATATACTATAGTCTTTGTGGCAAAACTGAAATGAATTAGTCTTCGACGCAAATTTAAATGCGTCTTCGTTGAGTGTAAAGTACTAATCTACAAGGATACATTTAATTGTAACTCTTCTGATAAATTTTTATAATTTTTTGATTTAGTGATTTTTGTTAGAGTGAATCTCTTGAGGTGGAAGGTAGATGGACGCGAGAAAGAAAACGGACACTGCCTTTATTATAAACTCCCTTTATTGAACCGCAAGGTAAACGCCGCTTTCACAACTGTGGTCTGCGAGAGAGTGCAGAAGAGCGCGAGCTTCGACGAGCAAGTGGGCGTCACGAAGAAAAGGCGCTAGATGGCAGCAGAGATACGCAGTCTGCCTGACACGAATCAGGCGTCACGAAGACTCGCCAACAATTTTGATGCGTAAATCGCCGCCATTTTCTTATTTTTCTAACTTAATCGCAACTTTGATAGAGTTAAAAAATCTTGAAGTAATCATTGATCAACTAGTAAATTTAGGATAGGCAAAATCTATACGAATAAAGAAAATATAATAAGAATAATAGTATCGTACGATATTTTATGACACAACGTGCTTAATCCGAGATTTAGAGAGTGCATTTTTGCACGAGCGTCGGTAAAACGAGGTTTACGCCAGGGCGCGTCATACAGTGATAATGTTCACCTGCAAACATTTTGCGCATATCAAAAAAGTCACGTCGTCTAGTTGACGCAAAAAAATTGAAGTACCATGAAAAGGTACCGCTATGTTAGCACGTCCGAAATCCGAGAAAATCCGATAGCCGCTTGCAGCGTGTGTAAATAAGTGAGGCTGATATGTAAGGGAAGAGCTGAGCTGTGCGAGCATGTTAACATGCGCGGCGAAGAGTGCGTGGTGGGGGGAAAGAGCTGCCGCTTTCGTGACGATCGGTCTGTCGCGCCGCCGTGACGGTCGCCGCTCGCCGATTCACTCCCCAGTAAAATATGTACCCGGCGAGCCTATAGAAGTATTCACTTCAAAACTCTCAAGATACTTACTACGTAACTTGCCATGACCGTTTCATTTTGTTTATTGGTGAACAACTAACATTTTCTCTTTACGTATTTTTTTTTAATTTTTTTATTATAACGTCATAAAAACACCATAAGTATAATGAAACGGTCATGGCAAGTTACGTAGTGATTATCTTGAGAACTCTTCCTAATTGATCAGTATATAATTTAACTTTAAGTTAAGTAAGCCCTTTATTGACCAAAAGAAATGTTGTTGCTTCATTATGATTAAATATAATAAACTTGACTTTGGTTGATTGATCTCAGTTCTTTTTTATCTGTTATTTTGTTGCGGAATATATCAAACTCGCTTAACCTTTAACATTTTTAAAAGTTAATTTTCTTTTTTATGATATTAAAGGCGTTGTGGCGAGCAGAAAACCAAGCGTGCTCGGTAGATGCTCCGTCACAGGCATTTTATGATAGGGCCCGAATAGCCCCATCTGACCGCCGCGCGGCCCGTCGCCGAGCGGTCGGCCGCATTAAGTCATAAAATGTCCGGCGGCATTAGGCATCGTCCGGGACACTTTTCTGCACTTTCCACCGCGTCTATCCTACCACTCTTCTCGACCCTTCTCGGGGTACATCGGCTTCTTAGATGCCCCCCGAACCACAGTCTTCCTCGTTCCTCGATCTGTCAACATCGAGATGAGCCACTGTCACGCGTCAGAGATTAAATAAAGATTATAAGCGAACATCGAGTATTTTCATTCAAAGTAGTTTGACATCATATCCTCAATCTACAAATTGGTGATCCCGACGTGCTCCACGACGCGACAGTGTAGTGTTATTTTGTGAATAAATTGACAAACCAAAATGACGAACGGAAAACAAACCGACGAAACCTATGCCGCGGCCGGCGGGCCAGCCACCAATGCAGAAGTTTGCGGCTTGACAACAAAAATACCAGCTTTTTGGCCAAGAAATCCAAAAGGTTGGTTCCGCCGAGTAGAAGCATTATTCAAAGCATCGCACATAACCGTAGAGGCAACAAAATTCACGCATTTAATAGCAGCGTTGGACAAAGAGTACGCGACCTTCGACGACGATATACTTGACGATCCTGACAATGACGGCAAGTATACGAAAATTAAAGATACGTTGATACAGAGATTGTCAGACTCCGACTCTCAACGTATCCAAAAGCTCCTGGCGCCACTTCAAATGGGAGATCAAGCACCATCGCAGCTGCTAAGAAAAATGAAGACGATCGCCGGCGATTTGAAGGTAGCAGACGACCTGCTCAAATCGCTGTGGCTTAGCCGTTTACCGAGCGACACGCAGCGAATGCTTGCAACGGTAAGCGACGATCGCGCTCTTAATGAGCTCACCGACACGGCAGATCGTATTCACAACGTGTCACCGAGCGGCGTCCAAGTAGCTGCAGTTAAAGCGACCCAGCCCGGTGCAGACGTCGACAAGATTCTCAAAAAACTGGAAGACATCGACTCACGCTTACGCCGCATGGAGCAATAGCGCAACAGCCAGAGTCGTGGTCGCAGCCAGAGAAGATCGGAGACACCGGCGAGAAGCACCTCACGAAAACGCGAGGATGCCAACGGCGACAAAGAGTTCTCCTGGTATCATTTCAAATTCGGAGATAAATCAAAGTGCCGTGAACCATGCAAGTGGAGTTCAAAAAACTAAGCCGGGCGTCTTTGATTGCGGCAGTCGAAAACGACCCGGGAGTGCGCCGCCTTTTTGTGAGTGATAAGAAGACAAAAACTCAGTATCTTGTTGACACCGAAGCTGAACTCTGTGTCTTCCCACGATCGGGAAAAATCGAAGTACGCGTTATTTGCGGCAAACGGCACCGAAATCGCGACGCATGGCAGCGAGATATTGTCACTTGATTTCAGGCTCCGACGGAATTTTTCCTGGCGTTTTATCGTCGCGGATGTCGGCCGACCGATTATCGGATTCGACTTTTTAGCATTTTACGGCCTGCTAGTCGATCCACGAAACGGACGCCTGGTCGACAGTGAGACGATGCTTGCCTCAACGGGAGAAACTGTTAGTGCCGCGGTAGAATCAATCCGAGCAGTTCCCGGAGATTCTCCGTACCATAAACTACTCGCGAAATTCCCCGACATCCGCAAACCGCCCGGCGTGAATCAGCCAGTAAAGTACAACGTAAAGCATCGTATCGAGACAACGCCAGGTCCTCCTGTGCACTGCAGAGTAAGAAGACTCGCACCCGATCGCTTTAAAAAAGTCAAAGCTGAATTTGAGGAACTTCTACGGCAAGGCATTATGCGACCATCAAAAAGCGATTGGGCGTCTGCAATACACCCGGTAAAGAAAGGCGAGGATGATATTCGACCATGTGGTGACTACAGAGAGTTAAATCGGCGAACTAGACCCGATCGCTACCCGATGAGCCACATAGAAGATTTCGCACAGAATCTACACGGTAAGAAAGTGTTCTCGAAAGTGGATCTAGTGCGCGCATATCATCAAATTCCCGTCGCGGAAGACGACATTCCGAAAACAGCAGTTATTACCCCGTTTGGTCTGTTCGAGTACACTCGCTGTCCGTTCGGATTACGCAATGCGGGACAAACTTTCCAGCGGTTCTCCGACGAAGTAACGCGCGAGCTTGATTTCGTATTTCCGTACGCCGATGACTACCTTATCGCCTCAAACGACGAAACCGAGCACTTAGAGCATTTGCGCATTTTGTTCGAACGTCTCGACAAATACGGAGTGATTATAAATCCGGCGAAGTGCGTTTTCGGAAAACCAGAGTTGGAGTTTTTAGGCTATCTAGTAAGCGGGAACGACACGCGTCCGCTTCCGAACTAAGTTGAAGCCGTAAAAAACTTCAAGAAACCAATAACCGTGAGTGGTTTGCGACGGTTCATCGGCATGTTCAACTTCTACAGAAGATTTGTAAAAAACGCCGCCTATTTGCAACACCATCTCAACCAATTATTGAAAGGGAGAAAGAAATTACCAAAATTAAGAGATCATAATACTATAATGAAGCATGCAGAAGAGTATTTTAAAGAAAAAAACGAGTTTATGGTGTTAAAACTGCTTTGCCTTTATTAAACTTAAACATGTTTGATATTATATAAGGATTTACGCCAGACTACATTCATTGTTATGTAGAATTCATTGGTAAACGTACATATTGAGACAATTAAATAAGACAGACATAATTTACACTATATATATATATA
>JAZHPH010000025.1:1889545-1924862 GCA_037356405.1 Nasonia oneida
TAATAATCACGGTGCGATCTACCTAGATCTCGTCATCTGCAACCCTGTACATTTAGACACAACTATTGTATGATTTTTACACCTAGACACTAAAAATCACGGTGCAAAATACCTAGTCCTCGACATCGGCTATTCTGTTCATTTAGACTCCAACCTCATATGATTTTTACACCTAGACACTAATAATCACGGTGCGATCTACCTAGATCTCGTCATAGGCCACCTTATACATCCAGACACCACTATCAAATGTTTTTATACCTCGGCACCAAAAAAACACGATGTTAATTACCTAAACCACGTCATCAGCTACCTTGTACATTTAGACACCACCGTCAAATGATTTTTACACCTAGACACCGAAAACAACGGTGCCAACTACCTACGACTAGCCATCAGCAATCCGGTACATTTAGACACAACCCTGTAATCATTGTTACACCTAGAAACTAAAAAAAACAGTGAAAACTAGTTCGACATTGTCATCAGCAACCCTGTACATTTGGACGCACTATCAAATGATTTTCACAACTAAAGACTAAAAATCACGGTGCGATCTATCTCACGGTTCGATCTACCTAGATCTCGTCATCTGCAACCCTGTACATTTAGACACCAACTTTAAATGTTTTTATACGAAGACACCAAACGCCACGGTGTGAATTACCTGAACCTCATTACCAAGCAAACTACCTAGTCCTCGTTATCGGCCACCCTGTACGTTTAGACACCAACATAAATGATTTTTACACCTAGACACTAAAAACAACAGTACAAACTACCTACGACTCGCCATCAGCAATCCTGTACATTTAGACACAACTATTGTATGATTTTTACACCTAGACACTAATCATCACGGTGCGATCTACCTAGATCTCGTCATAGGCCACCTTATACATCCAAACACCACTATCAAATGTTTTTTATACCTAGACACTAAAAATTACGGTGCAAAACACCTAGTCCTCGACATCGGCTACTCTGTTCATTTAGACTCCAACCTCAAATGATTTTCACATCTAGACACTACAAACAACATTGCTAACTACCTCGACTTCGTCATCAGCAACCCTGTACATTTAGACAACAACCTCAAATGGTTTTGACACCAAGACACTAAAATCAACATTGACAACTACCTCGTCCTCGCCATTGGCAACCCTGTACATCTCGACACTGCTCTTGAATGATTCTTACTCCTAGACACCATCAGACAACACCAGTAAGTCAAAATGACTCAAGAACAGTATTGATTAGCATTTTTTTTTCTGTTAATGAAAAAACTGAACACCAATATAGACATAAATAGTGGCGCGGGCGTCGCGGCTTTGTCTGCTTCTTAAACTCCCCTTGTGGCACTACCGCTTCACTTGATCTTGTGAAGGAAAATCGAGCGAGGAAAAAGTTTGCTGTGGAATAAATGGCTCCCGAGATCCATACGAGTTGCTGATCTTATACTTTTGTCAGGAACGGCTTTACGTAGGTATAGAGCTGCTGTCACTTGTCTGTCTAGCTTGCCTGCTGCGAGGGCTATACTATATATATATATATATATATATATATATATATATATATATTCGGGACGAATGTCCAGGAGAGGTAGGTAGGGAGGATTGTCGATCTCGACGTTGCAAGTACTTTAAGAGCGCTCCATCTTTATGCTATAAGTTAGAATTCTTAGTAGCGCCCTCAGGTTACACCTCAATAATCAATCATGATTTAAACAAGCATAATAGTCGAAAAGTGGGTGTTAGTGAGTTTCAGCACGTGTAGTAGGTATCAAAGAATATTACAAAATTGTTTTTCTGCTAAAAGTTTAAACTAACAGTTTATTTCGTCGGACTAATTCTAAGAAGCAGTGGCAATTTTGGAAACTATAATTTGACTTTTTCCGATGAAATATATCGTCATTATTTAATTATAATTGCTTGATTTTTTAAAAACATTTCTTAATACTTATTGCAAGTGCTGAAACTCGATTAACGGTCCCTCGAGGTGTGGAGCACTCTTAATCTGTGAAAAACGAGTTTGAAAAAGCCACTCCCCCCTTGTTGCACACCTTACTTTTTATAAGTGCACGAATAGGCCACTTATCATGCATATGAAAGGAATGGGAAATTCGAGGACTTTTAAAAGTAAAACAATAGCATATTAAAAAGTTCAAAAATTTCAAAAATTTTGAAAATACCTATATAGACACACACATCTATCAGATAGGCTACAGAGTGAGGAAAAAACTACTCCCTTGGGAGGAAACATTTTTTTTCTTCCAAGGGAGTAGTTTTTTCCCGCTGCTAAGAAAAACTCGATTTTTCATTCATTTTATATGCATGGAAAGTGGCCTTTTCGTGCACGTATCATGAAAAGAATATTGTTTCCCGGCATCAAATACCTGCGCTACACGCGTGCAAAATAATCTTATTTGATTGGTTCTCATTGCCGTCGGTATGGCGTAGGTTGTAAGAAAAAGGATATTCCGCCACATATGTGACAGATGGGCATCGTCCGCAGATTCGCGCTAATAAATCATCGCGGAGAATAGTAGTCAGGCGTAGGTGTTCTGGATATCTGTCTGAAGAGCTGACCGAAGGTCGTACGAAACTGCCGCGACATCGAGCAGAGGAGGATGAAGTTGACGGCGCCGTTGAAGAGCGCGAGGATGTCCATGATCTCGCCGAGGCTGTGATAGCAGCTGCGGAAGAAGCAGTCGCCGAGCAGTGCCGAGAGGAGGTCCAGGACACCCTGGGGGATCTCGGTAATGAGAAATAGCAACAGCACTGCGATGAGCATCCGCGTGGTGCGGTCGGCACGATGTTCCGATCTGCCGCTCTTCGCTGGTGTGTCCGTTAGCTGACCATCCAACGGCCGCAACAGTCGCCTCCGGGTTTTGGCTCTACTTAATTGGGATTAAAATTGCTCTCTTTAATTATTTTTCGTGCAAACAGTGATTCTTTTCGCGTGGTAGCGTTTAAAGTTATACTTTACCAACTAGGCGGGCATCCCTAAGAGTGTAAATACTGCTATGTTATTCTCTCTCGCGGTTTTCGGACGCAACCTCTACAATTCTCTTAGATAACACGCAATACGCTGAAGAGAGTGTACAATATACATCATTGCTTTAATTAGGTCGATTAAACTCGCGTTTAATAACTCATCTTTCTTATACGCATGCTTTGTTTATTTTCAGTTTTTTTTTGCGCGCTCGAAAAGGTTTAGAATAGCAGTAGCGTTTTTCAGTTGTCTATATGAGGAACTCGACGAGAAAAATACACTTTTTTGGCTTCAAAAACGGCTAAAAATAATTGTTGGGGCACGCACCCGGGGCATTTATTTTCTCAATTTAATAGTTTAAAACAATGCAAAACCACGTTCTAACACTGAAAAAGTGCCTTGTGACACTGTTTTCTCGGCCCCTTAAATTCGTCGAAAACTAGCCATTCTTTAACGGCATGTACTTAATTTCTGAAGGTGCAAATATAGAATAGTACATATAACAAGTATACTCGTATATAACAAGGGGCGATAGTAGAAGATTTTTCCCGCAGGTAGGTTTACTGCCCCAGCGAGTAGATTTTTTGAGAGGGTGCGTTTACTACCTGAGCGAAGCGAGCCAAGGGAAAATCTACTTTCGTCTTGTGTTGCTTATAGTATTTTATTTCACTTTCTACCGAAAAACCACTATTTAAGCCTAAAAAGCTGGGTCAAAACATTCAAATTTTTTCAAAACTTGTCAAAATTGAGAAAAAATGTTTTTTTGTAACACAAGCACGATTTTCGCGTCTTTCGTACCTATTATGCGGGCGTAAAGAACCAGTTTTTTTACCGACGGGTAAAAAAAAATTTAGCGGGCGTTTTTCATTTTTTCCCCGCATATGGAAGAAAATTAGAAACGCTCGCTAAAATATTTTAAAGAAAATTGTCAATAGTTCACATCAAATATACGTATATATGTGTGTGTGGTTGTGTATGATTATCTACATATGTGTGTGTGCATGTGCGTAAACGCGGAACCAGTACATGCGTTACAAAAAATATGGTGTGCACCAAAGCCTAAGCGGGCTTTTGGCCTCGTGTGGTTGCAGTAATCGACTGCGGCTCGTAAACGCCCTCGCCTTCGGCTCGGGTTAACTTACCTTGACTCCTACTGCAAACTCCACACTTGGCCAAAAAAAGCACACTTCACGCCCTTGGTACACAATATACTATTATTTTTTCCTGCAAATTTTCCATTTTTTTGGTAAATTTTTCATTTTTCCCCAATTTTTTCATTTTTTCCGCAAGTGGAATTTGCAGGAAAAATATGCCACTTTCGCCCCGCATTTCTGGCACAAAAAGTAACCATTTCGGTCAAGTGTGGAATAAACTGTATTACGGTAGGATAAAAAGAACGGAAAAAGAGCTATACTTTAAAAAAGAATACGTTCAAAATGCTTGATTTGGTCAAAAGTTACCTGCAATTGCAAATGTGGAAAAATCATGAAAAAAGGTACAAATTTCTTGACTCCGAAAAATACTGAAATTTTCACGATTCTTCCACATTTTTAATTGAAGGTAACTTTTGAGCAAATCTGTTTGTGCCCTCATGCATTGGTTACATGCTGTTGAACAATGGCTATAGTTTTTGTCGAATTTGAGGGGCTAAGAAAACAGTATCACAAGGCACTTATTCAGTGTTAGAACGTGGTTATGCATCGTTTTAAACATGTACAATGAGAAAATAACTGCTCCGGGCGCGTGCCACAACAATTATTTTTCACCATTCTTGAAGTCAAGAAAGTGCATTTTCCCCGTAAAATCATCCATATGTACACGGATATTATGTGCGATTTTCGCTTTATTCTTACCAAGTGCATTGACAATTAGAAACACATAAAGCTTCGTCTACGTGATATTCCGGGCAAAATGATTTTTCAGTTATTACAATTTTGGCGTGCAGTATCGCGAGTGAGTTTGACTCAGTTGATTCTGTTGCACGAAATAGTACACTATGCCACGAGGAAGCTAAAGAATTGCAGAGCCTATTTAAAGCAAGTGAAGGCGATGGTGGCAAACACCTATTGCCACGGGCTCGCCATTTTACCTCCTGCACGCAATATCCTATTTTTTGCAACACTGCAAGGTAAAAGTGCCACATTCGATATCCGTCACTTTTATACCTACGATGTTGCAAAAACTATGGTGTGTACCAAGGCCTAAATAGGCCTTTTGACCTCCTGTGGTTGCAGTACTCGGTCTGATGATAAAAGCTTATTTTGCGCCCTTGGAATACGATATGCTATATTAATTAAAGGATTGTACAACTAGAGGTGCGAATTGACCAGTACGTCAAATTGATCAAAAAAGACCGTCTTGTGACCAAATTGACAGTCAATTTTTTTCGTTATTTTTCAAATGTAAAATGACGGTCTTTTTCTTGTGAGGTCAATCAATTTATTGCAAATAAACGATTATTTCTAAAATCAAAATTAAGCGAGTGCAAACCATTTTTTATTTATTTGCGGCAGTTTTCTCAATTAAAATCATGCAAATTTAAAATATGTTACATTAAAATCTTAAATATTTATGCCCTCTTCACTTACATAGGTGAAAAAGACCGTCATTTTTTGAACGGTTATAAATAAGCATCATTTTTCTAACAAATTTCTATTAAAATTACTTTTAATTTTAATTCAATTCAGAAATTTTAAAACGTATGTCCAAATATCAAACTAATAATTCCCTTTTCGCCTATATAGGTGAAAAAAACGTCCTTTTTTTTGAAAAGTCAATAAATAACGACATTTTTTTTAAAGAAGAAAATATGACGATATTGTCACAAAATCAGCTTGGGTAATAGGACCGTCATTGGACCGGTCGATGACTGTCATTTTTTGTGACAATGTCACTTTTCATCTTTACGTATAATACCACAATATAAGCTTAGGTAGAAATCAATATACTAATAACTTATGTGTCGATAAATTCTGCGAACAATTATGCATCATGAAATATGTTTTCATTGCAGATGAAACATTCGTATACCGTCTATACCAATGTATAGTGTATGTTGATTTCTCGTTAATTGCATATCTCTTTACGACTAATTTTTATGCCATACTCACTTGTATAGGGTCTGTATCAAACAACAGCTGATGACCGTAAGAACAAAGCAGGGCAACAGTTTGACGAGTACACCCAACAACCAAAAGTTTAACCTGTATAGAAGATCCCAATCGTCTGCGTCGTCATCGCTCCACAGACCTCTAGTTGCATCAACGTGATACAGCACCACGGAGCCGTTTTCTTCCATCAATTTCTGTTCCCGTATCTAGGATCAAGGCGTTTTTTCGTCGTTTTTTTTTCAATTTTTGAAAGAACTTCGATGGATTTCAGGAGAGAATATTTAAATATGCATAGTATTTTTGCATTCCAGTTTAGTATAAAGTATAATTAAACGAAGTTTTGATGGTATAAATTATAATGAAATGACAAATTGAATTAACATCACATCAAGTTACTTCTGATGAGCAAATTTTCCACACCAAAAAAGGTCGATGGAAAAGGATTAAACTTTCTGATAACACCTTTTGATGCGGCACTCATTTCAAAATCAGTGTACATATAATAGTCATCACAATAGTCATCACAATAGTAATCAATTGAATAATTTCAAAGTACGTGCAAAATTTATTCGTTACATCGAATTCGACTAAAATGCTAGGCAAGAGTAAAATAGTGCTTGGTAAATAAGTAATAACGATTTCCAGAATTCTAGTTATGTTACCTATAATTATGGAAGTTTTAAATGGAATTCACAGGCAAAAATGGCGGCGCTCTACCAATCCATTTTATGTACATGATAATGTTAATATAGGTATATACGAGTCATTCTAGAAAAAGTCGGATACTTTGCGATCGAAAAATCAAGCTCTTGCAATTTTTACGGTACGGCGTGTATAAGCACGATATGCACGGTGCAATAAAGGACTACTTACGCCATGGATATAGGCGTGACATAAATGCGGATATGGAAAAAAATTAGAAACGCTCGCTAAAATATTTTAAAGAAAATTGTCAATAGTTCACATCAAATATACGTATATATGTGTGTGTGGTTGTGTATGATTATCTACATATGTGTGTGTGCATGTGCGTAAACGCGGAACCAGTATATGCGTTACAAAAAATATGCTGTGCACCAAGGCCTAAGCGGGCTTTTGGCCTCGTGTGGTTGCAGTAATCGTTTGCGGCTCGTAAACGCAAGCGAGCATTATTTTTTCCGGCATTAATGGGCAGCTGAGCCCGAGATCTTGAATTTAAAAATAAATTGTTAATAATGACCGTCCCTATTAAAAGTGGCGAGCAATTGAAAATAGGGTATAAATCGTCAAAAATGCGAAAATCCGACAAAAAAGTGAAAATTCTGGCGTTTCAGGCATTTTTTCGCTATTCCGACGATGTTTACCCTATTTTTAATTGCTCGCAACTTTTAATAGGGACGGTCATTATCGACAATTTATTTTTAAGTTCAAGATCTCGGGCTCCGCTGTCCATCAATGCCGGAAAAAAATAATGCTAGCTCGGCCAGGTAATAAATTACCCTATGGTCGCAGTGGAGGCTATTTTTTGGCAATTAGTAATTGGCTCGTAACTTTTTGTTGGCATATGGTTTGGAGGTAGCACCCATGTTTTTTACATACTGTATGTCCAAACGCATCTAAAAAACTTAATCTGGTCAGTGTGTCCACAAAATTGCAAGAGCTCGATTTTTCGACCGTAAAGTGTCCGACGTCCTGTAGATCATAACTCACACAGAAAAGAATTTACGATTACCCAGCTAAATTCAAAAAAATCGCATGTAATGTGTGCGTGCGTAGGTAGAGCGCCGCTGTTGATTCCAAACGCACTTTGGTACAAAAAGTCGGAAGAATAACAAAAACCACTCTATACCTGCGCCAGTTTACGGGGCTGACGGAAAATGTATACTCCGTAATTGATACTCACCCCAAAAACAAAGTAGCTGGGCGCGCAGGCAAGTCCGGCGGCCAGCAGGCTGCAGAGCAGCGCGAGCCTGCACCTCGCGGGCGTGCACCAGCTGCGACTGCTCTGGGGAATCCTGTGCGAGGGCACGTGAGTTTAGGCTTATGTGATAACTCGCTAGATTCGTGAATAACATAAATACCTGACGGCGATGTATCGCCAGACGGCGAGGGTAAGGGTGAGGGCAATGCTGATGGTGTGCAGCAGCTGGCTGAAGTGCATATGAAAGAGGACGAAGACAGCCCAACCGTAGGGGAAGTGCCTGCGCTCGGGCAGGACGATGTACTCGTAGATGGCGAAGGGCACGTACTCGAGCATGACCAGGACGTCGGCGGCGGCGAGGCCCGTGAGGATCCGGTTGATGGGCGCGCGGCGCAGCTCCTTGCGCGTCAGCACCGCGATGTTCAGCAGGTTGGCTAGGGTGCCGAAGCCGCAGACCAGGAGCGCCACGTAGCCGTGGTACGAGCGGTACGAGGCGGCGAAACGGCGCACGAGGCTGCCGCAGTGGCAGAGCCCGCAGGAGCAGCCGCCGCCGGTCCCGCCGATGCTGGCGCTCGAGCTGAAGTTGTTCACGTAGTCGAGGTCCTCCTCAGTGATGTTTAGTCGGCGCAGCAGCTCCATGTAGTTCAATAGCGGGTGCGCCGAGGGCTGCTGGTGATGAGGCTGCTGCTGAACGGTCTCGTTCATCTTGAACGCACGTCTCGCGCCGCTGGCTGCGGGCTATGCTATGTGTACCATCGGCGCCGGCAGATTAGCGCACGTTCCGGGACATCTGTAAGGACGAAATTTTAACTCGACCCTGTTGAAAATATATACCTGGATATCCAGGTGGATTTTCCATATGGATAATCTATATGGATTCATGTGGATTCCATATGGATTTATGTGGATTCCATGTGGATATTTCATATGGATTTATGTGGATTCTATGTGGATATTTTATATGGATATCCACATGGATACCCATCTAGTTTTTTAAAAAGTCAAGACAGTTAACAATTTTGTAAGTGCCTGTTATGTATAGTTCATCTAACCATTAGTGGAAGTACCATCCAGATGATAACACCAAAACTGGGATTGTGAGCTCCAAAATCTTAATTTTTTTAACATTCCAAAAAATATTGACTTTTTAAATTTAAATTTCTATAAAATAATTAAAAAGTGAATATTCGCTTTTTAATTATTGTATAGAAATTAAAATTTTTTGTATTGCTAAAAAAATTAAGATTTTGGAGCTTACACACGAGTGGGAGGTTTGTCGGTCGAGCGAAGCGATAGTGACAATCTCATGAGTGTAGAATCAACTTGTACGCACTTGTATCAAAATATACTATATTAACAATCCTTATTGAAAAATCTCAAGTAAAATCTTCAGTCAAAATTTTGTCCGTGATTTTGCGTACGAATTTATAAATTTGTATGAATAGATAAAAATCAGTTAGTAATAATCAAAAGACACTTTATTGATTGTGGAATCACTATGGTTAGTTATGCTATCTGTCGTCTCCGAGTCAAAACTACCTGTCTAGTGCTGGATCATGGGTGGCGGAATCAAGAGCGAGCGTTTTATAGACTCCTCGGGTGGTGTGATTCCTACCCGCGCAGTCATCCGAAATCGTGGAAGGGAGGTTATGCTGAGTCGAAAGAAACGGGCTTCGGGGTGAGTCCGAGCTGTTGCTATGCGCGTATTTGGCGACTTATGCATCGATTGCATTATAACTAGCAACGCTATATACGTGTGAGTATTCACACGTGACAATAATAAAAATATATAATACATTATTTAAAGTATATAATTTATTGTAATGTTTGTTTAAGACATCTATTTAATTATAAAATATAGTTTATTTTAAGAAATTTATATTCTTTGATATTAATTTATCTTTACCTACTGAAAGCTCATGTGAGTGCTCTTTCATATAGAAAATGATTACTTAAAGATTTTCGTCATTTCATATTTACAAACAGATAGCTTTAAAAAAAGATCATATCTACAGAATTAATTATTCGCAGCATTCCATTTATCTGGACTGAATCTGCAGATTACATCTTGTGATATGCATAAATACATACAGCATTCGTCATTTCATGTTCATAAACTAATAACTTTAAAAAAACAATTATATCATTACAAATTATTATTTGTAGCGTCCTTTTTATCTGGACCGAATCTGCAGATTAAATCTTTTGATATGCATAAATACATACAGCATTCCTCAATTCATAGTTATAAACACAAAGCTTTGAAAAAAACAATCACATCTGCACAAATAAATATTTGCGTTATCCCTTCCTTCTGGACCAAATTTGCAGATTACATTTTGTGATATGCATAAATACACACAGCATTTATCATTTTATGTTCACAAATAAATAACTTTGAAAAAAGAGCATATCTGCACACAGAATTATTAGCAGCATTTCTTTTATCTCGACCAAAACTGCAGATTACATTATGTGTTATGCATGAATACATGCAGAATTTGTCATTTCATATTCACTAACACATAGCTTTCAAAAAAGAGCATATCTACATAAAGAATCATTTTCAGCATTCCTTTGATCTGGACCTAATCTTAAGATTACCTCTGATAATGTATGTAAAATATACATATATATCTGTGTCGCATATGATTCATAAAATAATTCAGATTAATAATACGAGTAAACATATTTGCCATACTTTTCTGAGAAGATTATTATTCACAGCATCCGACATATCTGGACCAATCTTAGTATGCTGTATGGTATATGTATTCATACACATTATTAGTAAAAATTACTTTAAAAATATAACATAAATATGTAGAATTTTAGATCTGTATGTAAATATTGCTGATTTATGTGAAATGTTTCAGGACCCGGTCACTTTTTGTAAACCATTTTTTATTAAAAAATATAACTAAATCCAATTTCTTTTTCATTTTTCTGCGGTAGTATAATGGATTCATGTTTTTGCCACATATCTATCATGAAATAATTGTCATTCTTATTTCATGATAAATATTAATTAAATATATTAATAAATTATATTAAATAACTTAATTTAATATTAAGCGCTTTGATTTTATACTCGCTTTGCTCGCCTTCCTCCGATGTGCCGAGATGTAGTTTAAATAATTTATTGAGTTCGGAGAGCGTAGGTTAAATGGGTTAATTCATTTCGGTTTTAGATTTATTTTTTGCTTCCTTCCGCTGACTCACCTTCCTTCGTTCTTTCGATGCATTGAAATTTACGGTCCGTGGAGTAAATTATGGCTTATCAGAGCATATGAAGTTGAGTCTAAAACTTGTTGCATTTTGTTGCAAAATTGATATAAGATTCATCATCGGTTACTTCGAAATCCTTGTTAGTATACGCAAGATTTTTGTTCAACAAAAATAAAGGACTGAATTTTACAATGTATTCCGTATGAAGTTGTTATATGCATTATTTTACAAATCTGATAACAGATTTGTAATCAGAGATCCTAAAATCCCCTGGTAGTATATAGTTTTTTCACAAAACTCGAGTTATGCAGTAATTCGGATCAACAAAGTTGTTTAAACAAATCATTTTGCAAATCTGATATCAGATTTGTAATCAGCGACCCCAAAAACCCCTTATAGTACATAAGTTTCTCTTAAAACTCAAATTATGCAGTAATTAGCATAAACAAATTTGTTTAAACAAATTATTTTGTAAATCTGATATCAAATTTGTAATCAGCGACCCCAAAAACCTCTTATAGTACATAGGTTTCTCTTAAAACTCAAATTATGCAGTAATTAGCATAAATAAATTTGTTTAAACAAATTATTTTGTAAATCTGATATCAGATTTGTAATCAGCGACCCCAAAAACCCTTTATAGTACATAGGTAGAAGAATTTGATTTTTGTGTAGGCTGATGTACTTAGGATTTAATATTTTCGTTTTATGTTAGCAACTCGCTATGCCTGGTGTGGATGGTTTTAGGAGATTTTAGTTTAGTTTTATTTTTTCATATGCATCTCGCTGTGCATGGGATAGGTAGATTCAAGTTTATGGGATATATTAATATTTACGTATAATATTCAAATCTTGGGTAACTAGATTTGGTGCCTAGGGTTCTTGTTTTTTAGTTTTAGTTTGACATATTCCTATTTATCGGTGCAGCTACCGGTAATTCGAATTTTTTTTTAAAACATTTTCGAATTGATGCAGGATCATCCGATGGCTGACTTCAGGGGATGCAGCGGATTGCTCTTACCGCGATGCCCCCTAAAGTTGGCATTTGAGCGACCCTCCGAATAATCGTGACCCCAGCACTGCCCCTTGTTGCAACGCAGCTCGCTGTGAAAGCTGCTTCGTGAACGTCATCTTCGCACGTGTGCTATCTCTCCGCACTTTCCTATGCGGAGCCGGCTTCTCAGATTTGCGTTGCAACCGCTTGTTGCGCCCGCGGAGGCGGCGGTATTCGCGATGAAGCCGTAGGGGACGGGAGAGAACAACTCGGGAAAATGAAGCTAGTCCCGATGAAAGTAAATTAAAATAATGTATTGTGCGGCCAATATTGTCTCTTTACAAATGTGCCCCGAGTCACACCAATGTCGAATCGGCGTGGAGAGTATCTCGCAAAGCGTACGCGCGCGAACGAGAAGGCCGCTACTCGGTGCCGCGGCACCAAGTCGCAAAGCTGTAGCTGCTGCTACTGCAGACGCGATACAGATAAAGGGCTCAGCCATACTTACTCGCTGCCGCCATTCTCGGTAAGCGCACACCACACACTCACACACACTCTGCGCCGGTGATATTGCTGGTTCGCTCGCAGGAGCCGACGTCCTCTCGTTCGGTCGCTGATCGACAGGCCGGGTCGTCCTTGCTTCTGGTAGCAGGAGTTGGCTTGGATGTCTTCTTCTCGCGATCTCACACGCTCTCACTCTCTCGCACACTATCGGTCTTCGCTCGATGTAGTCAGTCTCACACACGAGAGCTGACGCGTTCGCTATTATGGCCAGAATCTATCTGTCCGATGGACTGCGACTTATATGCAAGGCCCCGAATCCTTCCTCGCGCTTGCTCAACGTCGCGTTTCAACGATGCGCGAATCTACCGGATTTCGCACCTCGTTACAACTTTATAAAATAAAAACAAGTCAAATTAAAACCAAATAAGGTTACTTTTCCCGAATTCAGAATAAAAAAAAACTTCATGCAAAATTTCATTAACATTGCCTGTATAGTTTCTGAGATATCGCGGTATACACACACACACACACACACACACATTTTCTAAAAACACTTGATTTGAATTTCTAACACACCAAAACGTATTTTCTAGAAGTTTTAACGAAACTTAAAATGTTACTGTTACAGAGCAAAATACAAGTTACTCTTCAAAAACAAGTATGCACTTCAAGAAATGACAAATACGAGCATTCTACCCGTTCGATCTATGATTGGTTTCTGCTTCTTAATTTACTAAAGCGGTCGACGCGCAGCTCTGGCGCGCTTGTATAGTTCTTACTTGGCGTCGCGCCTCCGTACACGCCGGACGTGCGTGACTGTATAACTGAATTCTTCTAAGTTTAATAAAGATATTTCCACATCAGCAGTTATTTATTTATCAGGTTCAAAAATCTTTGTTAATAATTTCGAAATGAGGAGAGCGATTGAAATTAGCAAATCTCAAACTGAGTTAGCAAGAGCTTTATTGAAAATTGTTTTCACGGAAAACGCTTTACAAATGCTCGCTTAAAGGACAAAAGGCTAAAGGGATCGAGAAAACGGATGTCGTAAAGCCAGGATTGCATTCCAAGGGAGTAGATACCATTAAGTATATAAATCATTTAATCACTATTACTAATCTTATATAATAATTTCCTCTGTTAATATAACGGGGCGCAATAACGGCCTTTTTTGGTAATTAGTAATTGGCCCGTAAATTTTTGATGGTATAATTTGGAGGTGCTACCCATGTTTTTTACATATTGTATGTACAAACGCAGGTAAAAAACTTGGTCAGCTAAAGTCGGGGACTTTAACTAAGGACGAAGACTGATCTTTATGTGCCTTACGGGCGCGCTTCGCGCTCGTTACGCCGTTCACCGCTCGCGCTTCGCGTTCGTAATGCCTGACGGTGCTTATACAGTGTTATCCTGTTTTTTTTTTTCAATATTGTTGTCAAAGTTTTGATTGGTATTCTTCTGGCGGTCATCAACACTATCATCAAAACTACTGGAAAATTAGTAACTTATTATATCTTATTTTAATTTTATTCTATTGAAATTTCAGATAAATAATACAACACTTTTGTATCGCAGTTTTCAAGAGGAAGTAAACAAAAGGATGATATTTCGTTTGTAGGATTTCAATTAGAATAATAGAAAATTGATTGTTTAGGTATTTAGCATAGTTTAGAGGGATGTAGTAAGCTACTTAGAGCTTTTCTTAAATCTAAGCAACTTTCTTTATTGAGTTTAGGTTTTTCTAGTTCAGTATATACACTTGAATTTTGAAAGTGAATTGTACTGATTCAGCTTAAAAGATTTAATTAATATAGCTTACGTCGTTATATGATGCCAAGTTACACGAATTGTATTCAGCGATTACATATTTCCTAAATTATGCATCTTTTATAATTTAATTAAAAAAGTGGTTTAATTTTGTATATATATATATATATATATATATATATATATATATGAGATAAAGGCCAAAATATAACTTTCAGCTTTTAATAATATAGGAAAATTGCTGAAAATAATTGGGTTGGGTGGAGCATGTTGCACCGAAGTTATTATTGAATTTATGTATCAAAAAATCGCTTTTAGGGTTGTGTATGTCAAAAAGTGTTTAAAAAAATGTTTGCCACGGTAAAAAGTTGTATTTTAAACATGTCTACAACTTTTACATTTAACATCTTCATGTAAAACGTAAATCCGTAATGTTTTATGGCAAACAATTGGTTTTTAGCTGTAAAAAATCGATTTTCGGCTGTAATATCGATCTATAACTTTTCTATTTAACTTTTTTTGTAGAATGCTTAGAATTCGACTTAGAGCTAAAAAAACGTTTTTAGCGATTTTTGGAGGTGACCGCATTCTGCGTATACGTGCAGGATCAAGCCTAAAATAAATCTGTCAGCTTAGTATTACGAGGGGAGTTCGCACCGAAATTTTTAGCCCGATTGATTAAAGTCTTTCCGAGATAATCGCATCACAGGACAATTTTTATTAAAAAAACGCTTAAAAATCGAACAAATTTTGCCCGCATTTCAAAACGACGTAGAGGATCGGGATAAAAAAAATAGTTTTTTAGTTTTTGCAAAAGGAGATCTCCTAAAATTTCAGCCCGATCGGTCGAAAATTGCGTGAGATATCGCATCTCGCACACGAAATTATAAGGCACTTCCGTGTCGCGGTCGTGCCTAATAATATGATTTAATTTGTGTTGAGAATATTCGCGTATTTTCAATCGTATGTAAATAGGGACACAGTCACCGCGTGTATATACACTCTATGATTTTACACATCGAGCGTATTTGTGTGAGTGTGATAGAGTGCTTCATAGCGTTACTTATAGCGATTTTTCATCGCGACCTGTCCTGATCGAGTCGTGGTACCGATCCCAAATCGACTTATTCTCAGTTGTAGCATTGGTTGTCTTACACAGTCTTGTATAGTCCAGGGAACGGGAGTAGTGTCGATAGACGCTGTATAATTATTCGCGACTTATTTGTAATAAAACTAAGTGTCCACAAAGAACATCTCCACTGCGTAACTTATTTCCAAGGTCCAATAATTCGTCCAATAAGTTGAATTTGATTCGCCTAATGTTAAAAGTCTTCATAATATATGCAAAGGGAATAAAAAATAAGTCAATCTGATTTTTTCAGAATTTTTTACGCGCATTTTATGCCTTGTAAAGTGGTATTTAAAAACCACGAAGTGCTGCCACTACAAAATTAGAGAAAATAACATCGCGTCTAGGATACGACGTTTCCGAAGACGCCGCCTCGATACGACATTCTCGAAGTCACCATCACGATACGACGTTTCCGAAGACTCCTCCACGATACAACGATCTCGGAGTCGCCGCCACGACACGACGTTTCCGAAGACGCCGCTATGATACAACGTTCTCGGAGTCACCGCTACGATACGACCTTATTCCACTCAGCCATGGATATAATATAAGACCGATACCATGGGCAGAAAGGCTATCCCACGTAAAAAAACCTATGTATAGATTATACACAAGTTATATATAGAACTCTATATATAATTGATATATAGAATTAGAGTTATATAAACTATATATAATTTATATATAAATTCTATAAAGTTTATATATTTATTACTTGAATTGACAAATTTTTTTTATACACCATTTTTACATGCGGTATTCAATCTCGTCATATTGATCTGTTATTGTTGCACTCAACCGCGTTTTAGGCGATTAGCGGGAGAGAGAGAGCGAAGAGACAATAATGTATCAGAGGCAGAAGAAGAAGAAAAATTAGATCAAGTTAGAATGGAAGATCTTTTTATGGAGAGATTATGTGTTTAATTGTAGTTGATAATAATGTGCTTCATTTAGTGCGCCAATTAATTTGTAATTTGATTGAATCTCTAATACTTCATCCTCAAATAAACATTGATCTAGGCGATATTCTTATTCCAACGCGTCCGACATGTACTTGCGTATTCACCTTTTACCGTTGAACGAAGTCGACGAAAAACACTTGTACTATGATAGCTATGTATGTATACCACCTAATTTATTCGAAAAATAATCGTAATTTTTTTAATATTGCATGTAAAAATGGTTTGTAAAAAAATATTTTTAATCGAATATTTTGAATTAAAAATATATAAATTATATACAATATACGTTTTTATTTGATTATATATAAACTTTATATAATTTATATATAAATCATATATCTAATTCTTTTTTTATTTGATTATATATAAATATATAACTTATACATAATCTATACATAGGTTTTTTAGTGGGATTTCAGACTCGCCTTCGTCGCCCTCGACCCTGACTCGTGCTGAGCACCTCACCCTAGCTTGAAATAGCCTATTTTCTCTGCTTGCTGCACAATATTATCTCCTGATGATGTAAAATATCTATCGCATATAGGGTTGTGCGAGTTCTCAAAAAACTCGAGTCGGGTCGGGTCGACTTTTTTTGTCGAATTCGAGCTGAGTTACCGAATTTTTCGAGCTGCAGGAAATTGTCGATCGGCTCGAAAAGATCGATCGGCTCGTCAACTTCGAGCGGCTTAAAAAGTTTGATTGGCTCGAACTTATTATCGAGCAGATTCAAAAAAAATTATTTTTAAAACATTTATTTTTAAAAAATATTATTGTACGTTTAGAGCTCGTCGAGACAAGTTTTCGGGCGGAAAGCCGGACTTTTCGGGAACTCGCACAACCCTAATCGAATACTTATAGATTGAAAAAGGAACAAACTTTTACACAAAAATTATTACCATCCCTAATAAAACAATTGGGTAAATAAAACGTTTGCGAATAACAATCTTTTTTCGCACGACAGAATAAAAATCGATGTTTGCTAAGTAAACTTGCTGAAAGTCAATTTTACGAGAAAAATAAGCGTATTGGATTGAAAAATTTATCATTCCTATAAGCCGATTTTTGTCCGTGAAAGCGCGCTTTGTTATTTTAGCTGAGTTTACAAAAGTGTTTGAGGATTTTTAGTTTATGTTATAATGTACCCGCGCGCGCGGACTTTAATGAAGAGCAACAAGACATGAATACTTTGGGTATAAAGTTGCATGGAAATGGAACGAAAATAGTATGTTATTTAGCTAGGGAGAGAAGGAAGCGTTTTGTGTGGGTTTGCAGTACGAGGCGAAGGCGAGGGCGCACTCGCCTTCGGCATAGCGAGCCGAAGCCTAGTACTACAAACACACAAGGGATCACAAGGCCTCCTCCCCGATGAAGTATATACCATACTTTTTACCACACATGTCTGATTTTCGCGTTTCGAACTTAAAAATAGGGACTAATTATGGTCTTTTGTCCTCGACACAACTCACTAGTTGGATCAGGGATTAGATAACTTATGACAAATATTAAGTAAAAAACAGATAGGTATTGATAAACAACAAGATTTACGCAATGTCAAAGAGGCGGGAGTTAAAACTCTTTTGCTCCCGCAACTGCGAGTTATAAATCTTTTGTTTCCTCAAAAAAAAATCCACGGAAGTTAAAACTCTTTTGCTGCCGCAGATGCGGGAGCATAAGTGTTTTAACTTTCGGGAAATTTCTTTTGTCCCGTCTTAGGTCAAAAAACGACGACTTTAGCCCCTAATTTTAGGTCAAAAACAAACGCGGAAATCGTGCATGTGTGGTAAAAATCGTTATAAACAGTATTGAGATATGAGTATGAGAAGTAAAAGAGAGAACAAGTAAACTCACGGAAGCAGAACAGTAAGCGGCAAGCTCAGAAAGTATCAAGCGGTAATTCCGATAATCAGCGCACGTAGGCAACAGGTACTTTTATATATATATATATAAGATGCTAGAGTCAGCGCGCGTATAGTAGATAGATATGGGTGTGCGCGCACCTCGAGCGTCGCAACGCTACTGACCAAACTTCCATGCTCTAGCTGCACCCAGACTCTTTATATACACGTATCCACAATGACAAGCAAGCGCACCCCGCGCGCGCGCACGGCTCGGGGATGTTAAATCTCTTTACAGTAGTCGCTCACACTTTTCTACACCCTCTCTTACCGCGCCCCCTTGCAATTCTTCTCTTTCTTCTTTTCGCACCTTCTTATACCTCTATATACTCCTTCTATGCGGTGTTAGAGCGCAGACAACTGTTTAAAATACGATACGCGCGCGTGGGCAAACAGACAAATGCACTTTGTTTATTTTGTTTATTTCAGCGCCCCCCCCCCCCCACATACGCGTATAACGTAGATGTTCCCGCTTATACGATATACTTCGTTTTCGGGTCGCTGGGGTGGGACCCTCTAAGCCCCACTGGTATATGTGTAGTTTGTGGGCTATCGATATCAGGCGACAGACTTATCGTGTCGAACAACATCACAGCTTGTCGTCCCGTGCGAGTATCTTCCGATCAGTTCTTATGATTGACTCATATGCAGCAAATTTTTCTATGCGATACTACCGCAATTTGCCGATTATGACGGATTTTGTGTCGACGTCTAACTGCCAATGCTGCTGCGTTATAGATCATCCGGTAATTTTTTTCAACACCGCTTGGAAAAAGACCCGTATACACTTGAAATAAATGCGAACGACATAAATAACTGGAAAATTGGCCTCCATACATTCGCGATGATTTTTAACAATCTCTCCTTTGCACGGATGCGCGCATTCGCGGCGGGAGGAGATTAAATATTGACTATTTTCCCTCTCATAAATCTATCCAGTGCGCGATTCGCTGGATGTATCCAGCGGAGGAAAAAAATCAATTCTTGGTATAGTGCGCTATTGACGTGCAGTAGTTGTAAGTTCTACTCGAAGATGATGAATATGTCACCCGGGACTCGTAGACTATGTCCAGGTATCCGAGAACCTCAGTTGGCCTTAATAATGCAACTAGCAAAAAACGCTCGCTTCGCTCGCGATTTACAAATTAATTTTGATGATATTTAATTATTTGACGTGTCATTCTTAAATATACTGTTGAATATTAGATGTACACTCGATGGTAGTTAATTCTTGTGGAACGTTTTTGAAATGCTCCAATCAGATTGCCAGATTCATAAATTCTAACCAATTAAAAGCACGATTTCAAAAACACTCCACGAGAATTAATTATCGACGGGTATAAATAAATATATTTAATACAGACAACATTCTATAAAAGTAGTTATAGCTACTAGTACACAGGACCAGTTTTAAAATTATATATAATAAAAAAATCTAACAATAAATAATATTAATTAATTTATTTATTTATTTACCAGAGTAATACAAGTAATACATAAGTAATACAAGTAATACATGTTTGCTAACCTTCGGACATACTTAATATGTCCGAGGCAGCCAAAACATCCTATAGAGGTAGACACAAATTTAGTTTTAGCAAGTGCTGCTGATCCACCTTTTACTTGCAATTTTCCACATATATGGATAAAGCTGCGAGACGGTAAGAGACATAGATCTTGATGTTGGATAGAAATACAAATTTCGATACATCGAATACGATACCTGATCAAATGCTTAGAATTTCGTCCATTTTTCTGGAAGCAGCAAAGAATTATACAAGTGAATTTTTTCCACGAACTTTTAGTCCTAGACTTATCAGAAACTCAATGCTCTTGCGTGTTAACGGTTTGAGTTTCTTCGGTCGACTGATGACTGGTTGCCATGATGACTGATTTATATATGATCCAGAATTGTAAACGATGTCCATTATACAGATTTGATGTGAAGTCTAGTAGTGATTTCCTCTCCTCGAAAATTCACCAAATTTCCATCCTGATCGACAATTTAAATTTGTAGATGATCTATGCACTTGACACTGACCGGTAGATATATGACGAATTACGGAACTTCTATGATTTTATATCCCGGAGGCACTCTGGGAAAGAACTCATGGATTGTATGAACTTTCTTATTATTGATATAAGCACCTCCAGTAATGTTGCACTCAACTCTGAGTGCATTGATTCTTAATATTTTCACTGGTAAATCAGAGCTGTGTTGAATGTTTTCTTCGAGAGTGCGAGGAGCAAAGCCAAGGAGACGGCCTATGGAATCGTAAGGTGTGAGATCTATCGGATGACTGCAGAGAATTGCACTTCTAAGAGTATTGTTGTTAGCTTTCAAAGAGAATTCGAATCCTTTGGATTTCAAAGTTGTTTGTAAAAATTGATTAATAGAATCTCATAACTGCCAGTAGGAATATTAATAATAATATTTCAGTTTAAATGCAATGTATTATTTAATAATCAACATTGGGAATAGAGTTAAATGATAAAAGTTCAACTAAACACAAAATTTGTATGCTTCGGTAGTTTAATCGAAGGAAAATATTGCGCTTCTAAGACAGATGAGAGACTCAAAGTAAAGCTATCTTCCATGACTGATCGGAAGATAATGATTCTATTCGTTAGTGAGCACCTCTTTTATAGTCTCCCAGCTAAGAAAAAAAGACAAAGATGGCCACATATAAATGAGTCAAAATTTTGATATCTTTTATAGTTGTATTTCACTTCTTTCACGTTAAAATACAACATGATATCTTTAGGAGGTTTAAGATCGCCAAAACTATCAAAATAAATCACTTCAGGACAACGTTTGCGATAGCAAACCCAGTGAGTGTCTCTATTTTGAAAGTCGTCCAAGTTTACCACTGCTGATTCATTACGCCATGGACCATCGGGAGGTAGATTATTTCTCATGACAACACCTCGGAAATCTGAGATTTTCATCGTATGAGCATGGTAATGATAACTTTTTTCTTTCCACCTACACTTTTAACAGCTAGACGTGCACCGTTCAAGGCTGATTGAATAACCTTGCGAGAACATTTACTTGTTGACATTGATTTTTTAGCCGTAGTCACTAACTTATTAAATTTCAGTCCCATTCCAGTTTTTCCTTTTAATTTCATAGCAAAAGCTTTTTCGCCAAGACTAGCATCCTTAGCTCTGACTAGCATAGCTTCCTCAGCAAGCATCTTGTCAGCAGTTTTACGATCTCCGTTTTTATCTGAGTAAGCTATGTCATGTTTTTTACACACCTGATCAAGCGGATTAATACCAGGATCTCCTCTTTTCATTCGCTTTTTCAATTTGGTTCCGGGGCGGCAGTATTGATATCCAGGAAGATGCATATCAACAGGTAAGTTATTGATAACTTTATCAAGCAATCCATAGCCTTTTGGTTGTTTCTGAGATTTGTGTATGATCATCTCTCTTCGAGTGTTGATTCACAATTGACGTTTATGGTATAAAACGAACGTTTATATTTCAAGAGCTCAATGTTAAATCTGACTGTTGTGTGAACATGGATTTTACCGAGCAGAACGTCAAACTCCCTGTCACGAATTTTGATTTTGGAAAAGAGAATAGAAAGAAGCGTCATGGGGAATTACTACCAGATAGTATACGAGCAGTATTCTGTGGTCCATCAAACTGTGGAAAAACAAATAGTTTATTGGCTTTAATTACACACCCCAATAGTCTTAGGTTTGAGAATTTGTATGTATACTCTAAATCCTTGAATCATCCAAAGTATCAATTTCTCAAAAATGTCTTGGATCCAATTGAAAGAGTATCATATCTTCCGTTCAGTGAGCATGAATCTGTAGTATCTCCAGATGAAGCCCTTCCAAATTCAATAATGATTTTTGATGATGTGACATGTGAGAAGCAGGATAACGTCAGAGCATTCTTCTGTATGGGGAGACATAAGAGTGTAGATAGTTTCTATCTATGACACCGTACAAACTCTACACAAAATAACTCTACACACATATTTGCTACACAAAAAAACTCTACACAGATATTTACTACACACAAAAACTCTACACGCATTTTTGATTATTTAACTGCACCGTAAAACTCTACACAATCTATAACCTATTGTTATCCATTGTTACAACAATAGGTTATAGGATTGTGTATGATGATTTAATAATTTTGGTTACTAGCCGTCTTTTTGCATGTAAATATTACTATGTACCACTTTGGCGTTCATAAATATCATCAATTGTTTAAGCATAAAGCCCCGAAATCGCAAGCGTTTTCGTGAAAAGTGCTAGTCTTCGCAGCAAATACGCGAAACGTGCTAGTCTTCGCGGCAAAGACGTAAAATGTGCTAGTCTTCGCGCCAAGCGAGTGAAAAGTGCTAGTCTTCGCGGCGAAAAATGAAAAGTACTACTCTTCTAGAGGAATTTGGGACGTGCTAGTCTTCGTAGAGACCGGCGATATAACTTCATCAGCAGCTGTTGGTTTTGCTGAGCTAATCTAACTTTTCATCATGCTACTGCTTGAAGCGAATTTTGGCAAGGCCTTTGAAAATCGAACGATACTCGAACGCGAAAGTTTTGGATTGTATTGTACTCTATATGCTGATCATCATTATTCGCATTATTAAATAAAATTACACACGTGTATATATAGAGCGCACAAAACAATGTCAAGGTTGAGCGCAGCATATCACACGCCGAGATTGCAGCTAGTGCGTGTATTATGAAGACATACATTGACAATTCTCATTTATACATTCTTTCTCTAACTCCTCTCTCCGCTTCATCTGATGCGCGCGTGCGGTATGCAAATCTGGAATTGCGAGCTCGTATCATGCACATATCAGCATCAGCTCTCGGAAAAGCGGAGATCGCGCGCTTTTCGCATATCGGCCTTGAGGCATTGTAGAATACTTATTGTACTGAGAACGTATGATGTTTACGAGGAGCGCGCGTAATTTGAATTTTTGATATAACGCACCTTGGAGAGAACAAATAGCGATGTCGTTGTGAGATTAAGCGAGCGAGCGAGTGCATAGGTCATTTGGATAAGTTGTGGACGTCATTAAGCCGGCGTTGCTGTCCCGGGGTATCAAAGAGTCCGCTCGTGAACGTCCGATTCGCAGTCCACATTTTGTATGTGGACTGCAAATCGGACTGCATTTTGTATCAAGTGGCGCGGTAGCGCCACGAAGGCGAGTTTGAGAAGCAGACGAAGCCGCGGCGCCCGTGACACTATTTACTTCTAAATTGGTTTTCAAATTTTTTATGATACAGAAAAAAATGCTTATTGTTACTGTTCGTAAGATTTTTTGGCTTATTAGTATGTTTTCTGAGCTAAACTATGATTTCCAACAAAAATATTAGTGAAAAGGCTGCTTATTTTTATAATATGTGAGTGTATAATCCACAAATGCTAAAATTACGTTTTTCTTCTTCAGCCCGATATGTGAAAGGACCATTAAGTTAGCCGCAAGAAGTGTTAGGACCGTGAAGTTAGCCGCAAAGCTATATACAGATGAGAATTGCTTTCTCAAGAAAATATAATAATATATTACGATATTTTTAATCAAGAGGTTGCCAGTGCATACTCTGCGTTCCGGAGCTGTAACAGTAACTAGCTTGCCAGGATAGCCGATGACAAGGTCTAGGTGGCGCGCTCCGTGGTTTTTTGTGTCTAGGTGTAAAAATCATTCGAGGAAGGTGCCTAGAGGTACAAGGTGGCCAATAACGACGTCTAGGTAGTTAGCCCCGTAGTTTTTGGTGTCTAGGTTTAAAAATTATTCAAGGGCGGTGTCTAGATGTACAAGGTGGCTGATGACGAGGTCTAGGTGGTGCGCACCGTGGTTTTTTGGTGTCTAAGTGTAGAAATAATTCGAGGGTGATGTATATTAGAACAATCAGTGATTTCATCTTAGTAATAAAAAAGTTAACTTAGTAACAAAAAACTGTGGTCGGATGGTGCTAAAGATGCTTATATTCTATTTTTACGACATTGAATATGAAATACTCTAAACAATTTTAAAAAAGGATTAAAATCTCTAAAAAAAATTAACTCTTAAAAAAGTAAAAGCTTAGTCGAGTTTGATATATTCCGCAACAAAATTACAGATAGAAAAGAACTGAGATCAATCAAACAACGTCAAGTTTATTTAATCGTAATGAAGCAAAGAACAACTCTCAAGATAATTACTATACGTCACTTGCCATGTCCGTTTCATTGTACTTATAGTGTTTGTATGACGTTCTAATATATATTGTTGTGACCGAGCCTGAATGTTGCGCGATTCGAACACCAAGAATCGCGCATAGCGACCTTAGCAACAAGATCAACGACGTCGCGGATGTTGTTGCTTATGTTCAGTCTGATTGTGACAGCTGATGAGCTGAGTCGTGTACGATTAGAATAAAGAGAGTTTGAGTTTAAGTTGTGCTTTTATAAATAACGTGTTGTTATTACATTAACCCGTACCTGGTCATAACATTTTGAAAAAAACAAAAAGAAAATTTAGTTGTTCACCAATAAACAAAAATATATATATATATATATATTTCTTTGCTGAATGCACCGAGGACGATTGCAGGGAAGCTTGCAAGCACGTCTAAAGCATTCCCGGTGACGGGAGGGAAAGTACTGCGTTGACGGCTCCTGCAGATGTGCCTAGCTCAAGCCTTGAATTGTTGCATTGTTTCTTTGTTTCTTTCTCTCTTTTTTCTGTAAATCGCATTGTTCAAACTCGTTGTTGTTGTTGTTTGCGCTTTCAATAAAAGCATCATGATTCTCTTGTTCTGAACGTTGGTAAGTTACGTGTGTATATTTTGTCTGGTATATTATATGTGTATCTATAATTCAATCTCGCAAAGGAACAAACTGGATAAAAATTTTAAAGCTAAGCAGCTTTCGGGATTTAAGCCGGAAGACGAGATACCGACGAGTATAGCTAACTAATTGAACGTGCGTGCGCGCGCGAGACAGAGAGAGAGAAAGAGAGATTTTTTAGATTAAATGTTGTTTATTAATTGACTAAGGACTCAAGATTCAACATAGTCGCTGTCAAAGCCATTACATGGCAGATTATAACTGACGCTGAAAGTAGCACGGCTCGCAGGCCGCCAAGCAGTACTCAGAATATATAAGAATATAACAATAAAATATAATAATAATTGAATAAAATAAAATAGATTTAAGTAATATAACATAAAATATCGTAGAATTATGTACAAATAAAAAAATAAGTAACTAAATCGTCGAGGCTAAAAAGTACAATTATAATGGAGAAGAATCTTATTTTTATAGAATATAAAAATAAGAACACAAATAAAAACTCGAAGAGACGTAGTCGATAACTATTGCACTCTGGAGTCAATCGATGCACAGTACTCGAGCAGCTTGTATTTAAAGCCCTCCACTGCGCTTCTCTCTTAGCTCGTGCGACAAGTCGTTCCATAGTCAGGCTGTGCCAATCCTAAATGAATATCTGTAGCACTTAGAGCTCGTATGTGCGATCACCAGATCATGCACACTCGCTCACATGCGCACCCGCGATATGCTCATAAATTTGTATGCCTTCCAGGAAGCGCAGAGCTGCATTCAGGCAACGCTCAAGCTTCCTCGTCATCTCCTTTGAGGAGATTAGATTAGATTAGATTAGATTATTGTTTATTATAGGCTAAGGACTCTAGGTCCATGATAGTCCTATATAACATAAATAAATAAATAAAATTAAAACTCCTAAACAATACACAAACAACTAACAATAACAAACTCACTCTTAAACAGTCGAGTGAGGCCGCTAGTCGCACGCTCGTAGCGTTACAGATATCTCACATTTAAAACTTAAATTCTATTGAACAAAAATATAAACAGGGCTCTTTTAAAGGCCAGCTGTCTGTACAAACTGCGGATTCTGACCGGAATTGTATTCCACAAACAAGCCGCTCCAATATAAAAAGAGTTACGCAAACATTCCGAACTAAAGTCGTGAATCACATCATATGCTGATCTTCGGCTACAGCCCGGCTTACTTGTGTCATATAAAATTTAATTTCGCAAATAGATAGGATGGCGTCTTTGTATATAAAATTTTCGCTAGTAAACAGAGCGTACGAAAATCTCGCCTAACCGCGTACAGCAGAATTTCCAATTCCCGGTACACTGGAGTAATGTGCTCGAATATCCTAGTACCTGTGACGAATCGAAGCGCCGCATTCAAACATCTGGATAATTTTAACATTAGCTCTTTTGAAAGGTCCAAGAATATCGGTGCACATAGTGAGTGAAGACGAGTACTATCCATTAGAGAATACGACGACCTGCGACCTATTTGACATATACGACTTCACCCACAAGTACGCCCGATCGGACAAACCAAGACGTGCGAGCTTACTGACGAGCAAGTCGATGTTGACAAGATCGAAAGCTCGCGAGAAGTCGATACCTACTACGAGTGTTACGCACTCTGCACCAATTTTCAGACGAAGATCGTCAACAATCCGTGTCACCGCTGTATCGCTGCTGTGACCTTTTCGAAAACCGGCCTGAAACTCGTCGAGAAGATCATTTTCATGGACAAAATCATTGATCTGCGCAAGAGCAACGCTTTCGAAAAGCTTTGACGGTGCTTTAAGAATGCTCTCAGGCCTAAAATCTCCCACATCGACAGCCGAGCTTCGCTTAGGCAAAAGACGGAATAAAGCGTGCTTCCTTCGGTGGAAAAATATCCTGCGCGAAGAGAAGAGTCAACAATGTTTGCTAACGGGTTAATGTTGACTGGGATACAGTCACGAAGGTGCCTGAGCGAAATTGTGTCTGCCCCTTATGCGTTTGAGGTAGCAGAAGCCAGCGCTTCAAAAACATCCGCCGCGTCAACTCTTCTAAAATCGAAAACTGGCCCCAAAGTGGGTCTCGGTACAGTGAGGGGATCGATACCATTAATCCCACCCCCACCGATAAAGTGTGTGTTAAATGCGTCAGGTGTAGCCGGCATTTGCTGCACAACCTTAGGTTTAATTATCCCGAGTTCAGATACGACTTTCCATTTTTCAGCGATGTTACGACACCCAGTAAGCCTATCCCTAAAGTACTTGAAACGCGCATTTCTTACGGCTACTTTAGCAGAGTGCTATAGCGAATACCCATCTTTGCTCCTGCGATATTTTCTATGCCTCCACGAAGCCTTATTCCTCACCGCTATATATGTAAAGAAATAGTATTTCTTTGATTCAAATTTTACTGCGCTTAACGCAGAGGTTGAATAGCCGCCGTTAGAGGGAACCACTAATAGAAAGAGATAGATAGAAACTAATAGACAGAGAGGAGACGACAGAGAGAGAGAGAGAGAGAGAGAGACGACTACGAGCACGTGTTCATAAATCCAAAATACAAANAGATTATTTTTAGAAAAACCATGCCTAAATTGGTATAGTTCAATGGTTACAAAATTAACAGTAAATTCTGAGTGGAAAGTGTCGAAAGAAAAATTCCTGGAAACATTCGAAAACAAAAGTTGGAATCTGGTTACATACGCGTTTGGATTTAAATATAAAGAGGGACTATTACTAGATTATGCATTGAGAAAAGAAAAACTCATACTAGATATAAACAAATCTATAGACTCCAAAGCACTGATTGATCTTATCGCAACAGGTCTACCTGAATTTATTTTAAACAAAATCAGCAGAAACGAACTCAACGATAGCTCAGATCTATTTAATGAGATTAGAAAATACGAAGGTATGATGTACAAATAAAACTATGTAAAAACAAAAGATAATAGGTCAGATTTAAAAAAAAAACTGAAGAAAAAAAGCCATGCAAAATATGTGAAAACTTAAATAAAGGAGTTAGATACCACGCAGAGGAATCATGCTGGTTTAAACGCAAAATATCGGACATCAGAAAGATAAAACATTTAATAAAGTAAACAATAATTCTATGGTTGAAGTAGATTTAAATACGGATGAAAAAACGAGTAATTACGCCATTAATTAAGATCAAACTACTATTAGACAACCAATTAGAGGTATGCGGAATTTATGATTCAGGTTCACAGATCTCTTTAATAAATTCAAGACTAGTCAAAATAAAAAATGAAAAAAAAGACGTAAATACAGCATACATGAAAACAGTTAATGGTGTAAAGAAAACGGATGGTTTGATAACTATTAAGATAAAGATTTTCGACATTGAAAAAGAAGTGGATGTCTATATAGTAAAAAATGAAGATTTTCGATGATTTCATAATAGGGCTAGATATGAAAAAAGCTGGACTCATTTTAATAAATACTATGCACCGAATGCGTCTATTTATTATATATACATTTTATTTCTAATTCGATTTGATTTTTCGCGCCACGAAAATTTCGAGGATAATAACGAAAGTTGGGAGAAGAAAAAAAATTGAAAAGAAAAACACAACACAAAATTTTGATCAGCTTTTTGATATAGAATGATAACGGATCGTTCATTTTTTACGAAACTTTTTTTAAATAAAAGTTCTTTTAATATCTTTGAAAGTAACATTGATTCGCCTGATAAAACAACGTATTTCAATAAGATATAAATGTTTGAATATTTTGTAGAGGTTAGAAAACCCCATTTCAAAGAATATAAGGTTGCGGTGCGCCCGACAGCCCGTATAGTACTCTAGTGCTTATACTTGCCATCGGGGGCGCAACCGCGCCCCTTGATACGATTTAAAAATACAATATTGTTAGATTTATCTCCTGTCAAAATTTTGCATTTTAATAAATGATTAGAAAAATCAATTACTCGTAATCGAGTACCATTGCACAAACCTTCATTGATGCTTATATTTCTAATAAGCATAACAATGCCATTTTTTCTTAAACGTAATTCATAAGGTGGTAAACTGGACGGATTTAATGAATTTAAATATTCTGGTAAAATAATTTAATAATAATTCTCCATTATTGCAATTATCAGTAGTATCAATGCCAGTATGAACTTGTTCTGAATTGATGTCAAAAAGATCAGTAACTTGTTTATTGATTTCATCTACGTCAATATTTCGCGCTGATAAAATAGCACACTTACCCATTTCTTCAAAATGTTTTTTGCAATAAAACCGCCAAATACAATTTGAGCAACATTGCTATTGGGTTCCATAATACATTGTTGAGGAAGAGTTAAGTTGTCATTTGTATCATTTAAAGTTCCGTCACCAACTAATAACAAAAATTTTGCAAAATCTACTTCATTTGACAAAACTGTCATGTTAACGGAAAGATTGTATGTTGTGAAATGTTTCCATGATTCGCTGTATTTAATGGAAAAACTTAAGGTTTCACTTCTAGTTCCTCTAACCTTAATAGGAAGGAGTTGTCTAAAGTCACCACCTAAAATAATAATTTTACCACCAAAAGGCAAATCATTGTTCATAATATATTTTAATGTTCTATTAACTATCTCTAAGGCATATTTTGGAACCATAGGTCCTTCGTCCCAAATAAAAACTTTAGTTTCTTTTAGAAAAAGATCGTTATATAATGGAACTGGTAAACCAAATGTCTTATGCACTGTTCTGCCATTTGAAATCAAAGTTGCAGCAATGCCAGTAAATGCCATTGAACAAACTTTGATATTTTTGGCTGACAACAAATTGTAGACAGTTGTGTAAATGAAGGTTTTTCCAGATCCACCTAGTCCATTGATGTATATACAATTATTATTATTGCAATTATCAGTTTCAGCAGCATGCAAAATCGTATCAACTACTATTTTTTGCTCATTATTTGATTGAATATATTGTTGTTGGCCTACTTCTAACATTTGTTCTAATGAAATATCCCTTGTTTCAGGTAAAATATTTATTCCTACTACTGTTTGCTCTATAGTAGGAAAATCCAAACACTCCATGTGTACGTGAAAAATCTTCGGACATAGCATTTTTATATTTATCCCGTAATTCTTCAGGATGAATTGGATTACAATGTAATAAAATTCGAACAAGTAAGTGACGAAGTCTTCGGGGCATCATCCAAATAGTTGCTTCTTCCATTGCTTTTACCCACTCTTCATCGTCTTCTATTAGTCCTAGTGCTAGACAGGTTGCAGTGAACGTATGGTATAAAACTCCATCGATTATTTCTAAATCATCAAAACTGGTCGCCCCTTTGATGTGTAACAATAATAATCGTAAATCAAATAATTCTATTTGAGTAGGGCTAACAGAATACATACGACAAATGCAATTGAAATGTTTTTTTCGAATCTTCCATTTGGATACTGTTAAACCATTAACTTTTTCTTTTTTATGTGTAAAAAATGATGGAAATATCTTTATAAAAATATTGGCGTGCATCGATATTTTCTAAATTTAATTTAAAATAATCGAGTAACATACTTCTTGCTTGTGATAAATTTTGAATAACATCAGTCGTATTATTAGAAATGATAACACTATGTAGATTAGGTAAATGCACTGGCAATCGAACAATAACATGATTTTTAACTGTAATGCTTTTTGCTTTAATGTGCATATTTTATTACATCAACATTAAAACATTTATTTATATGTATATAAAAAAATAATTCACGTATTGCCATAGCTGTGTACAAATATTTTCTCACTCTTGTACAAAATTAAAAGTGCAACTTCTAGAATCTCAAAGTTATTGAAATTTGTGTAACTCAGATCTCGACGATAAGTATATATGCACCATCACCTCACATAATAATGCATAATTAATAAAGGTTTAGATAACATTATATCTTTTTTCTTAAGTAAATTTTCTCTGGCCAAACATAAGAATAAAAATCATATAATTAATAATGGTATTGTAGGAGCTTTCTGTTGTAACGCCGGTAACCTAAGCGGGTCTTGGGCGTAGTCGTCCAGAGCGGACGGATGGGTGCCTATCACCACTACACAGCGCGTCCTCAGGTTGCGGATAGAGGAACGGCCTCTGAAAAGGACGTTAACTGCGAATAAATCGAATAAGCAGCCGCGGACAGTCGATAGGCCCGGGCGTGGGTTGGCTCCGTCCTCACCAAAGTCGGAAAGCTCTCATACTTAGTTCTAAAGAGGTATGGGGGTTATCACCTCTAGAACGGTTGACTCACCTGCGATCGGAACAGGATCCAAAACGCGCGGGTTTAACTTACTATCATGGCTCAAAAAAAAACAAAACCAAACCAAAACCAATAGGGACTTAAAGGTGGGAACGTGGAATGTGCGCAGTTTATACAGAGCAGGCGCGTACCAGGAAATCTTAAAAGAAGCTGGCGAGCGCGAATTAGATTTAGTAGCAATACAAGAAACTCGGTGGCAAGATAGCGGGATTTTAGCAAAAGATAACTTCACCTTTATATTCGGGGGCGCGAGCGGACACTCCTTAGATACCGGATTTCTGGTTAGCAAAAGAATTATACACGCTGTTAAAAGTTTCAAATTCGTGAACGACAGACTCTCGTATATCATCATCGAAGGAGCGTGGTACAATTACGTGGTTATTAACGTACATTGTCCTACGGAGGACAAAGAGGAAGAGGTAAAGGATCTTTATTACGAAGCTTTAGAACAATTAATCGACCAATTCGCGTCTTACGACACCAAAATAGTAGTGGGGGATTTCAACGCTAAAATAGGGAAAGAGGAAATGTTTAGGCCCACTATAGGCAAGGAAAGTCTGCACGAAACCAGCAACGATAACGGTATTAGAGTCATAAATTTCGCGGCGGCAAAAGATCTTATAGTGAAAACTACGTGCTTTAAGCACAAGGATATACACAAAGCAACGTGGACATCGCCGGACGGAGCCACGCAAAATCAAATCGATCACTTCCTTATCGATAAGAGGCGCCACACAAATGTGCTTGACGTAAGAACCTACAGGGGGGCGGATTGCGACTCGGATCATTTTCTAGTAGTGGCCAAATTAAGAGCCAAATTAGTAGCCGGGCAAAATAGTAAACGGGCGAACAAAGTAGAAACCTTCGACATAGAAAAGCTACGAAACGGGTTAAAGCGAATTCAGTATCAAGTAGAAATAAGTAACCGGTTTCAGGTTCTCGAGGACACAGATGCACCGACGGAGGTAGATGACGACCCAAACAGTCTATGGGGGGCTATCGAAGGAACGGTAAAAGAGGCCGCGAACAAAGTGCTAGGTAAAAAGAAAAAGCCAAAGAGCAAACCATGGTTTGACGAGGAGTGCGAACTCTGGTTTGAAAGGCGCAAAAAGGCTAAAGTAGACAGCGTTCACAATGGAAACGATAGGACCGTAGAAGAGTACCACGAAATAAGAAAGCAAGTGGGTGTGATTTACAGAAACAAAAAGCGCGAGTACCAAAAGAGCGAGATTAGAAAAATATAAACTAACAGTAAGGAAAATAACCCGCGCGAGATGTACAAAGGAATCAACGCTATTAGGAAGGGTTTCCAGAGTAGATCGCAATTAATGAAAGATGAGGGCGGGAATCTCGTTACAAGCGAAAATGAACTGCTAAAGCTGTGGAAAGGATATTTTGATAAGTTACTAAACGTACATGAAAACTGCGAGAAAACGGGAGATGAAATCCACACTGCTGAACTCCATATGGAAGAACCGACCTACAAAGAAGTAGAAGCCGCGATCAAAAAACTAAAAAACAATAAGGCCGCGGGAAACGATTCTATACCAGCTGAACTACTTAAATATGGGGGCACCGCGCTTACATTCAGAATTTTTAAACTAGTATGTGCTATTTGGAAAAATGAAACGATACCGGAAAACTGGAAAGAATCCATCATCATACCGATTTTCAAAAAGGAAGATAAGACAGATTGCAATAACTACCGGGGAATCTCACTTTTAGCTACCTGCTACAAAGTTCTATCAAACGTAATACAGGCCAGACTCACGCCCTTCGCGGAAGATATAATAGGAGAGTATCAGTGTGGATTCCGGCGTAACAGGTCGACGAGCGATCAAATGTTTACTATAAGACAGTTGTTAGAGAAAAAATGGGAACATTGCGAAACAATACACCTACTATTTATAGACTTTAAAAAAGCGTACGACTCTATCAAACGAAGCAAAATGTATCAAATCCTTGTGCTCCTCGGAGTACCAAAAAAACTCGTGAAATTAATTCAAATATGTCTGAACGAAAGCACGGGAAAGGTCCGAGTAGGCGGTAACGTATCCGAATCATTCATGATACGCGACGGTTTAAAACAAGGTGACGGTCTTTCTACGGTACTCTTTAACTTAACGCTAGAATATGTTGTTAGAAAAATGCAGACTAGCGGGCTAGGTGCAACCCTTAACGCAAAAACACATTCTGGGATATGCGGATGACTTGGACATACTGGGGGATAACGGTGCAGCGGTAGCGAGAAATGCGGAAATTCTCATAAATGCGGCTGAGGACACGGGGCTAGAGGTGAGCGAATCGAAAACGAAATATATGATCATGGACAAACTGGGCATTTGCGAAGGTGAGGGTGATCTTAGAGTCGGAAATTATACTTTCGAAAAGATTAGCGAATTCAGATATTTAGGCACAACCATAAATGATCGAAACGAAATTAAAACCGAGATTAACAAGAGACTTCATTCGGGTAATGCCTGCTTCTAAGCCGTGAATAGATTACTAAAATCAAAACTGCTGTCTAGAAATGTAAAAGTAAGGATATATAGGACTATAATAATGCCGGTAATTTTGTACGGGTACGAAACCTGGGCGCTAACTAAAGCGGAAGAAAACCGTTTTAGGGTGTTCGAAAATAAGGTTCTGCGAAAAATATACGGGCCAAAGAAAGATGAAGAAACCGGGGAGTAGAGGAAACTGCACAATGACGAGCTACACAATTTATAGTCGTCACCGAATATAAACAGAATAATTAAATCGCGTAGACTAAGATGGGCAGGGCACGTGGCAAGAATGGGAGACGATCGCACGGCAGCGCGTATAATGAAAGGAAAGCCAAGCACACCGCGACCTCTAGGTAGACCTAGGCGCAGGTGGGGGGACAACGTAAAAACGGACTTAACTGAAATCGGGAGGGATGGTGCGCAATGGATGGGGTTGGCACAAAGTAGAGATACGTGGAAGGCTTGCGTAGATGAGACGATGAACTTTCGAGTTCGAAATGCCACTTAAAAAAAAAAAATTGTAGGAGCTTTAAAAATTATTAGGTTATTTTTGAAAGTATATATGTATATATAATTTATTTACTCTGTTCTGTGACATAAGTATGTATCTTAGTAATGCAAGAGATCAAAGTTTTTTGATTTCTTTGCTAATTATCCAGTGCAAGCAATGAATTGTCAATTATATATTATCGGAACACTGCATTTTAATAAGTTATTAAAAAGATGCATATTTCTAGTAAGGAATACCCATGCAATATCAACTTTATTGCAAAAATGTCTTTCTTTTTATGCAAACTAACTCTATATAAATCTGTTGGTGATGAGCGTTGCACATAAACATATTGTTTTTAGGCATATTATATATATAGTTTTGGGTTATAAATTCTGATTTAGTTTTGGGTTATTGTTCGGTTTTGTTCAGTTAAGGTTATAATTCTGGATTGGTATTTTGGTTGGTTAAAGTAAACTTGGTAGTCATATAAGTAAAAATGTAATTGTGAAAGATTTATAATATTTTATTGAAAATGAAAATTATTATTATATTTTACAGTAAATATCAATTTCATGTGACGTATAGCAGAACATTCGTCTAAAGATTCATCTAAAATAATTCAATAAAGCACTCGGGTTATAATATCCAGTATAGATGTACAGTGATAATGTCGTTAAACCTGTAAAAAAAAGTTTGCATTAGATTGTGTACAAATAATAGATAATTTAAATGTCGTGTGTGTATATAT
>JAZHPH010000026.1:0-87615 GCA_037356405.1 Nasonia oneida
ATATATGTATAAATCCGTACATATATATATAGTACATCGTTCCCCAGCGGCCCCAGCACATGCATAGCGCGCAGGGTTCGACAAATTAACGTTGACGACGCAGCCGCAAACGTACACACGCGTGTACGTATAAAGTACGTCTCGCTTCGCAATAATATATTATATCACAGTCAAACGCGGCGCATAATTTCGCAAAAAGATCCGCGAGACAACAAGTGCAGTGCAAACCCCGAAGGCGCGAGGACCATATGCAGCGACGCGCGACGAACTTTCTTCCGGGAACAATCTCGTCGCGGTGCCGCCTAACCTAATAAAAAGCAGTGTCTTCTGAGCGCCTCTGTGTACGACAGCCGACAGGAAAGCAAGCAGCAATATGGAACAGTACGCGGAGCAGGCCAACAGCGGCAACGGGGAACCCGACGCCGAGCGATGGACCAGCCGGGGTCGCGGGCGCGGTCTCAGGACCACCGAGCATGAGCAGCTGAGAAGGCCGCATCCACCTGCAGGTATATGCTTCCCCCGAATGAGCGTGTGAATGCGTGTATCAGCCGCTCTCTATATGTGTTTTGATAGTGGTTGACCACCCCGTTTTGACGTTTTCCCTTGGTTTTGATTGCATGATGTTTCGCTTTTGATGGGGAGGTAATGCTTTATGCGAGAAATGATTGAAAACGAGTGTAATTTAACAGGAGCTGTAAGCGACATAGTGAGGAACTCTGTTCTCTCCGCTGAAGCAGCTGAATTCGTGCCCATGGCCTACACTGCAGTACGTATATATAAATCTTGTACAAAGATTTTATGGATGCAACAATTACAGTCTTTCTACGATTGATGATTATTTTAGCCACAGCCAAACACTATGCCAGTTGGTCGAAGTTCAGTTCAGGAGCGGTTACAGCTTGCCAGACAGGCTCAAAATGTCCAACAAACCATGCTTCAGAGACAGCAGCAGCAGCAACAACAGCAATACAATTGGCAACAATCTGGAGGGCCCCATCACTTCCAGCAACAACAATTCTCCGACACAGGATACCAAAGTGCTCCATACCAGCAGTACAACCAGCAATATAATCCTGTCATTCATGATTATGGTCAGTTTGATGGAGGCTCTGGAGATTACATCGACAAGCATTTTGTGCGTAAATGAACATTACTCTTTGGAAAAGTTTTTATTTTTAATTATTACTATGGAAAACCTTTATGAATAATTGTATTTTTAGGATGATGGACAAGCCGTAGACCTGCCTACCTCTCTTATACAGCTAGAAAATGCCATGAGAACTTTGACGATGAATCCTGGAAAGTTTGATTCTCTGGTAGCTCATTTGGTAGATACTATAAGTCCATTTCTTGATGAACCCAGCCAATGTGAGCAAATTTTCAATCTGATTATTCAACAGGTGATTGAAATTATATATTTTACTTTGAAATAATAGTCTATTCCAAATTAACATTGTAATAAGCAATCGACTTAATTTTTCAGTCGATAAATGAAGGAAACTTCAGATACAGTGGTGCAAGGCTATGTACCCACCTGGATACAATAGCACTTGCAGGTGATAGATCTACATCAGTTTTCAGAGAAACTCTAATTAAACAGTTAATACAATTCCTAATTACACGAATACTATTTTTGAAATCACAAATATTCAGCTTGTACTAAGAAGCATTCATTTTTGCAGATGTAAACAAAAGACTGAAGAGCAAGCTGAAACTTGGCGACAAGTAACGAAGCACACTGACGACGTCGAAAAGAAATGCCATGGTTTAATATTTTTCTTAGCAGAATTAGTTACGCAAATGGAACCTGCACCAGCTTCGGTGTTAGGAAAACTATTAATACGACTAATAAATACCGTTCTGCAAAATCCAGCTCCTAGTTCAGCTAAAAACATTTGTCAAGCTCTTAAGGTACGAGAAATTTTCAGTAATGACAGATCCATCTGGAATCAATGATATAATGATAACGTTATTTTCAGTTGGCAGGCCAAACTTTAGAGAGAGATAATAGTGGAAATCGCACAGAAATGGAGCAAGTGATGCGTACACTGTCCGATCTAGTCATCCAAGGTAGAGTAGATTCGCACGTCGGCCGTATGGTTACCAGCGTTAGTGAGCTGAGAAGCGGTAACTGGGGTGTCATATCATCCCATGGCCCTTTGCACGCTGAAAATAAACAATCTTCCAGTGCACAAGTAGTCGACGATCCGATATTTTATGGTCCTGACGGTGAAGTTATTACAGACGAAGAGAGCAGGTTTCTTGAAGATTCGGGAGAAGGAGAACTTGCGTGAGTACTAATTTTTCTCAAATAAAATTCTGTTTCTTCAACGTATAATTGATTAAAAACTTTGTATTACAGTTCTCAAGAGCCATGGGAAAACGACGAAGATGACATGATTGCAGAAGCTTTTGAAGAGTTCTTAAAGTTTTCTCAAAACAATAACAAAGCAAACCAAAAGAATGTACAGACGAGAAACTCTAATGAGCATTAGAAACTCACCAGTTTTCATAAATGCTTTTGATAGAATCGATACTCTCTCCAATACTTTAAAGGAAATCAATTACTTCTTTGAAAAAAACTGACCGACCGTCACACCAACGTGAACTTCAAACATAATTTTTTGTTTATTGACTATGTAAATCAAATGATCAAAAATTTTACATGTACAGAAGATACACGAAGTTTGGCGAATCGTAGACAAATGAAATATAATAATTCATAGTATGAATCGTACTTATAGAGTAAGATAATTTAAAGGTTGACATTATACGGAGAAAAAAGTATAGTATCGTTTGCGGCAATTCATATATATATATATAGAAATTATACATGCTACATAGTAAGAAAATGTATGTCTTTTAATTACACAGAAAAACATTTTCTTAAATTCCTCAGATCTATATACGTAAAATTTTTACGAATAGTTTTACTCGTACACGGAAGTCTTCGAATTCATCACGTATTAATCATTTAGCATTTGCACTATTTGAATGTTAGACTGTAGTGAAATGCAGTTCTAGAATTTTTTTCTGTGATAGTTTTGGGACTGTTCATGACAATTGAACAAGTTCGCAGTGGAGAAATTAATATATTTTCGCGCTTATCTGAAGAAATTTAATATTTAAAATCGATTTTGATGTTTCGGCGCATACGTTGAATGCAGTATAAACCTCAACTAAAATATCAGATTTCTTTTTTATAGTTCTGATGAAATACGCTTATATTTTCGCACCATCAATCAAATCTATAACGTAACTTATACATACAGCAGCTGTAAATTTAAGTTTTAATATTCTGCGTTCGGTCTATAATAATCGTCTAGTAACTTTTTTCTCCGTGTATAGGCGTACACTCGTGCATAATAATCACTACTGTATGTTTTACAAAGTTTTGTTATATTTATAGGCGTGCACTATTGTCTCAAGCACAACATTGGTTTACCATTTATTTTGTAAAAGTTATTATTTTATAAAAAACATAAAAGCTTTTTTATATTCATAGTATATTAAAAGGCACTGAATCAATCGAGTTATCTGGACTTTTATATACTTCTGCCGTTGCACCAAATCCCCCGTCGATCTAAAAAAAAATAATGTGTAAATTCAAGAATTCACGACTGCATTATGTCACTCTCAGGGACAAAGGATGAGGTCGCGCACACTGCGGCTTATGGCAAGGATTTGCGTGGTCGTCGCTATTCGTCACGTTTTCAATTATAAGTAGCTCGTTTTATCGATTGTATGCTAAGTCGCTCGAAAATTCGTCCATACCTTTCTTGGAACAAATTTGCATTCACCCCGTGGCACGTATACTCAAATTGTTATATACGGGATTAGAACCAATCTTTCTAATCGCAGATAACGCGAATTTCGGGGCTCTACGTGTTGAAATGTACGCTGAACTGGCGGCGATGCTAATGCGAAGCAAAAGGATCAAGAGCCGTGCTATTTCGGTTATCTCCGACATCTCATTAAAATGTGCGTCCTTATTTCGGTATATATCGGCTAAGAGCAACTCCTGATATGGCAGTGCGAATGACATTATACGGCCGACCTCAACTCCGACCTTGAAGTATAGACAGAAAACAGAGTCTTTCGCAATCTCCTCGGCGAGATATTCATGACTTCATCAATGTCGTAACAGAAATCGTACGGCGTCTCGTGCGAGCCCATAGGAAAAGTTTGTCTTTAAATTGTATATCTATTACATTCGTACCTTCATCTTATTGTCGATTAGCATTATTTTACAATGGATTAATTTTTTTCGGATTCTATTATTACCGACCCGCTGATGTCTTCGAATATTTTGTAGTTCTCTTCAAGTATGTACGTCATCGGCGTCGAAAAAAAGATGATTTCGGATGGGAGATACGCGTCTACGTCGAACTTTTTATGACGTTCGTATATATATATATATATATATAGTACAGGTGGATATGATAAACACTCGGGTATAACCGACGTTCGATTTGATTCTTGTACCGTTTTATTTTTCGAATATCATTATAATACTTATATTCAAGATCACTGCCAATGTTGGTTCGCACTAGCGGTGAATACCTATATTGATCGATACTCGTATCAAGCGGAACATATTTTTTGTTGCTTTGTCTATTTCTGTTTACGATTTCTTTTTTCGGCCTACGACTGTACGTCTGCGGTCCAAGTGTTTTTGTATGTGTATAATATATGCGCCTAACGAGGAGATATCTTGCGGTTATTTTATAGTGGCTCGTAAATACGAGATTCTTAATTCTCGGTACGATTAAAAACATACAGATTATGTAGTCGGAGATATCGAATTTTTATTATTTATAAATTAAACACGTAAAACGACGAAAATTCCTTTGCCTGGGGAAATTTGGTCGTAAACACTTGCTAAAATCAATCAACTTTTTATGCAGAGTTCAGAAGATGTACCATATTATAGAAGCGTCAGTGATAATTAAACACTGTTTTTAATTCGACGCCCCGTTGATAATTCTAATCAATGTACATGACAATATCTCAAATAATATTTTCGTGAGTACCTAAATCGGAAAAACCCATCATCTTATTCTAATCAACTGTTGATACGACGTTCTTTAATATTTACATAGAATTGATTAAAACTACTTTGAGACCAATTTGCATACGAAAAAATTAACAGCAGCAACTGATGGCTAATTTTCAAACTTGCACTTGTAAACTAATTACGACAATATAAAAATCCAAACGCAGACGCACTTAGATTTTATTGTCATCGTAAACGAGCGCGTACAGTCGTATAACGTTATATACATCAGCAATTCAATAGTAAAATTAATTTGAATAGAAACGCGATCCCACCTGTAAAAAAATTCTTTTCAGATTTCGTTCAGTACATTAGAATACCAAATCTCGAAGACACGTTCCCAAAACCAAAACCACCAGAAACAATCGACCAGAAAAAGAAAGGAAAAAGTTTCGCTCGCACAGCTATTCGCGAAACCCGTGTGTCTCGCGATTATAAAACAGCATCACTTCCTATAGGTATCAGGGCCACGCATGGGTATCGATTTCGAATGCCCGTAGGCTGGAACAACGCACACGCTTCGAGAAGAAGAAAAAAAAAACAGACAAAAACAAGCGGCGGCAGTAAGATAGGTGCGATACGTATACACATCAGACGAGAAGACGGTGGGAGAGGAGGGAAAGCCCCACGTGGAAGTTCCGACACCGGCGTCGCAGCTTATACATCATCGCGGATTTCGAAGCGACGAGCGTCAGTTCATCTCGCGATCCGGTCGTACGCGGATCACGCATACGAAGTATCGACTGCGCTTCTCGAGAGGAGGCAGTGTTGTGCGCGAATTTAGCGATTTTTTTCCAAGGTGAGCGTTATATTAAATATACCCATGTCGTGTATATAGTGTGGGAGGGGATGATTAATTCCTAATTGCCATAGTTCCTCGTGTGCACGATGCCGATCGTTTGCATTTTAATTTCGATCGAGTATAGCGCGTCGCCTAATTTGGATGATAGCAGCTGCAACTCTTTCCGCGGAAGCCTTGAGAGATGCATGCTTGATAATTAGCGATTGCTGCATCGGGATAAATTATTCGAATTTAATTGAACGGTAGCAAACTGTTACTATGTCGACATTGGTAGCAAAACGTCAAAGACGCGCGTCTACGCGTGCATGGAGCTGTATACCTATATGCATGATACAAATGAATTAATAATCCAATGTTTCGCTGTACACAGACGAGAATATTACAAACGAAATAATCAACGATGAAGCCCATGCGGACGGCAGTTCTGCTCGTCGCCCTGGTCGCAACGAGCTCGGCGATGTCACAGGTTCACTACAGCTCAAGGGTCTTGACTGGCGGTAAGAATTTCATGTGCCTGTACAATAATTTCAGTTATAACGATAAATCTTACGCGCAACACAAAGCTATTATCATCCCGTCTGACCAACCCGGCAGTTATCTACTCGTTGTCGCGTACACAACTATTTTATCATTGTCTCGCGAACTCTGACCGAGCAGACTTTTTTATAATTCTAATAAAAGTGGGTCAGAATCTCGCTGCTTCTCTAAATTTGGTGCACAATATACGCGATAATTCGCACATCAACAAACGCAATCTGAACTGTAGAATTAATATACTTCCACAAACAGCCCGCCAACACAGATTGCGCATATCCATCAAGACTTTTCCGAACTCATGAATCTCTCAACAATCGAGCATACATCGTAAAACGCGCATCTTATTTCCCCTGTCGATCACCCGCGCTATAAGCTAAGCTCGCACGCGTTTCCCGCATCGTTTACGCAACGGACGTGTATACGATACCGCGCAGAGTTGAGTATCCTGAGACGAGAACGTGAATTCGAGTGCTAATTTTTATGATACATCATTGTTTAGGATATCCTATTCGAAAGAAGCCCATTGAAATGGACTATTTCAATTTATTTTAAAATTTTAAAAGAATTCTATAGTCTACCCGCACACAGAGTTCTAAATAAGAAAAAAAAAACAACAACAACTGAATCGCTGAATCAATTAGCAACAAGTAAACAAGGAACTAAACTATCAATATTCATCGTTTCCTCAACTATGCGTAGGTGGCAGCTGCGACAGTCACACATGCGGAATCAACGCTCGCTGCACGATCAGCGAGGGCCGTCCGGTCTGCTCCTGTCTGAATCTCCATATGGGCGACCCGCTCTCGAGATGCGAGCGCGTCGAGTGTATAAGTGAGTATATAAATATACCTCCGATATCAAGCTAACACTGCGTTTTTTCACGCGATTAATTTGCATATACCATATGCTTGAGTATTAACAACGCGCGGCACGATTTACATGGCGATGAACGTTTCCTCGAGCGCGAGCCTCAAGGTTGCAGCGGTAGCGCGTCACTTGGTTCCTCATACATAACCGCGCAGCGCGCTCTAATGTATTCTTTAGAGTAATACATATCCTCTATGTATGCGCGCGTATGCGTATAATGCGTACCAGTTGCTGGATATAATAAGCGGCTTAAATATCGCCTCAATTTTTTGCCCGCTTCTATAATTACATGGTTTCAGGGAAACGTCGATCGGAGAATTTACACGTGATATCATCGTCTAATATAATCCGCGCGCGGCTCTTATTCGATTGACGTCTGAACGTGCTTTTTATCTTGTCGTTTCTTCTTCCAGTAAACGAGGACTGCATCGGAAACAGAATCTGCTCGTCCAACAGGTGCGTTGATCCTTGCGCCGACGCCTGCGGAGCCAACGCACTGTGCCAGACCAGGAACCACGTGCCCGTCTGCAGTTGCCCACCGGGTTACACCGGCGACCCGTTCAAGAACTGCATCTACGATCCTCGTAAGTGAAGTTTACATGGAGTAGAACAAGTCTGGTGATTTTCGTATGAAGAATAGTAGAACAATATAATAAAGCATGGAAGTGTTTAACAAACGAAAATTGCGCAGAGGCACCTTGCAAGAACCCGAACCCCTGCGGCTCCAACACCAAGTGCGAGGTGATAAACGGCGTGGCGACCTGCACGTGTCTGCCGGGCTACCGTGGCCGGCCTCTCGAGGGCTGTCGCCACGAGTGCGAGAGCGACTTCGACTGTCCCAGCCACCTGTCCTGCTCGTCCAAATTCAGGTGCGAGAGCCCCTGCGCGACCCAGTGCGGCGAGAACGCCGAGTGCGACGTCGCCAACCACCGAGCCGTCTGCAAGTGTCCTAAGGTATATTGTGTAGCATCTTTGGATTCACTTATCCTCAGCTGTACTTATTCGGTTGTCTTCTCCACCAGAACTGGCTGGGAAATCCTCTGATCTCCTGCCGACCCGAGTGCACGCATCACTCGGACTGTCCCGCTGGAAAGCCCGCGTGTCATTACCAAAAATGCGTCGACCCGTGCGACGGCGTCTGCGGCACTCACGCCAACTGCGAGCTCCGTGACATCACTCCCGTCTGCAGCTGTCCCAAGGACAGGACCGGAGACCCCTTCACCTTCTGCAGACCTTTCACGGATGGTAATTGTCCTCCACAATCATAGCTCTGTCGGGAAAATCTGCTTTTATTCCGATTTACATAAATCTGAGGACTTTGCAGAGGACCTCTGCACACCGAACCCCTGCGGCTTGAACGCCGAGTGCCGTCCCGGCCACGACAAGACCGGCAAGAAGCGCCCGGTCTGCACCTGTCCCACCGGCTACATCGGCAACGCCCTGGCCAGCTGTCAGCGCGGCGAGTGTCTCTCGGACGCCGAGTGCCCGGACAACCGTGCCTGCATCAACTACTCCTGCCAGAATCCCTGCACCGGTCGCGAGTGCGGAATCAACGCCAGCTGCTCGCCCAGACGACACATCGCCGTCTGCACGTGCAACGACGGATTCCGCGGAGACGCTCTCTTTGCCTGCAATCCCATCGACTCGAGAAGCGCCAGGTACAACGCCGGCCGCTATATTCGCTACTAAGCGCGAGCGGACGCGTGTGTCTGTTGTGGAATTAGTTTGAAAGATATATAATACGTGTGCGTGTGGAAAGGCATAATGGAATGCGTGCAGTTAATAGACTTGATGCGACTACATATTATATGATTTTGATTAATCGTAGACTTTAAACTAGAGTGTATTTGTGTGCCATTAAAGCGTAAGAAAGATCGAATATTATATTCACCGCGTAGGTGTAGATTTAATCTTAATTTATGTACTAAAAAATTTAAGTGAATTTTTATTTCGAGCTGCTTGTGCTGCCAGCCTGCGATATGCTCAATAAAATATATGATATGAATAATATACGTCTTTACTGTTTCTTTTTTTTTTTTTTTTTAAGTGGCATTTCGAACTCGAAAGTTCATCGCCTCATCTACGCAAGCCTTCCACGTATCTCTATTTTGTGCCAACCCCATCCATTGCGCACCCTCCCTCCCGATTTCAGTTAAGTCCGTTTTTACGTTGTCCCCCCACCTGCGCCTAGGTCTACCTAGAGGTCGCGGTGTGCTTGGCTTTCCTTTCATTAAACGCGCTGCCGTGCGATCGTCTCCCATTCTTGCCACGTGCCCTGCCCATCTTAGTCTACGCGATTTAATTATTCTGTTTATATTCGGTGACGAGTATAAATTGTGTAGCTCGTCATTGTGCACTTTCCTCCACTCCCCGGCTTCTTCATCTTTCTTTGGCCCGTATATTTTCCGCAGAACCTTATTTTCGAACACCCTAAAACGGTGTTCTTCCGCATTAGTTAGCGCCCAGGTTTTACATTTCTAGACAGCAGTTTTGATTTTAGTAATCTATTCACGGCGTAGAAGCAGGCATTCCCCGAATGAAGTCTCTTGTTAATCTCGGCTTTAATTTCGTTTCGATCATTTATGGTTGTGCCTAAATATCTGAATTCGCTAACCTTTTCGAAAGTATAATTTCCGACTCTAAGATCACCCTCACCTTCGCAAATGCCCAGTTTGTCCATGATCATATATTTCGTTTTCGATTCGCTCACCTCTAGCCCCGTGTCCTCAGCCGCATTTATGAGAATTTCCGCATTTCTCGCTACCGCTGCATCGTTATCCCCCAGTATGTCCAAGTCATCCGCATATCCCAGAATTTGTGTTTTTCCGTTAAGGGTTGCACCTAGCCCGCTAGTCTGCATTTTTCTAACAACATATTCTAGCGTTAAGTTAAAGAGTACCGTAGAAAGACCGTCACCTTGTTTCAAACCGTCGCGTATCATGAATGATTCGGATACGTTACCGCCTACTCGGACCTTTCCCGTGCTTCCGTTCAGACATATTTGAATTAATTTCACGAGTTTTTTTGCTACTCTGAGGAGCACAAGGATTTGATCCATTTTGCTTCGTTTGATAGAGTCGTACGCTTTTTTAAAGTCTATAAATAGTTGGTGTATTGTTTCGCAATGTTCCCATTTTTTCTCTAACAACTGTCTTATAGTAATCATTTAATCGCTCGTCGACCTGTTACGCCGGAATCCACACTGATACTCTCCTATTATATCTTCCGCGAAGGGCGTGAGTCTGGCCTGTATTACGTTTGATAGAACATTGTAGCAGGTAGCTAAAAGTGAGATTCCCCGGTAGTTATTGCAATCTGTCTTATCTCCCTTTTTGAAAATCGGTATGATGATGGATTCTTTCCAGTTTTCCGGTATCGTTTCATTTTTCCAAATAGCACATACTAGCTCAAAAATTCTGAATGTAAGCGCGGTGCTCCCATATTTAAGTAGTTCAACTGGTATAGAATCGTTTCCCGCGGCCTTATTGTTTTTTAGTTTTTTGATCGCGGCTTCTACTTCTTTGTAGGTCGGTTCTTCCATATGGAGTTCAGCAGTGTGGATTTCATCTCCCGTTTCCTCGCAGTTTTCATGTACGTTTACTAACTTATCAAAATATCCTTTCCACAGCTTTAGCAGTTCATTTTCGCTTGTAACGAGATTCCCGCCATCATCTTTCATTAATTGCGATCTACTCTGGAAACCCTTCCTAATAGCGTTGATTCCTTTGTACATCTCGCGCGGGTTATTTTCCTTACTGTTAGTTTCTATTTTTCTAATCTCGCTCATTTGGTACTCGCGCTTTTTATTTCTGTTGTGAACGCTGTCTACTTTAGCCTTTTTGTGCCTTTCAAACCAGAGTTCGCACTCTTCGTCAAACCATGGTTTGCTCTTTGGCTTTTTCTTTTTACCTAGCACTTTGTTCGCGGCCTCTTTTACCGTTCTTTCTATAGCCCCCCATAGACTGTTTGGGTCGTCATCTACCTCCGTCGGTGCATCTGTGTCCTCAAGAACCTGAAACCGGTTACTTATTTCTACTTGATACTGAATTCGCTCTACCCCGTTTCGTAACTTTTCAATGTCGAAGGTTGTGTGGCGCCTCTTATCGATAAGGAAGTGATAGATTTGATTTTGCGTGGCTCCGTCCGGCGATGTCCACGTTGCTTTGTGTATATCCTTGTGCTTAAAGCAGTTTTTACTATAAGATCTTTTGCCGCCGCGAAATTTATGACTCTAATACCGTTATCGTTGCTGGTTTCGTTCAGACTTTCCTTGCCTATAGTGGGCCTAAACATTTCCTCTTTCCCTATTTTAGCGTTGAAATCCCCCACTACTATTTTGGTGTCGTAAGACGCGAATTGGTCGATTAATTGTTCTAAAGCTTCGTAATAAAGATCCTTTACCTCTTCCTCTTTGTCCTCCGTAGGACAATGTACGTTAATGACCACGTAATTGTACCACGCTCCTTCGATGATGATATACGAGAATGTGTCGTTCACGAATTTGAAACTTTTAACAGCGTGTATAATTCTTTTGCTAACCAGAAATCCGGTACCTAAGGAGTGTCCGCTCGCGCCCCCGAATATAAAGGTGAAGTTATCTTTTGCTAAAATCCCGCTATCTTGCCACCGAGTTTCTTGTATTGCTACTAAATCTAATTCGCGCTCGCCAGCTTCTTTTAAGATTTCCTGGTACGCGCCTGCTCTGTATAAACTGCGCACATTCCACGTTCCCACCTTTAAGTCCCTATTGGTTTTGGTTTGGCTAGAGGTGATAACCCCCATATCTCTCTAGAACTAAGTATGAGAGCTTTCCGACTTTGATGAGGACGGAGCCAACTCATCATCGGACACACTACGGAATCATTCTCGTATCCTAACGCCCCCTGCAAGGCAGCGCGCCTTCGCTGGCTTCGTTACCGCGTAAGACCAGGTGGCGAATCATTCTACACATCCCCTTTCGGGGCAGTTGTCATCGCTCCCGCATCCTCCACGACAGCAGGATTTTTGTAATGTGTGCTAAAAGAGATAGAATATAGACATAGTGAGGTGGAAAGAGAAAGTGAAAATAGGAAATATTGTTGAGTGTTCGTTGTTGTGGTGGTGCTTGCGTAGTGTTTCTAGATGAATGCGTTCGCCAGTGTGAGCTCATCACACCCACGCCCGGGCCTATCGGCTGTCCGCGGCTGCTTATTCGATTTATTCGCAGTTAACCTCCTTCTCAGGGGCCGTTCCTCTATCCGCAACCTGAGGACGCGCTGTGTAGTGGTGATAGGCACCCACCCGTCCGCTCTGGACGAGTACTCCCAAGACCCGCTTAGGGTACCGGCGTTGCAACAGCACAGGTCGTTATTGTTTACTGAACTATATTAATGGGAATAACTAGAGTAATATAAAAGTATCGGTAAACAATCAACAAATTTATTGCAAACCAATGCCTCTTTTATAATCTCCTTGCAACATATTATCGCAGGGTCGACTTTTTATCTGAGAACTGTGAACACGGATAAACCCGTCTTCATCATCTGTAAAAGAACGGATGCATACAAGTATAAAACTACGGAAAATACTACATAAAATACCTCTTTAAACTTACGTTACAGTAAGTATCCATGCACAAGACGAACATTTTTCCGCCCGTCAGCTCGCATCGCTGAAGACTTCGTATCATCATAATTTTAATTAGATTTTTCGATTTTTCCGACAGATTATACCATCTAGAAGCGTAGCTGTAATAAAATACAAATGCAAATCCAATCAGTACACGCGGATGTTTTCATAAATTATCAACGGCAGGCTTTCCATACCATTTGTCGAATACTTCCAAACTGCTGTTGATGATCTTCTGGCCAGGAAGAAAAATGTAATAAAAATGTATGAACCCAGCAAATAACACCGTAAAGTATCGCAGTAACTCTTCCGGGCGATCAGTCTTCATCAACAACTGTAATTGAAGCAGAAATTCGATATCATTATTTTTCCAATTATCTATGTCCATATAAGGAACAGCATATTTCAGACAAATACCACAGCCAACCCACCACCGCACAAAAGCATGTTCATAAAAAGCACGACGAGCCAGCCTGCGTTGTAACAATTTTCAACGAGATCGACGTACCTGAATCAAAATGTAACGTGTCAAATGACAGAACAATCTACATACATCATATTTACACTGTCTGTAACGTACCCCAGTACAGTTTGATGTAAATTGATCGCTTTAACAGTGTACTCGTAAGCCGATCGATCTCCCTTAATTAAATCAATTTTACCTCTTTCGACACTGAGAGATAAGTTGGCAGCTTGGTCAAGCCGGTAACTACAAAAGACGTATCATCTGCATGAGATATAATAAACTTTGCGCAATGTGAGTATACTAACCAGACAAGAGCGAATAGAGCGACAACGTGTTGAACCGTGAGGATGAATCCAAGATCGAACGTCACCAGCAGCATGCCAGTTCCTATGCCTCCGAACACTGCTTGGCCCATCAATGGAAAGTAGTACTTTTCCTGATCTATACCGTACTCGGCGTAATATGGAAGAGCGTTGGGACGAGTGGCATTTTCGAGCGGTACGATGTAGTCCCATAAGGGTGCGGAAATCGGCAAGCTCAGAAATATGGCTATACCGATAATCATATAGCCTGCATAAGTTCGAATTATTTTTAGCTTTTTGGATACAAACATCATAAGCGCATCACGACACCTGAAAGTATCATCGGGACAATACCAGAATAAAGTTGGACGCTTTTACGACCTATGTCGGTGTACTCGTGCATTACCTTCAACTCTTTTTCATCGCTCATCACTCTCCAGTCGTTGGCTATACTTTTGTACAGATGCTTTAGCTACAAATAATGCGAGTTTTCTTATTTCTTTGCTTGCGACTTCAAGTTTGGATATTTTTGCCTAATCTATTGTTTCATAATGAACGCGAGTTAAAAGCTGGACTTACTTACGTTCTTCATGTACACAACGCTTGTGGTGAGTTTCGCAAATACGATGATCAAATACATTTCAGCAACTAAATTTTCTGTGACAATGTTTATGTCAATACCTATCTCTTGATAAAGCCTCACGCCCTAAAATTGTTCGTGCATGTTTATTTAGAAGAAAAAATTATTAAAAAGAACACCTGCATTTCACGCATCAGCTGTAAAATATTTATCTCCCATACTATGGCAATGATAAACGACAGTGTAAAGGTGTACACGTATATCCACGCAACGATGTTTTTCCACAAGCTTTGAAAGTAGTACAGCCCTATCAACTTTTGCAAAAAGACAGTTAGTTTCCAATAGTTACTCTCGAAGAGTTCCATACTACAACAAATCTTAATCGATATTTCTGACGTGTAAAAGAATTACTTTGTATCCGGTCAAAATCTCAAAATAATGTTACGTAAATAGCATTATTCCGCCACGGCAAACTCTTTTAGAACGAACAGAGGGAGACGCGTTTATTCCGCGAATACACGCGTGTATTCCTTATAAATAATAGCGAAGATGATCCGATCGTACCATCTGCGTTTTCCCCGCGCTCGCGTACGGCTCATATATAATAAACGAATTTTCCTGTAGCTATTGTTCTGTACCGCACTTGCTATAAGATAACATTTGATCGCGTGTAATTATAAGCGCATGAGACTCGAAAAGGGTTCGATTTCATAATTCAAGGTGCATCAGCAATTTGCATATTTCAAGCGAGCACCGGTCGAGGTTTCAGTTCATTGCACCCTGTCTGCACATTTATCTTTTATATAAATATATTACATTATTCTTTGTTCTTCGAATGTACGCTGAATAAATAAAAGTGTGAATAATTTTATTGAATTTTATATAGAAGTTGAACACGGTCTTTGTTAGATACACATTCTCGATATAAAAACAAGGTATATCCAAGAGTCTTTTCGGTTTTATAGTCTTTTCGGTTGAACTTTTTTTGAAATAATATTATCTTCATATAGATGAGGATTGATAAATAGCGTTTTCAAGTAATCGTTGAAAAAGTGATGTGACAATGTGAAACAATTAAATATCCATAAACGGTATCAACATAAGAATGTACCTATAAGAAGTAAGGTTTTATAATATAAAACAATGTTCAAATAATCGTGTATAGTGCATGGCATAATAAGGAGCCCTTTTAAACACAAGATTATTTTGTTAGTCTATGTCTAATATAAGGGATAACGTGGTTTCAAATTTAGCGCGGACACAATTAACCCAAAGAATAGTTTGTATACCTTATATAAAGACATCCTTGATGCACAGAAGCCAGAGGACAGAGATCAGTTGCTCAGTTTATACTAAAAAGCCAATATATTGTCGGTGCCTATTTATGTTTAACTACATCTCCGTTTACTGAATCCACACACAAGATCAAGTACCACAGTGAACGCAACAGGGAATATTGACACAACCCGTTTAATCTGTTTCTCACGAAAGGTCAAAATAATATCTGCACACAGAAATTCTTTAAACGACACCCGTTAGTTGAAATGAAAAGTTTGCCAAATCGTGACAGTTTGATGTCTAGTTTGGTACGTTGTCAGATTAAACTTTAAATATTTGGAACGTCAGTGATCGTGACGTCTCTGGTAAGAATCATATATATAGGGAGTTTCCAGACTGGCGTTCTAAATATTCAACGTTTCCATATATCAAACAAACAATTAAAAAAACTGATTTTAAATTATTTTATTAAATATATTTTCGGATGCGTTCAACATTTTTTACAAGGATATATATATATATTAATTTTTCTATTATAGGATTTATTTATTTGCTTCCAAAACTCAACGATTCCTCATCAATTAGCTTTAACTAAGTACTGCAACGAAAGACAAACCAGTTTTGAAAAGCTTGAAAAGAAAAAAGTTATTTGTTCTTATTTAAAGTAATTTTGTATGTCTATGCTCAATAATGATCCACAAAAAGTATCAAACCTTTACATATGTTTCGAAAGATAAAACAAACATGCCACTAGCGGTGATTTGACATTGCATAACGCTTTTTAGCATCATCATACGTAATAAATTTTTTGACCGTTTTGATAATTTATACCATTCACCGCTGCAACTGAATCGATATTTATTTATTTATTTCGAATAATATTTACACATTTTTGTCGTGCAACAACTTTTTTTTAATAACATACAATTAAGATGTGCTTACTCTAAAATATAATTTTTACGACAGAATTAAATGACAATTGTAACGGATAATATTTCCTCAGCATAATTTTTTTTTTTATGTTAGAGAGAAAACCTTGTGTAAAATATTTCTAAATTCTAATGCTATCGATTATTGTAAGTATTTATTTATCTTATTTGCGACTCACCAAACATTAAATAATGATTCACTACCATCCATAATTTTTTGGCCTGGCCAAAAAATTATAAAAAAGTGTACACTTAATCCCAAGAATACTAGGCCATATCTTATCAGATGTATTTTTTGATCAAAATTATTAAATATCTAAAATGTTTTGTATTCAATGAAAATTATAGTCTAGTATATAAAACATATTGAAAACAAAAATAAAATTATCACCAAAAATAATGACGCTCCGAAAATCAAACAATTAAATAAAAGTACAACTAGATAAGTAGCACCAAAGGAGGAATTAATAAATTTAATATTACTGGAATTAAAATAATATAAGATATATAGTTTATAAGTATAAGATGAAAACAACAACGAATTCTCCAAAATTCAAATGAAAATGGTTTAAATGGCTTACTTTAGAACTGCATTATGAAGATCAACTGCTCTAGATATGCAAACAAATATTTTGCGATCAGCTTCTTTAAATGTATCAAGGCCGCATTCTGTTCCTTTTACTATTTTCGAAAGTCTAATAATACGTATTCTGAACAAGCAATGATTATTCATGCATAATTTTGAATATTGTTGTTGAGGTTATAAATACTTTTACATTCCATGATATTTTTCATGCAAACTTACTCTATAATTTTAAACATAGCATTTATATGCTGAACTGATTGAAAAAACGTTAGCTCATGTGAAAATGCTAAAAGTAAGGCAGCACAGCTCATAAAAAATAATACTACGTATAATTGATAAAAGTATTTTTCTTGATCTATATAGACTTCAACATAAATAGGAAGCTCTTTCTTAAAATAAGTTATATTCGGATCTTTGAGATAATTTATTACATCAGATAATACTGGAACTCCTTGAAATAATATGTTGACAGAAACTAAAAATACTATACATGAATTATTAAGTTTTTATTAGGTATATTATAATTTATAGTGCACAAAATTCATAAATCTATATAATTATATCGAAGCCCCTTACTCGCATAATTAATAATAGTTTTCAAACCCAACTTAGCGTATTGTTTTAATATCATCATTTCTTCTTCGTCATTCGTATCTTTCCAATGAATGAGAACATTTTCGTAAAAAATCTTCCTCTACAAATAAACAATTTTGTTAGTTGCATTATATAATATGTTTTAATTTATTGCAATGTAATTGCATTTATAGTGTAAATATTTCAATATACAAGCTCAAAGACGTGAGTTTTATACACGAGTGTAAAATTAACTTTTTGCACATGTGCCAAGAACGTTCTTTTTTGATACAGGAGACGGAAAATGTGATTGGTCACTTTGTAAACGTGCGTAAAAGTGCATTCAACGCGGAAAAATAATATAAGATACTTCTGAGTGCAAGTTGGCATCCTATTATACAGCGTTGCGGTATCCCTAACTGCACGCCGTGTCATAAAGTGCCACTAAGATCACACGTATCGTAATGTATCATTAATAGATTATTTTTTACCTGTTTTTCATTAATAAAAAACATAATAACTTTCATTTTAGTGCAAATGATCATGACTAATATTACTGTATTTTCTACTACAATATACAATTTTTTTTCTCTGTACTCTTGAAACAATCTAACACTCTGAACAAATTATTTTTCCATAAGTGAGGTTTGGGGACATTATATAGATTTGTGAACGAAAATATTTCTTACACACATAATTATGATAAGTAGTAAATTTCCAAAATGCATTAGACGTAATGTCATATTTTTGGTTCGGTTTTGAAACGGCCACCAACCAGCAGCCTTTTCTAATACAGTAACCGTTTGCCAAGCATAATATGGGAAGAACTTATCCTTAAAAAAAAATTATTTTTATTCAAAACTGCCCTCTTAGAACTTTTGTCCAGTATTCACCAGTCACTGGCCAATTCTGTCAAAAAAGAGCAGTGACTGGCCATTACTGACCAATAACTGGACAGTACTGCTGATTTTTTTCCAGGGTAACAATTTTATAACATTTCTAAAAACAGTTGCAAGCAAAATTAAAATTACAAAATAGTCTTCATTATATTTAATAGATACAACAATCTATTACATCTACGATGATTATATACATATTAATAATAAAGACTGACCAATTTTTTCCGTGTTATATATAATAATAAAAACATGTTTTGACAAAGAAATTTTTTTTAGTAAATTAAATTTTAGCTTTCTATTTAAAAAAGTTTGATTACTTAATTAACTTATTACTAAAAGCGAACTTTATACCGACACTATCTTTTACTAATCTAAACTGGTTTCAGCAAGAACAATGGGCTTTCCATCTAAATGCATTTTATGAATTGTACAGAGAAACAAAGGCATTCATTTATAAATAATGTTTCTTATGTCTTCTAGCTGTAATTTCCTTGAAACGATGATACTAATGAATAGATAAAGAATAGAAAACACTGTATTATTCAAATTTAAATCTTCGGCAATTTTCATTAGTTATTTGATCCCGAAGTAGTTTTCACTTCTGAAAAGGAGATTGCAATGAAAAGCTAGTAACAAAATAACTCAAAAAAATTTCAATATGTGCCTTTTGTTTATACTGTGTTTATTTATAATTATTCTTAGATTCCAATAAAATAAAATAAAAATGTACAATCTTTTATAAAAAGTCTTTCTTTTTTAATTCTATTACTTCATTCGGCAAGAGATCAAGATATACGGTCTTTAAACATAGTTATGTATACATCAAACTGAGAGGAAATTTTTTATTTTACTTTTAGCATAAGTTTATAGAAGTGTATATTTATAAAAGTGACAGTACGATAAAGTAATTTACGATTATTAAGCATATTACTATTAGAAGTAGATGAACATAAAAATGACTAAATGTTCTTTTGTTCGTGACAATAGAAAATAATTTTTTCTAATATTGTTAATCTACTCGTGCGTAAGGAAATCTTATTACAAAATAAAACATACAATTAAAAAATTATTTATTACCTCATTGTTTGCCATTTCTGCAGTAGCAAGATAACAATTTTATTTTTGATAAGGAAAGTTGTAAAGGGGTTAGTCTGTAACAATAATTGTGTAAGTAAGCTAGAGCACAATATATCCTTGGTAACACTTTGCATTGACTAAACTAAACTCTTAAGCACCCTTTTGTATCATAAAAACGCGCATAGAAATCGATATTTTAATTTCTAAATGATAGAAAACTAATAATATGAAACACGTTTAATATTGGTTTTCTGATGAAGAATTTAAATCAACCATTCCATAATTTATGCTACTTTTAACTTGCTGTCTGCGCATTGGAAATAATAAAAATCAATTTTCAGCATTAACATTAATATTTAAATTGGCTAGAAAGCAGAGCATAATTTTGTTTTAGAAATAGACATTTTTTTATGGCACATGCGCAAGACGATGAAGACAATGGGTAAAGGTATCTAAACTAATTATAATTTTTTGAAGCTGCTGCTATAGGCAGTGTTAATAATAAAAAAGCAGATCCTCTATAAATCTGAGCACTGAAAATATCCTGAAATTGGGATAGAGGTGCAAATAATGGAAAAGATAAAGTTACAGATGAAGATAGCGATAGAGTAAATACATTAAAAAAAAATTTAAAAAAAAGTATAGATAGTCACTAAAACAGACTTGTGCTACATTAATTTCAATCTCTTCAGATGATTATTTTGATTTAAATAATGATATAGTTTCTGGTAGAAAATAACCCAACCAAAATTACTTGGTTACTAATTATTGGGCAACCCTGTAAGCCAACGATTGTCCTCAATATAAGCCAATCGTTAACAAAAGGTTGGAAACTTTTTTAAATTATGTTTTGAAAAAAATTGTTATTTTAAAATTTTTTTGAAAAATTAATAAATTTTTGGAAACATCAAAAAATTTTAATTTTAGAAACTTTTGAAAATGTTGAGAAAATGAGCAACTGCAAAAGTGACTTCATTCTAATTTTTTTTGACTTCTTATCAATTTGTAAAACGTTTTTTAAGGTAGTTTACCGGCTGCACTGGTGCTCAATTAGGGTTTTTATTAGAACATTTCTTTAAGATATTATACAGTGTTATCTAATGCCAAAATCTTACAATTCATAGTATTAAACATTAGAATGGTGATATAAATTGTTTAAAGTATAAAATACTCTCAAAACTTGTAAGAGAGAGGAACACTGCGCACCTATATAAATATACTGATAGTATGGGATGAAAACTTTGAATTGTTGTATCTTAAAAAAAGGCCTCGTTTGCCCTATCCAACTATTTCTCCATGATTTGTATTGCTATTTTATACCATAAGCTAGTTCTTTTTAAATGTTCTAAGAAAACTCGCTTCGCAATTTAACTAAACGTCCTCAAAAATCGGTATACGCTTCCCATGTTAAAATACACAATTTCAAGGTCCAATATCTCTAAAAATAATGTCGCTTGGGGGGTAAAAAATATCCTAATAAAATAAATATTTCGGTGAATTACCTTAAGTCATAAAGCATGAGTAATTAACATTCTTACTAAATTTTTAATTTAGCCATTTATAAGCCAATGAACCTGATAAATCCGTGTCGAAATAAGGTACATTTCTACCCAACCGTTTGTGAAATCGTTGGCCAACGCACTCTAATTGGCTTACTAATGGCAAAGGGTTGGCTTACGTTTCTACCACAGGTTGTACTTAAATAATACATAACAAAGTGCAAAATTAAAAAACTATAATGTAATTGTTTCATTAAGTGTGTATTAAAGTGCATTCTACAATTTTCACATTTTGATGTTAATTCATATATTAAGATTTTTATTTTTCAAACACTTCCATGTTGACCAATAAAGACTACAACAAACCATAGTCCAGTTTTGAAAAGCTTTAAAAAACGATAAAATTCTTTATTATCATTATAAATCAACTTTGACTTTATTTACAGTACCTTAGTTAAACCAACAAACCTCTGCATAGTGTTTCCGAAGATAAAACAAACGTGCTACCAACTGTAAAATGACATTTTATAGCTCTTCTTAAAATCATTACACGTGATAAACCTTTCAACCGCTTTGGTAATTTATACCATTCGTGACTACAACTGAAAAAGTAATTATGCATTTGGTAATATTCAGATGATTGCTTACATTAAAAAGATTTGACCCAATGGTCAAAAAATTATAAAAATTTTTCTTCAATCCCAAAAACGGTAAGCTATATCTTACTATTTTTAATATTTCATTGAGATATCGTTACTTATCCTACCTAAAAGTTTATTCGATCGCTTTATCTTGAAAGAGTTTTATTTGTCGTCTGATTGGTCGGTCAGAAAAAGTCGCGTATGCTGGTCAATTTTGAATTCAAGTTGTATTTTAATTTGAATGAGAACGTAAAATGTAAAGCAATATAATGGTTGTAATAAACTAATAAATTCTTAAAATGATGTCAAATATATTTAAACAGACACTGATATTTAGAATCTCTTAAGTTTTACTCGCTTAGAATCTTCAAACTTGTGATTGTTTTCGCGCGCGATATATTAATGAATTTAAAACTTCTGCGCCTGAGCCTTTTATATGAAGCAGTTGTTACGCACGAAGCTCGTATAAAGTCACTAGTAAATTTAACACAAAAATGGAAATTACCAAAACACTCTAAAAATCAAGCAATTAAATAAAAGATGTTCATAATAATTAGTACAAAAAGCGGTATTAATCAATTGAATGTTACTGTAATTGAAATAATGTATTTTTCGCGTAAAATTGCAGTCTTGAGATAGAATAGCAGTATACAGTTCAACTACTCTGAATATACAAGCAAGCATTTTGCACTTCAGTTTCTTTCAGTATATTAAGGCCATATCTTTTACTATTTTCGAAAGTCTAACTAGTTAAAAAAATACACGTTTTAATGCAAACTTACTTTGTAATTTCAAACGAACCAATTATATCTTGAACGGATTGAAAGAATATTAGTTCATGAGATAATGCAATAAGTAAGGTACAGCTCATAAGAAACAATAACATGCATATGTAATCAAAGTATTTTTCTTGATCAGCAAAAACTTCAAAACAGAAATGAAGCTCTTTATTATAGCACGTTATGTTAGATTCTTTGAAATATTTTATTATATCATATAAAACTGGTCTTCTTTGAAATAATACGTTGATAGAAACTGAAAATACTATATAGTAATTTTAAAGCATATGTTATGCATCATCATAATTTATTTAAGTGCATAATACATTTAAGTACAACAAAATCATTTAAAAAATTATATCAAAAGGTATTTGCAAATTTAAGCGTCTTACTCGTGTGCGCAATCATAGTTTTCAAACGACATTCAGCATACAGTCTTGTTAAAATTATTTCCTTCTCCTTGCTTGTATGATTCCAAGACACGATAATGTTTTGGTAAAAAATATTTCTCTACAAAAACATTATTTATTTAAATTAATGACTTGCACTTTGATATCTGCACTACGTTATGGTCATATTTTTTACTATATTATTACAATATACGTGCTCAAAATACTGTGTAATTGCAATTATTATAAATTGGAAATAAACATTATATGAACTCATGCACAGTATAAGTAATTCTTACAATCATAAATATGTTTATTTTTAAGTTTCTAAAATATATTAAACGTGTTGTCATCTTTTTAACTATATGTAGAAATGGCGGCGAATCATCAGCTCCATTTTTTAATGTACTGACCATTTGCCAAGCAAAATATATCCAGTATTTTTCCTGAAATATATACAATTAATTTCAATTATATTATCTATAATTACAAATATTTTTTGAATTATTGTAAACGAAAAATAAATAACGCAATGGTATAACGCGATTTATAGACTATGGCAACTTTCTTCTAAAACAAAATCTATGATTAAATTAATCTCTCTTCAAAAAGTAATAATCAGATGTGTAACAATTATATGAACGTCTATATAGTAATAAAAAACTATTGACTGTAATTTTTGAAACAAAGAGAAGGTAAATTTAACATTGGTAGTATATCTATATAAATGATTTAAAATAACTATTAATTTTAAACAAATACGATTAAAATTCTCAATTTAAAAAAAAGTGTTTGCAATTATTTATTTCTACGTATCCTTGTACTTTATGCTGATATTATATTTTACTAATCTAAACTGAGCATCACCATTGGTAGAATGAGTTTTATATATCAACATTCATATTATGAATAGTACAATGACTAAGAGAAACAAAGGTTCTCATTTATGAATAATCTGTCTTATGTCTACCAGCTGTAATTTTCTTGAAACAAAGATACTGATGAATAATTGAAGAAAGAAAACACTGTATTATTAAAATTGAAATCTTCGCCAATTTTCATTACTTATTTGATTCTGAATTGGTTTTCATTTCTTAAGGGTAGATTGTGGTGGAAAGTTGGTATAACACAATAAGTAAAAGAAACGTTTAATTGCATCATATATTTAATTTGCTATGCCCTTCATAACGAATAAGCTACATTATTCTTAAGCTCAACAATGATCACTTTTTCTGCATTAAATAAAATTAAAATCAAAATTACTATATCTATTAAAAGATTAAAAGGTATTTGAACCAAGATTTTTGACGTTTAAAAATGATCTATGTATACTTACACAAGACTAATTTTGGTAAATTAAAATTAAAATCAATAAAATATCATTTATTAATTTATCCTTGATGGTAGGAAACATTGACTGCTGCCGACATACTGTGATAAACTTATTTAATACATAAATAGAAATATAAATAGACTGTCTACTACAGTGTTTTTTTTTAAATAGCAACCGCTAGAACAGTAAAATTTATAAAAACCTTAAGGAAATATCATTATAAAAACAAATGGTAAATAAAAATGTTTATTATTCAGTTTTTACCATTCCTTTTACCTCTGGTAAGTAGGATTATATATTACAATAACAGTAATCTGGCTTGTAAAGTACAATATACTTATATTTGGTAACTATTCATACAGACTAATATTCAACTCATATTAAAGCTTAACAAAAACATGCATTATACTAGATATTTTAATTTCTAGAAGATAATATACCACTGCGATAATGAAATACTTTGTTTGTTTTTTTATAGTCGCATTTAAATGAACTATCTTATAATTAATGATACTTTAAACTTCAGCGCTGAGTATAATATTTAAATTTATAACGTTGTTTTAAACTATATCTAATTGTCTATTCGCTTAAATGCTTACTTTAGTTACAAACTTCTTTTTTCTACTTCACCTAATATCAATCAAGAAACTTATATTATTATATTTTCTCTAATATAATAGTGTTTTATGAAAACTTATTGTTATTCAATCTTTGTATTCAATCTCGGTATTCAATCTTTGTAGATCTATTTGGACCAGCAATGTTCTGTTATGTGGCCTCTTTTTCGGCAATGACTACAGAATGCTTTATTGTACGGAGCAAATTTTTTATTAGGCAAGCGCTTTGTATTTGTGCTAGACAACCCTGCAAGCTGTTCTTGTTCTAATTTCACCTGATCATTGCAACGTCGAAGCATCGATGCCATTCTAATGGCGAAGCTTACAGCATCTTTAAATGGGACGTTGTCTATCGCATTCGCCATGTCGCGTAGCCCGTTTTTAAACTGCGAAGCAGCCACCCTATCCAGCGCTGCTTTTAGTTCAACAGCTTTGTCTGCGTCGGTCTTTTCGTTAGCAGCTTCTATACCGCGATCTAGAATTCGACTGATGCGGGCAGCGAAAATCTCGACGGATTCGTGCTTTTGTTGTTGCGGTTGACTCCACAAGTCTGAAAAGGCTTTGTTTACGTCAAAAACGAATGGAAAGCATGACTTCAATGCTGCGATCAGTTCATCCAGAGTATCCGGATTCTTTCCGTACAAATCAATCAGATCCCTCGCGAATCCCGTGATTTTACTGCGAACGAGCAAGGTAAAAAAATGCCTTTGTTCTGGTCTTACGAACGATTCGGCTGCTTTGCATTCTCTCAAGAAAGGTAGGAGATCCTCGTCTGTACTGTCGAAATCGGGAACTATTCCGATCGCCAACTCTAGTGACACATAAGAGCTTGATTCTAGAGATTCATTGTCGGAATCTGCTTCTTCAATGTCATTGTCTTTTCGCGAAGGAGACGAGTTAGATTTCGCGGAACAGCCCGACGACGTGCTTGGGACAGCATCTTCGATCGCCGGCTGCAACGGGTCTGACGGTTCTGCATAATCATCGAAAATGGGCTCCTCCTTTATCTTGGGCCCGCGGGTTGTCTTCGGTTTTGTAGGAGGTTTTGCTCGACGTTTTGCCGGAGGTTTTCTTGGGGTTTTTTTGGACTTCGAAATCGGCTCTTTCTTGACTTTACGCCCTCGAGTTATCCTCATTCTATCGCGCGCGACGACGACCGCGTGAGTCAGATATAATAGTAGAAGGTATAAGTACTTTGTTGTGCTCACCGTCGCCGCATCGCCGTTGAGACTCGCGAACAAGTGTCACGAAGTCACTTCACTAATTACAAAGCACGATTCACTGATTTACTTTTCCGCGTAAGCTCTGACGACGTGTTCATACACGAATCACTGGTCTTTCTATCTCGCACCTCGCTTCTTTGCTGTGAATTCTGAAATAAGCAAAATAAGGCAAACCAGTATTGCTTAGAAAAGGGTAGCAAAGAAGGCTGTAAGTATATAGCGCAAAAATATAATATCATAGGTCTGAAAAGCACACTTTGGCGCAGACGTACGCACCTGTTCAGCCAAGATATAAGCAACTGAAAAGATATTGGCCGTTGGCACGCGTTAGATAGTGTCTCCTTTGTTTCGAGGAACGGGCATTCGAGTCCCAGGAGTCTTCTTGCACTGGTCGTCAAGAGAGTAAAAATCTGACTGGCGCCTGTTTCTTCTCCGGGAAGGTTTGTACTTTGTGCACGCGCCACTCCTTTGTTAGAGTATATACGACTGTAGTGTTCTGCCTATAAAAAGGGCCACTTATGCAATATTATTGGTTCTGTGTGCACATTATTATTTATTGTAGACGCACCGAACAGACAATGGGTTTGCAATCCCGCATTTAACCGGTGTATAGAGTGGCGCCACGATCGAAATCGTATAAGCTTTTATTATATTGCAGGTGCATCGCATTTAATCGCGTGGAAAGTGGCGCCATTGTGTGCGGAGTAAAAAAAATAATGCAATCTCGTATTTTAAAGATAGAAACTACTTATATAAAAAATTTGTATATGTTTAAAAACTACATATAAGTATATAGAGACGCATCATTATGATGGAAGTATACCCGTTTGCGCATACCTACCTACATGATCCGGTCTGAAAACGGGAAAAACCTAGACGGTGGGCATGACATGTATACTTATAAAAATATAACGCTTTGAGTGTGAAAAATATAGCGCTTAGAATAATAAACTCACAGAACTAAGAGCCGAAAATATAACTAATAAGTTTCTACGACACGCATTCGATCGGAAATAGACAAAATACTTATGAAAAAGCTTCGTATGAATAAAATGTAACCCAATTTTTATCTTTATTCGCGACTTGAGGGAGACAACTTTTTGATTTTAAAAATTTTTTAATTGTTTGAAAAATTAAAAAAAAAATTTATTTTAAAGACTTGAAAACTAACTGTAAAGTCCCACTTTACAAGGGAACAAAGTGGCCACACAGTTAAGTCGTGAATAAAGTTCTATATACAACACGGGACTAAAATCGATTATTCTCTCGGGGGCCTCGGGTGATTACTTATAAACCCACCCGCGGGAATGATCAACGACTTTAGTCCCTTGTTGCATAATGTACTATTAGACTTAACTTTTTACCAATTATGAATCAATTATGTTAATAGCTAAGATTTATAAGTATCTCATTTTCGTTTCATGAAGTATGTATAGGAATTCTTTGTAACAAGTTAAGATTTTGACTATAGTATATAGTAAAACCTTGGCCATACAGTATTACTTAGTACACACTAATATACTAATGCTATAGGGTAGATGACAGGTAGCTCTATTTATTCATCTTATCGTGCGGAAAAGGTGTAAGTACTTACTATCTTAAAAAAAAGAAAGAAAAAATAATTTTGTCGATGTATTACGAATTATGTTTATTACGAAGAAAATAATACACTGCTTTTTTGGAACAGCATAAGAAAGTGCACAATTTCTAAATCGACATTCGACAGTGACTTTAGCTATTAATTACAACTGTACAATGTCAGTGGCATATTCGCGTGTAAAAAAGTAGCACATACTTTTTACAAGTTCTAAAAAATGTTCGCTTTTTGTTGAATTCTATTTTCTTTATAGATAAAATTTTGTTCAAGTATGTATCATATGGTCTTATAATATTGAGTCTTAGACAACTTTGCAACAAAAGAATCTGCATTTTGCTTACCGTAAATCGATACATCTAGAAATTAAAAAAAAATTGTTCTCTTCATATGTTTAACGAAGTTTAAGTTGAGTCATTTTCAACTTATTTAAAAAGACAAATTTTTAGATGGAAAACTCTACATTTTGTTAACAGGACTTGGTCTTTTATAATATATTTCTAATCTATTCTATATGTTGACGTTTTGGAGAAAAAATTACGTGAACGACTTCTACACCTAAACATTATTTTGTAAATAGTACTTTAGCTATTTTAATGCCTCGTTATAATTTATCCGCTTACATTAGTTTCATAAAAATTATTACAAATTAGCTTTGTATCTCATTGAAATATATTAAATAGAACAATTAGCTCTGTGATGATTCGATTTTCAAAACTGAATTGCTTCGAATTTATTATTTCAATCGCCTGCATTATTTCAAAGAAGTTACTTTGATGCAAAATAAAAAGACTGATTTGTTAGTGTGCACACATTTATTCCATGATCTCAAACAAACGTACTTACAGTATAACCCTAGTGTACAAAAATCAAATGAAAGAACATTTCTATATTGAAAAGATTCATTCTTAGCAAATATTATCTTTCTTATACGTATAAATTAAAAGATTATGATAATTTATGTGTCAAAGACTGATCTGATTGTTAGACACTTGCATTTTCAAAAACTCTACATGAAATTAACAAACAAAAAAATCATGATAAGCTTATTTACAATGTGTTTTTTAAATTATCAATCCAATGTATAACAACAAAAAGGGAGTGGTCTAATAATTACAAATGTTTATTAGCTCTTAAATAAAATAATCTACCTACTTAAATACAAGTTCTTCAAACGTTTTCCATATGGATTCTGCTTTACAACAGTAAGGTTACAATAAGCAACGAAATTGATACATCCATTTATTATAATTGATTTAGGACACTCCCTTGTATTGTTTTTCCACCCGATTAATGAAATTCGAAATTTCGACTATAAACTAAAAATAGAACATCTTTTAATTTCCGTAAATAACAATCGCGATGGTCGCGTATACTATGCGATGTTTCTACGTTGATATTTTGTCTGCGACATTAAAAGTAATATTATTACATGTATATACTTATAAGTATTCATATTTATATATAATTATATATATAAATTTTTAACGCTTTGCCTTAAATTCGAGGAAAGTCAATTATTTTACATTTTTTGAAGTTGTACTGCTTCCTCGTTAAATCGAGAAAATTTGTATCTATTGTGTACTTGTAAATACTTACAATACCTTGTTTACATTGTTTTTGATTAGTTGTAAGAAGAAACGTCATTTGAATTTCCCTTAAATATATATTAATAACTGATTGCATAATATGTTTAAAAAAGAGGTATTGTTCCTCATTGAGGGATCTAATTTATTTACAATTTCTTTGTTTTATTATACACATAAAATTGTTATTACTTTTTTATACAAGTAAAAAAAATCAATCAATTTTTAACAATGACCCAAACAAAATTTAATTTAAACTTATGCCACGTAATTATATACATGATATATATTTATCAGTATTTATAGCACCTGTATTTATTAATTTAGATTTGAATGAAAAACGCTAATTCACTAAAATATGTTAATATTTAATTTTGTAACTTTTCAACGTGCGTCATTATTTAAACAACAATTCACTGATTTTACAAAATTTGCCGATTAAACGTAAAACTAATCAAAATTTTTTAATTTGTGGGATGGAAAAATTCAATCATTCGATCGAAAGTTTTCATGAATGAAAAGTCCTGCACATAACCTATACATCATAATTTAATAACGTTTCTTCTTCAAATAACCAATCACGTCAGTTTAAAAAAATTATTTAGCTATTACCCAGAGGTGTCATTTTCTCAATGTTATTATTACGAAATACCCTGAAGTATTCGTATATCTCCACTTTCTTCTTCTTCTTCTTCGTCTTCCTGCAAGATAAAATTCAAGAATATTACTACTTTAATGTTAATTGGTTACTTTCTATAAGCACAGTATTAATATCTGGATTTATACAACACAATTATTCTAATTTTGTAGGAAAAAAAAGTCATTGTCTTCTTTTTTTCATGTTGAATAATATTGCTAATAATAGCTTGGGAGAAAATAGTGAACTTTTTTAATAATTAAGGTACTAGTTAAGGGGAGGTGAGAGCTGTAGCTTCGCAAATCCGCCACGGGGTATTTAGTATTTCAAATGCCAAAATAAAACTAAAAGCCGTATTGACATTTTCTTTCGGTAGAATGATTCACTTATCTCAAACCTATGGCGCTCTGCTCATTATATTGATGAAATTTCAAATTAAAAAAAGTTAATAAGTAAAATTGGTGTTTAAGGTTGGCGCTGTAATCGCATAAACACGCGTAAACACCCGCTCGAATTTCACAACTTGCCAAAAGTCCGATTGGTATTTTTTTTTTCGGTAGAATGATTCACTAAACTCAACACTATGGCGCTCTGGTCTTGGTTTTTCATTACAAGCTTTATTCAAAAAGTTATATGGATCAGAAAAACAGAGTTTTCAGCCTCCACATCCCCATAATGTATTAATATATTTATTTATACAGAATAATACTTACTTCATCAAATCCGAAGCAAGTCTCCATATCTTTCTGTAGTTTAGGATCGCTTCTTCGGAGATTCTTTGTTATTGGTACTTCCTCAAGTTTTAGTGATCCAACTATTTCTTGAGTTTCATCTTGTTCCATAATTTCATCTCCAGCTTCAGCAACAATGCCACTTTCTTGACTCAGTGGATCTTGCATTACTAAATCTCCATCTTCACTAGCTACAACTGCCATTCCCTAAAATTCATTATCATTATTAGTTTACGAAACAAAAGAATTATCAAATAAATTTTTTGAAAAATTTCTTACTTGCTCTGCAGCTTGATTATCTGGTAATTGAATGACTTCCAATACGACGTATTGCTGTCCATCACTTCCTTCAACTGCCATCATATCTTCTTCTTCCTCTTCCTCCTCTTCTTCTTCCTCGTCCTCGTCATCTTCATAACCTTTAAGTTTAGAAGCGATATCACCTGTTTGTTTAATATGTAACACGTTAGTCAATGATCATAAAAACAGATCATATCGTAAGCGCTCTGTAAAAATTTCTGGAGATATTTAAATACACGTCTTATATAAGACCATTGCTTCCCGTATACGGAAAAATAAGCGGAACATCAGAATAAAAAAAAAAAAATAAGATCATTGCTTGAATTGAATTATACCTGTTAAGACTTCTACTCTCTGTCCATCTATTATTTGAATCTTTTTTTGCCTTCCTATTTTTAAAGCTTGTTGTTTTTCTTGTAATGATGATTCTGGATCATGGACAGCCATATGACGGATCAAGTTACCTTTGTGTCTAATATTGAACAAAAAAATTACGATTATTTATATTATTTTTTAGTCATTATCTTTTTTGTATATCAGTATACTTCAGAATTTTAGTGGCAATTAAAAATTATATTATATACATTAATAAATGTAAAACATGCATATTATTAAAACATAAAGGCTTTGTAAAAGCAAATTATATAAAGTTTCGTATTTCGTGTATCTTACAAATCTTAAGAACATGAGATGTCAATCTTTTTTAAAGATGCAAAATATTTAAAAACTTTCAGGATTTAACGATTAATAATGCAGATAAATTCACAAGAAAACTGTATTAAAAGTAATAATAACAACATACCTGAATGGTCTCTCACACTCTGGACACTGGTGAGTTTTTTCTTGTGGAGGCGGCGGAACATAATTAGGATTGTGATAAAGATTGCAGTGTCTCTTCAGAAGTTGCTTCTGCCTGAAGGATTGGTAACAGTGGTCACATTGGTATGGCTTTTGATCCGTATGAATGAGCATGTGACTTTCTAAATGACGCGCTGATATTGAAGCATAGGGACAGAGATCGCACTTGTAACACTTTTCGCCTTCATGTGTTTTACTGTGCAGTTTGTAACTGTACCTAAAAAATATAACACAAGCAAAAAATGTTAATAGTTTTCCTTCTGTATTATGCACTTTAAAAATAATATTTGGGTTTCAGAAAGCTATACACGTGATTCTATTTTAAATGAACCTACAATTACATTTGTTCTGTAAAATATTGATAGAACCACTTTCTTTCATGAAAGTAAGAGAGACAGCTGTGTTATAGTTTCTTTTCTCATACTCATGGAAATGAATGGTTTCCTTAAAATTTTAAAGAACACATGCAATTGAAGCCTTATTCCTTCTAAATCAGTTAATAAGTTCAATATTCAGTGTAATAAAAATCATTTATACTTTGATCAAATTAATTTTGTAAAATTCACAATAATAAAATGTCTAAAGGTGAAATGTGAAAATGCCTTACCTATCGGGGAATGTTTTACCGCATCGTTTACACTTTAACGGTTTGTCAGAGGTGTGTAGTTTTTGTACATGAATTCTGAGATCTGTTTTTCTGCCACACGTTGTTGGACAAAGTTCACACTGAAAGACAGGTTTGTCCCCAACTAAAAAGTAAATGTTATTAATGTAATTGACATAGTCAAAATATAATTCAACTAATTAAGATAATGAAAACTTTTAATAAATAAAATATTACTAAATTATTTGATAATAATTAAAAAAAAAGTATATACTAACCATTATGAACAAGTTTATGAGCCTTTAAACTATTGGACTGAGTAAATCTTGCATTGCAGATATCACATTCATATGGCTTTTCACCAGTATGAATACGCAAGTGACGTTTTAATTTAAATGTGTCAGGACTTGCGTATGTACAGTGTGGACACTATACACAATTTAAGAATTAATAAATATTTTTTGGATGTTAAAAAGCAAGAAAATAAAAAATATTTTAAAGACATACTTGATATGGTCGCTCGCCAGTATGACATCGAATATGTCTTTTCAACTTTGACAGTTCTACAGAAGCATAGTCGCAATCATTACATTTGTGTGGCTTCTCATGAGTGTGTCTGTATCGAACATGTCTTACAAGTTCACCTGAAATTAATATTATTGCTCATTATAATAAATCAAAAATTCTATATGCTGAGTATCTTTCTTGCAAAGTTGATAATAACAATAATAAAAAAAAAGGAATTAATACTTGTTATTAGTTGTTATAATGAAATTTCTTATGAGTCTCACCTGAAGTTGTAAAGGCGCTGTCACAAAATTTACAGTTATGAGGCTTAGTTCCAGTATGTGTGTTGACATGATTTTGAAGTGAAGCTAGAGTTTTGAAACCTCTTTCACAAACACTACATTTGTGAGGCCTCTCTTCTGAGTGAGATTTCATATGCCGAGACAAAAGGTAACGTTTGGGACTGGTATAGTTGCAGTAGTTGCACATATGAGCTTGACTGACAGTTTGAGACTTCTTTGGAATAAATTTGACAATTTTTGTTTTATCGTCTTCAACCTCAGATTCAATAGCAGCATCATTGTCTTCATTATCTTCAAAGTCATAGACTGTAAGATCTTGCTCACCATCCTCACCTTCCCCATTTTCATTTTCAATTTTTCTTTCACTCTTTTCACCATCTGGCTGTTGCACTATGAGAACATAACTCACTTCTCCAGGATTCGAATCTGATGGAACAATTGTAACAGTTTGATAGGCTTCCCCAGAATTAAGAACCATCTGATTGTCTGATGTTTGTACCTTTAATTAATTTAATGATTAGCATTAATTTATTTGAAATGTTTGAGGAAAATATTATTATAGACAGAATTAAATAGAGTAAATAGATTACATTATTATCTGTGTCAACATGTTCAAGTTGTTCTATTTCTTGATACTGTTCTTCATTAGAACCTTCCTCAAGGTGACCATCCCCTTCATTTACTTCTTGTATCTGCACTTGTGTAAGAACAGGTGTGTCATCCCCACTAGCTTGGTAATAATACTGGCCATTTTGATCAACAAAATATGTTCCACCATCTTCTCCTGTAAGCCCCTCTACTTGTTGCACTAGAAAAAAAGACAAACTATTTGTTTTAACAATATTTATTTTAAATAATTGTATGAATAATATCATTTTGCATGTTGAAAAATTGAATATTATATTGTCAGACTGATAAATTATGATTTATGCTCACATTGTACATGCTGCAACTGCTCCCCTGTACCACCTTCAATTTCCTTATTAAAAGATTCGAGGTAGGTCTGTATTTCAGTTACAGACTCCTGATTCCCCTCTAACTTTATTGTTGTTACGTTTGACATGGTCACAACATTAATTTACAGTCTCTTTAATCTGCCCTCTCAATCTGAAAAATAAAATTAAAATAAAAAATAGCAAATTTGTTGTATTCAGTTCCAGGCTGAAGTACCATCGCTAAATATTTAATGTGCATAGTATTTCAAGTCCCCAATGAGTACCAAGTGTTTCAAATTTTTTGATACTTTTAAGACAGCAGCTAACTAAACATGCAAGAGAATAAATCAATAATCATATAATTTGTATACAGTGGCACTAATTGAAAAGAGCGAGAGATAACTGGAGAATCATAAGTTTCCACTGCAAATGCACAGAATAACAAGAGGTTTCAGTGCATAAAATTCATAAGCGGACATGGTTCAGCACGACCAGTCCAATGAACAAGTTTGAAAAAACAAGTGACCAAGGTGAATGAACACTAAGTAGTATCTGCAAACTTTGGGAAAAGAATGAAAAATATCGGTGGAGTTGAAGTCCAGGCAGAACTGAGCTAAAAAGCCAGTGGTGGCCAGAGGCCAAGTAGCCGTTGCAGGCTAGCACGAGACGGCCCAGCAGGAGCACATCCGGACGCCATGAGTCAGAGCAGCTCAGCTCAGCGAGGCCACTTCGGCGGCGTGGCCCCTGCAGCACGAGGCGCAGGAGTCTCGGTGCTGAACGGCAAGTGGCCGAGGCGCGGGCAGCGTCCCATGCAGACCCGGGTGCCACAGCAGCGGAGAGATCATATAAGTAGCTGTCCCGCCGCGCACCGAGTCGAGACTCGAGAGGGAGTTGCGGGCAAGCTGGTGCTGCTTTCGCCGACAGGACACAGGGGGCATTAAGCGGCAAAAATTTCAGAAAATTATCACCGTCGGCGCTGCCATCAATATGGAGAAGCTGGCCGAGGCCGCCGTCGGGCCGCGCTGGCGGCCGCCGACGACGACGAAGGTGCTGCTCTCGGCGCCGCCGCCACCGCCACACGCGCGCCGCCGCGGAAAACCACGAGAAATTCAGGAGCTGAGCTCCGACACTCACCATGTACATGCGTGCGCTGGGACGCGTCCGTCCCTTTGTCCTTCTGGTTCTACTCCGCACACTGCTCTGCTGAGCTCCTGATTAAGATATGGCTGCTGCTATAATGCTGCGCTCTGTCTTCTCCCTCGTTCTGCGCGGCCACGGGCAGTCTACTCCGACTATACAGTCTACAGTGTACGAGTACGTTGCGTGTCGTTGCCTGTGTGTGTGCGTGTGTGTGTGTGTGTGTGCGTGCGTGACGATGGGATTTTCGTACGTATATTTTCGGCAGGCAGGACCAGCAGTCTCTCCTCTACGCCTCGTACATCGCTCTCAAACATATATTCGTAGAATCCACACACGCACACATATATGTCTATATGTGGCTTTTGTATTCGCAGTATGCGAATAATATAGCTGCAGTGTGTAAGTACTTCGGATAATCGTTCGTGCGAGGGCGTTGTATAAGACCTCCGCCATATATACCCACACACACACACACACAAACTCTACACTCTTACTACGCTATTTATCTCTCTCTAGTCTCTCGCTCGTGCAGCCAGTGCCCGCATCAGGCCAATATGGCGATCGAAAAACCATGTCTCCGCGCGCGCGCACTTTTTCCAGGAACAAAATGTGGAAACCGGACCGACGCAATACCGTCAGCGCTCGGGCTCCTCCACTCCGGATTCGGCTCTCTTTGTCGCAGTTTCCTTGTAGAGTTGCTCTATTCTCGGAGATACTCGGATTTTTCGTGTTTTATTTCGCTGAGAATCCGAAAAAGATGAAAGCTACTTGTACAAGTTGACAATCGCCTGACACGTAGACGACGGTCATTTGTCACTTGGCAAGAATTAAGGTAGTTCAAATGGGCGGTGCGCGCGTAACTCTAAGTTGACTTCCATTGTGCTTCCGGTCGCTAAAGTGGCCGTTATTGCCTCGAGAGATCGTTGGATATTTTCGTACAGGCCGCAGGGTAGCGATAGTCTAATCAAGACAGTTCGCTTTAAGTTTTTGCAGAATCGAGAATGCTCAAAATAATTGGTCATGAGAATGTAACTGGAATTGATCTCGGTGGTATAGTCACGTGTGCAGAACTTCCGGTGGAGGACAGAGTGCGCGCACCGCCGAGATCAAATTCGATTGTTGCTTATAAATGTTTTTGAGTAAATGAGTTTTGTTTTCCGAACGCTGGATTGTTCGTTCAAAGTTGAGAAACAACAGTTTTCGGTACAAGTTTGCTGATACTTATACTCGAAAGATAATGAATGCTTTTAGTTTATTGGATTTGAAAATTAAACGGAGACGCGATATTTATTTCAAAGCACGGCATATTTATTATTGACGAATGGACGTAACGTAGAGGTATTTTATAAACTTTATTTTCATTTTAATTAAATGAAATGATTAATGTTAAAATCGCTTATTGCATGATTTATAAAGGTTGAAAAATCTTTTGAAACTTGTATGCAATTCGCAATTTTAACACTTAAGTATCCATTTATAATTATTTAGTTTATTAATTTTGTTAACTTATTAAAATATTTTTAAAATGAACCCGAAGAATAATCGAGTATGACAAATTTTGTTCAACAATTTAACGATACAAGTGTCAAGTAATCGTGTTGACATTATTTACTTATAAGTGAAGTATACGCATAGAGAGGCTCTATCAAAGCTCTAATAGTTACTTATGCAAGTACGATAACATACATTCAATGAAAAAATGTGCAAAATTGGTGCCGGTCGCCGGTGCAAATGATGATAAAAGAAAGCCGCATATTATCGCAGGAGAAGACGTGGTAAGTCGATCAGCTGATAACCTAACCCCAACCGTATAAGGAGAAAACAGCAGAAACAGCGACTGCCAGTGCGCCAGCAGCAGCAGCAGACCGCAGTAGTTCACTACCGCTCTCAAGACAATAGAAGTATACACATACGGTAGGTTAAAACGTTTATTTAAACAGCCGTACTATAAATAATTCAACTTATTTGTGAGTAAGTCGGTCGGGTTAGTTACATCGCTGAACTTTGCAAGCTGTCGTTTGCCTGCAGTGTGTTAGGTCTAGAACTCGACGTATATATTAGTCTCATCAGTGTAACCACGTGCGTTTTTTGCATCATTTCAGACAATGACGTTGGATAACGAAGCGGCGGCCGCTCCGACAGAGGAGAAAATTTCGAAGAAGGCTTTGAAAAAGCAGCAGAAACAGGAGGAAAAGCAGGCGAAGAAAAAGCCCGTAGAGGCCGAGGCTGCGATAGAACAGGAGGATACGTCTGTGGGAAAATATGGCCAAGTCAAGATGATTCAGAGTGCTGAGCCGCACGATGAGAGGAAGTTTGCGCACATCAAGGATTTGAACACAGAGCTGGCAGGCCAGGTTGTGTGGATCAGAGGTAGACTACATACGAGCAGAGGAAAGGGAAAGCAATGCTTCATTGTTGTTAGACAGCAGTCCCATTCTATACAAGGTTTGGCTGCTGTCAATGACAAGATCAGTAAGCAAATGGTCAAATTTATATCTGGTGTGACCAAAGAATCCATTGTTGATGTCGAAGCTAAAGTGCAAAAGGTACCAAATCCTATAGAGTCTTGTACTCAGAAGGATGTGGAAATACACATTGAACAATTCTTTGTGGTAAGTGCATCCGAGCCACAGCTGCCATTGCAAATTGAGGATGCTGCCAGGCCTGTCAATGATAACGATCCCTCTAATCTGAATATTAAGGTCAATCAAGATACAAGGCTTGATAACAGGATTCTGGACTTGAGAACACCAGCAAACCAAGCAATTTTCAGGCTAGAAGCTGGAGTCTGCAAGTTGTTCAGAGACATCCTGACAAATAAAGGATTCGTTGAAATTCATACTCCAAAAATTATATCTGCAGCTAGTGAAGGTGGTGCCAATGTGTTCACAGTGTCATACTTTAAAAGTTCTGCATACTTAGCACAGTCACCACAACTTTACAAGCAAATGGCTATTGCTGCAGATTTCGAAAAAGTTTTTACGGTTGGCGCGGTTTTTAGAGCAGAAGATTCCAATACACACAGGCATTTGACTGAGTTTGTTGGTTTGGATTTGGAAATGGCTTTTAAGTACCATTACCATGAGGTAATGGATACCATTGGACAAATGTTCACTGAACTCTTTAAAGGACTTCAAGAATCTTACCAAACTGAGATTGGAATTATTAATCAGCAGTACAGAGTGGAACCTTTCAAATTTTTGGATCCTCCATTGAAACTTGAATTCCCTCAGGCAGTAAAACTGCTGAGAGAAGCTGGAGTAGAAATGGGAGATGAAGATGATTTGTCAACACCAAGTGAAAAGCTTTTGGGTAAAATTATTAAGGCCAAGTATGACACTGATTTTTACATTCTTGACAAATATCCTTTGGCTGTCAGGCCGTTCTATACTATGCCTGATCCTGCAAATCCAAAAGCTTCTAACTCCTACGACATGTTTATGCGTGGAGAAGAAATCATTTCTGGAGCACAGAGGATTCATGATCCTGACTTTTTAACTGAAAGAGCAAAGCATCATGGCATAGACATAGAAAAGATCAAGGCCTACATTGATGCATTCAGATATGGTTGTCCACCACATGCTGGTGGTGGAATTGGAATGGAACGAGTTGTGATGCTATATCTTGGTTTGGATAACATAAGAAAGGTTTCCATGTTCCCTCGTGATCCCAAGCGTGTGACTCCTTAAAAGGATGTTAAATATGATATTAAAAATTTATACAGAAAACAGACTGTAACGAAAATGAATGTAAGTTTTAATAATTTTCAAGACTTATTATTCTGTATATATAGCATCTAATTTGGCTTCAAAATTCAAAACAATTTTTTGCATATTTACTTTCAAAAGATATTGTATACATATAAAATAGATTTAGTATTCTAAAAATAATTGTTATGAATTTTGATTACATGTTAGTGCTATATGAACAAAGATTCAGATTGGAAAAACTTTAATAAATAAATTTTTTTATGTATATTATACAAAAATTGAATTCTTGAACAAAATAATCCTCTTTAATTTGTCTTTAGTTTCTGCTAGGAAATATGCATAATTCTTTTAAAAACTTTGATGTTGCAAGTGATTGTCTATTATCTTATCTTCTTATATTAATTAAATTGCTATTCCAATTTATGTGACAACTTAAAATTATTTTATTGTAAATATTGTGTGCCTTTTAACCAATATATATTTATTTATTGTTTGTGTTAGAATGGGTATTTATACCAATCCATGTAATCTTATAATTTTACATACATTTTTGTTTTTATTTTTTTACGAATTTAAGTAGAAAGTTTACAAAGTTTTAGCAACTACACTTTATAAGTCATAGAATACATAGCAAATGCACCAACAAATTGTAAACGTGTTATTCTAAAAACATTCCTTTTAATTTGGACACTTTGTTATTATGATTATAGGTTTGTGTAGGCAAATTATGCATTCTCATAGACACTTGAAATCACTTTTGTTGTCTGAAGAAATCATGGAATGTTAAATTTATAAATACATGTTTTACCAAAAAACTTAACACTAACACCTAAGATGACAAACACAATACAGGTAAAAGTTTATAAAAATAGTTTCCATGTCGTCAATTTTTTTGCTATAATCCTTCATTGTTTTTGGTAAAAAAAGTCTTCATGCATACATTGTAAGCGTTACCCAAGCACGTGTCTCAACAACAAGTAAATATTTTGGTATAAGCTGATATAATATTTGAGACTTACGCTTTTTAAATCGACGCAAAATATGACATGATAAAAAAATTCATTTCAATTTTAAAAATTAGATAATGTAAGTAAATTTATCAGAAAATTGTTGTTTGACGCGTATCTTGTCAAAGAAGTTTCATTGCCTATTTAACAACATTGATCAAAAATAATTACTTCCTCGTTAAAAATTGCAAACTTGTTCCTGATAATTTTACTCACATTCACTATTAAAAACGTAGTTAACAAATAAAGTTTGGTAAACGCCCCAACAAGAAAAATAATTAACAGAAACTTTGAAAGGTAAATGGCCTCTCTTGGAAATTTTATAAGTGCCTCATGCACGCTGAAAAGCTTACACTACTTTTCAAGACTAGATTTCGTCATGAACTGCTGTTACAATCGGATCTTCAACATTATGGCAATTTCTCTCTTCAGTGGAATTTAAGATATTGATATTTAGAATGTAAACGATCAATGAGAGGAGAAAGAGTATGGTGAGTATAGAGAGCTGCAAAATTCGCTTTATTAACGTCATGTCATTTTGAAGCTTCACTGATCGTTCCTCTATACGAGTTATCTACAAAAAAATATATATATATATTTATCATGAACAAAAGTGGCTTCTAATTTGAAAATATATTAATATTTTAACTATAAGATTAATCGAACCTTTGAAAATAATGAATTAATTAAATTGTCTGATCCAGAAGCTCCAGTAGAATAAGTCATGCTTGACCTTAAACCATCCGCTCCTTCACTTCCATCGCGACACATTAATCTATGCTGTTCTGCAGTCGCGCCATTTGCCTGGAAAAAAATGGTCAGTATATTTTTTATTTTCATTTATCGTTTATAAATGATTGTCTAAATACCTTCCAAAAATCAACCAACTCTTGTGTGGTTATTTTTGTATCTTGAATTGGAAGACACATTATTAGAAATCTATCGTTTGGTAAAAGATTTCGAGAATTGTAACCAGGCTGTAACGTAATTGTAACTGTAATTTTTTGAGATGCTAAAAGAATTCCTGTATTTGGTCGAACTTTAAATTTCTCTGGAGATGTAGTTTTTATCTGTAATATTGAAACAAACAAATCAAGAATTGAACGCATTTCGTTGTCTTAATATTCTTAATACAAAATTCCAGACTAACTTTGTAAGACAGATTTTTGTCTGTCATAATATTTTTTAAGGATACTGTTCCAACAACTTCATTTCCTGTCTTATTAAACATTAATATATCTGGTTCCACTGCTAACACTATACACAAATGTGCCTGTATTAATATCATAAAATGTATCACCAATTTAAAATTAAAATCAAAATCTTACTGGCTTCTTCATTTCTTGGTTGATCACCAAATCCAGTTGCAGCTTGTTCAGTCAAAGGTGAACCTCCAGCAAAATGAACCTTGATAAAAAAATGTATGATTCAAATCATTTTGCATTAGCCTTTACAGTGCATTTTTAAGAAATATACCAATACCTTTCTATTATCTAATTTTCCATTAATAAGACCAGATTGCGCTTCAGGAACAAATGTAAAAGTATAGTCATTATTACCACCCCATATTTTTAATGCTACATTAGGATCTACTAAATCTTTCAAAGTAGACTTCTTGACAAATTTAATTTTCGGAATCGCCTTGGCAGGCAACCACGATTTTATAATATTGAAGGCAGCATTTAATACCCATGGCATTTCAAGTATTATGATATAATTCAGAAAATTAGGATAGTAGTTCTTAAATAGGCCTATTAAAAATTTTGTTAATTCCATATCTAAATTAGAAAGACCTGCATCAATCATATCAAAAAATAACGAGATTTGGTCTCCGTTTCCTTGCCTGTAAATAATTATTATCATTAGTGTATCTATTTTATTTATAAATGTAGTACAAAGTGCTGAATGATTGGTACCTCTCAAGTCTTTCAAACCAATAAACAATACACCTTTGGAGTTCTGCAAAATCTCTTGAACCCTTTGAATGTAATTTTGATCTAATAACAAAAAGCTTCTTTCCATCTTTATCTTTTCCATAACCAAAACAAACTCCATCTTCAAGGTATTCCTTTATAACATTACTTTCAGTTATGTCTGCAAAATACAAAATAGACTGTTTGAATTTTGTCACAAAATGTATAACTTTCTAAGATTAATGTGCTACTCAATGAAAGAAGTATTATGCATACTGTTAGTGCCGAAATTTCTCCTCCATTCGCAAGTTTCCCATAACATTTTTAAGGAATCTTGAACATTGTATTCATTGTGTTCTAAAAAACGCCGTAACCAATCGTCTCCTGATTTCACTTTGTTGATGTCAGCTGGATGAAATTCCCCTAGAAAATATGATAATATACAATAATTTATTTGCACTTCATCTTTTATTGTTTGCAGTTGAAAGAAAGTAAATAAATTATTTATTTTGTAGGCACATTATAAGCCTGCCAATTCATATGAAGGTAATTAATTCTGAACACATTAAAGATGGATTGTATATTAATGAATGAAATTAAATAACACTTATTTCCTTACAATATACTTAAAATCATTGTTACCGCACACATCAAGCTATGAATATTAATACATTTTTACACGTTTTAACCTTTGATGCTTTATGATGAGTGTGCCTCTAAAAAACCACCTGCTGTCCTTGGTAATAAATAATAAAGCAGATTTTTAATATTACTACTATTTAGAATTTTCTTACGTAATCAGCAAATTTATAATTCAACAAAAAAATTATTTCTTTAATGAATCATCTCTGAAAATCACTTTAAATTATTTTTCCAAATGCTATATGATAATCTTTCTGAACAGATGTTATCAATTTCATAATTGTGCAATTTATCATTGTGACTTTTAACCAAGTTACAAAGATCAATCTTACAAATTTTAGATATCCCGCAGCATTTATTTAATTTTTTATCTTTCATGATTAACTTTGGAAAAGATAAGAAAAAATCAAATAAACTAACTTTGAATTCTTTACTTATGAAAAGCCTGTTTGAATTGTTATCAAACCTTTGATTAGCTTCACCATCAATATCACATTAGGACATATCATATGTCATCAACTCATAATTGATAGTTATCTTGACTGTTCAAGGATCATTACAAAATATCTACTACTGTCCAGTCTACTGTCTAATTGCATAATCAAAGCAAACATAGCATTAAATCCCTAGAAAAGAATAAAAAAACAATCTCTCTCCGTCTCGTATACGGCAGACAGTTTTTGCATAAGAAAACCTAAATCCGACTACTTATGCGTAAATATTTGCCTTCAAAGTTAGTTTCGCAACAAAAGGCGTTACAAGTCGACAGCAAATATCAAATATATGCTCGCGCTTGCACAGCCACTGCAGTACACTCGAAGCAAGCGTAAGTATACGAGAGAGAAAAAAAATTGTTTTTCGGCACATTCTCTGGAGAGAGTTACGTAAAAACGACACAAGGCCGCGTTGTCGTTGCTATAATAACTTAGCATTGCATTTAAACTCCGGCCACTCGCGTCTGGAGACATCATAATTCGCCGAAAAAGATTCCACACATTACAAATATATCAGCTATAGGAGCGTATGTGTGATAAATGTATACGTGAAGGTGAAAATATAGTTGCCTACTCAAGTCAGGCGGTCCCTCGTCCTCGAGTTTTTTCAAGAACTTTTCGCGCAGCTCCACGATTTTCTGCGCCTTATCCGCGTCCATGATTTCAGTCTCTTCCTCGGCGACGTCCTGCGCTCCGGGTCACTTTAGCCTCCCTCACTGATTTTGTCGCTTCGACCGCGTAAGCTTACACCGGACACGTATAGTCGCACGGTGTGTGTAATGTGCACGTATTTCAGTGCACTGGCCAACTCATGGACAGAGAGCGAGAGCAGAAGGAGAGAAAGGAGGAGGAGGAGGCGGCGGAGAATGCGACCGGCGATAAAGAAAAAATATATACGCCGGATTGTTTATCTGCGAAATGAGGATTGGGGCAGCGAGCCCAGCATGCCGGCGGGCGCGCGACAACTGTTTTCTTTCGGCTTGATGCGTGTGCCCGAGTCGCGGCGATGTTGACCCGCCGCTGTGTGCAGTGTGAGTGTGACTGACTTTCGACCGCCGAGCCGACAACGAAAGCCCGCACAGACAGAGTAACTGCTGATGACGTTGAAATTGGTCGGAATCGAATTACTTGCCGAAGATAAACGCGTATAAGTACCTATATTTCACGTGCGCGCGGCGGCCCGTCGCCCCGTCTGCAGTGCCGCCTGATGGCGCTGATATAAGTAGTCTGCGGTATGTTGTGTGATATATTTTATTATATTCTCACGTTCGCAAAGTCGTGGGGGCGCTGCAACCCGCGCGAATCTGCGCTTTTGATACTATACTTGTATACATAGGTTTGTGTAGGTATATATATATATATAAGCTCAGTGTGTTAAGCGGAGCCGCTTTATAGCCGGCAGCTGGTATCGTGAATTCATTGCGGGAGTTTTAAATGCACGTGTTCGATTTCTCGTCATATTATAACATAGGGGATTGATTTAATTAACTATCGATTAAACCAAGAAAATTGTAGTCGTCAATTTTGAAATTAACAATACGTATATTGCAGTTTTATTAATTGTAAAAAAGAGTAGTTTAGTCTAGAATACTTGCGGATTTGCCTGTTTCAGTAGTAAAAGGCTGGGCTGGCAAGACGCGCGCAATAGTTTTATTCGTGCATGTTTACGATAAGAAATGCTGTTCCGCAGTCCAGGCTTTTGCAAAACTAGTATAAAACGTACAGTGCATACGTGCATTTCCAAAATAATTCTAGATGTATAATAAAAAGAAGTTAGAAGTTTTATCAAGCACAGAAGTCCAGGAAGAAGTAAATTATGATCAATCTAGCAATGAAGTCAGTGTATGTACATATTATACAAGCGTCGTATGCGTAGATCGAGTTATAAATATATAATTAATTCTATAAAATCGTTGACGTTTGTAATTCAGTAGATTGCTCAATGCCATTACGTGTGTACAAGTTTCTTTCAATCGAGTCTTGATAGAATAATTTTACGAATATTGCTAATTTTAAAGACGTTTAATAAAAAAAACTTCTTTACTAAAAATCGGTCGTTTCCTTTATTGTTCGTTCTTATAAATTGTAAATCAACTTAACAAATCTAGAATTGGAATGGTGTATACCTACGTATAATATATAAATAAATGCTAAAATACTTTGAACATTTACATTAAATTCTACACATGCTCTAAATTATTTACAAATATTTTCAGATTCGATCGTTTCTCCAAAAGTAAACTAATGCTATAGAAAGTACGAATTACGAGTAATCGGGTTCTTGAAATCTTCCCGCAATTCCTTTAACACACCAACAATCTTAATCTCCCGACTCTGTAAACATATGCCAAACCTGGCGTAGCTTTTCGAGCGTATCTCTTCTAATCTGGCTTTTATGCTTCAACAATAGCTCCATTTCGGTGCAGATATTTTCTGCCCGTTTCTCCACATCCTCTAAGCCGCTGTTGTTCTTGATGAGGTTACCACTTGCTTCCTCGTCCAGCTTCAGTACCTTTTCCTCCCGGTCGGCCTGACTCCTTTGGTAACACTCGTGCTTCTTCAGGTCTAGAGTGGTGCTGCTCAGAACAGCGAAGAATTCGTCGTGGCTCCGAAAACCAGCCAGAGAATGGACGATTTCGCCGGAGATGTAGGCGGGAAGCGTTCGCGAGACCTCGGACTGAGCGTTTTTGATGGACAGGGCGACGGATGATATGAGGCCGGCGTTGGGACAGGCGCGTGTGAGATGCTCGAAACTTTCGAAGGCTTCTTGCTGGACGTAGGGCTTGACGTCGCCGAGAAGTCGACAGTACATCTCGGCTACGACGCTCGAGTCGACTTCGGTCAGATGAGCAGACCAACGGTACAGCAGGTGACAGAGCTCCAGGCGCAGTGCACTCGAGGCGTACGGGTAGAGCGAAGTCGTGGATTCGAGAATCTATTAAAAGTAAAGAGCATTGATTCGTTGCATAGGTTTCGTGAATAATTTAATTTTACTAACCGAGGTTATATACTTGGATTCAACTTCTTGAGGATGTGTAGCACGAATCAAGGCAATCGCGAGATCCTCCAAAAGTAGCCGTAATGTGCCTTCGCAGTCGCCTAATATGTAGACAAGCTTGTTCCACATATTGACGAAGGTGTCGATCGATTGCTTGTCCTGGGGAACGTCGCAAGCTTCGATAATCGATAAATTTTTCACCTTGAACAATTGAAAACTAACATTTAAACAATTCCTTATTGCAATACTTTTGATAGAATATAAGTCGGAAGAGCACGACGATCGACTTACCAGTGAACCTAAATTATGTAACGTGGGCTGCTCTTCCAATGTCTTTAAATTAGACGCTATTTCGGAATTCGCTGTTGAGGCATCAGTCCGTTGTCGAAGCAACTGCATCTTCTGCGGATCGACGATCCGAGCTAGGCAACTCCACTTATGTGGATCGGACGACTTTTCAATGCTATTGATGACTTCAATCTTATCCTTCTCCGAAAGAAACGCGTACTGACGGCTCAGTAGCCTAGACAGCATAACAACGTTGACATTGTGTTTTCGCTCTCCGAGCAACTCGTAGATCTGCATTAAATGCTTGAAGTGATTGAAGCACATTTCAGAAGAGCCTAATCTGTATGTGCAGACGAATCAAAATAAAAGTTTGTTTTGAATATTATATTTGGAATCGCAAGAAATATTTTCGAGGCACTGGTTACCTGCAAAGAAAGCACCAAACGTCGGAGCTGAGTAAGGAGCTAAAAAATCCCCCACTGAGCAAGTGCTTTATCAGCAGAATCACAAGTTCGGAAAAATCTGCGTCTGGAATGTGACAAACGAGCGAAAAAATACTGAGGCAGGTAGCTTCGTAAATGTTCGCTACGTAAAAGCCTTGTCCAGCGTCTCGGGACAACTGAATTTCTTGCTTTCCCACGCAAATTTCTCTTGTCACTATCCAAACATTGTAAAAAAATATCAATATACCGTCTCTTATTCACAAACGTATACTGTGCATACCTCTATATAATATTCAACTTACATCTATCGATATTTTTAAAACAAGCGTCCAAAATATTAAATTCTTTGTTACACCAGTCTCGTTGCACCTCGTATGGTAATGCTGAAATCTTTTTTACAATCTTTAACAGCAACAAATGATAACCAAGAGCGTCATCTTCAATACTTTTATTGTAATCAAAAAAGCCCTAAGAATACATATGTTCAAATAATTAACAATCTACATGCTCCAATCATAGTTTATTGATTAAACAACGTACCGATTTAAAAGTGTCATTTTTAAAAATGATGTCCAAAAATGGCTCAATCATGAATACAAAATTGGAAACAATAAATCTTATAAATTCCGGATGATAGCCATCAAGTTTCAAGCAATGCTCGGTATACCTGCAAATGATATTTCGTTTGATTATTTTGTCCATGAAAATATAGGTAATCAGGTACAATGAAAGCATACCTGAATAAATTTGCGAGCATGAGAATAATGGTCACCATGACGTCATTACGTATCCAACCGCAATAAGTGTCGCATAACTTTTCTAAAATCTTGAACAGAAGTCGACAGCAAAGAACGGATCGTTCATTGGAGGAACGTTGGCTTTTCTGCAATCAATGGATTATAATGACCTGGTATATTATATGCAAAAGCGAAATATATAAAATTTAATTAGAATATACGTACTTGGTTGATAGCCGACAAAACAGTAACAATACTTTCAGACAACCCCCGAAAATGTTGCGTTACCGTACTCGGGGAAATGTTCTTCATTTCAATGTTATAATTCGAAGAAAGTTTTCCAAACCTTTTCCACATATCTGTCAGCGTCTTGGCGTCCATACCACTGGTTAACGTTGCAATCTTTCCCGTTTCGTCGATTACTATGGAAATAGGCGCTGGTTAGAATGAATCGCAGAATGAATATTATATATTTATATTACAAAATTTGTGTCTTATCACTTTTCAACAGAAGGTTCATTTCAACTTCTTGATTCGTGTCAAACGAAATAATCGAATCCATCAGCGAATAAAAGACATTCAAAGTATTGACGCATTGTCGAAAAAGTGTAGTCAAAATTTCCGAAACTGAGTTAAAGTAGTCCCCGTAATACGCCGTACTGTAAAATGGATATAGTTGCGTTATGTGCGCAAAACATTTAAATTAATTCATTACGAGATGTATTATTTTTTACCTATTCTTGCAGTGACGCAGCATGTCAGCCATAACATCAAATAAACTTGCGGGAAAGCTTTTGATATCGATGATAGATACTTTCTCCAAGGCCTTGATGTGACTTATGCATAGATCCCAGCATTTGAATAAATTAACCAAAACGTTCAGTTGATTTTTCACATTTGTTGTTTCATTTTGTTTGCTTCGCAATAACTCGTTAATAGTATTAATAACCTAGTAGAAATATCATTGGATGCTGTAGAAAAGATGGTATCAAGATCGTACGTGTACAAAATTTGTTTAAAATAAGCATACCTCGAAATATATTTTTTGTGCACCAATGAGCGCTGTATTGAATATCTTTTCGTCCAAGATATCTATCGGTGCATTTCGTATGCTATTGCTGGAAAAAAAGTTCTGCAGCTCTTCCAACTTTTCCTCGATACAACGATCATTGTTTAATACCTCGTGCATCTAAATATGTTAAGGATTATAATAATAATGTAAGAAATAAATACAATTTTAGAAGAATATAAACAGGATGTGCAATGAAATTAAAATAGGCATATTATTATGACCACGTGGTTTCTTCCTCAAATTAATTGTGATTATAAAAAGGATATTTTTAACAATAAAATTTGATCCTCAAGATCCGATTGACTAGACATCATCTCGGAGAAAAAGGAGTCCTCATCGAGGAAGTCATGCGATGGTGCCTCCGACATTTTCAGCCTGTTTCTGCCTTCCTGAAAACGAGAAAAGAAAAACCTTTGTAAGATAACGTTTGGCTAAAAGCATACGTCGACAGGTGTTGGTACAGTGCCAAACAATAATACGCGGCATCTTAAATGCGAGAATCTCAAAGTAGGCAGCGATTGCGCGCGCGCTTCATACCTATATACATGCCAAATGCTAGATGGCGAAAGTTTAGCGATTAGCCGCAATATCTGGTATCTAACGGCCATTGCACGCGCTCACCGCGAACTTCCAGTATACACATCGCTCATTTATACTCCGTATATTCGAGGTGATTTGAATTGTTTGCTGTGCGTCTGTGTGCGGAGAAGGTATAATAGGGACTCCGCGGAATCGTGCGGCAATCGCGCATCGTCTATCGGATTAAGCGCGGTCAATTAAGCCGGTTTAACTTGCGCTTTCATATCGAATCTCAATTATATATACCTATATAATTGGCGATTTTTAAGGTATTTTTGATAAAAAGGACGATGGATCTCGTCATTCCTTCTTTATATAAAAAGTGCAACTGTTTTGAATCCGTTATAACTCGAGAACTAATAAACTGTGCAACTTCTGAGGAAAAATCGTGGTAATTGAGTATGATAAGAACTATCCTTTCTGAATAAATATCGAGTTGTTGTACTAATTATTTCCTGAGATATCGATGCTCGACCAAAAGAGGATGTGGTGTGAGACGATTCTTGAAAATCGAAGGTTATGAATGAAAAAGATGCCATAAACGATCGATACATAGCACGTTATCACCTTAACGATGGTGGCTCCTTATAATACTAGAAATAATTTACAACAATACGGTTTTTTTTTTTTTAATTACGTATGCTATTTTGACAATACACGCCAGTTTACCAGTTTACGCGAATAAATTCAGTAAATTAAGTATATAAAATCGCAGTGCGGCAAAAAGTTATGGGCTCATAGGTAAACGAATAAATGCCAATGGATATTCCTCACTGTTGGAGTCACGTGCGCAGATATAACCGAAAAGTAACTAACGCCTATATAGTCCTTTTGTAATTTGAAACTTTCCTATTTAAAGTTTTTGCAAACAAACAGTAGGCGCCAGGAAGTGCTAATGAAGTAGATAAAAGAGAGGCGAACCCGACAGCAGATAACGGAGCCAGGCTAATATAAGTGCTGAGGTACGAGAACAGAGGGAGTCAAAAAGTGATTGAGTTTGGATTGTTTTTCCACAGTCTGAAACAAAGAATTCAAGGGATTCGATCATTATAATTTAACTGTAATATAGGTACTCTTACTTAGGCACAGAACAACTAAGCTGGTTCCCTGTGAGAACTGAACGCAATTCGAAGCTTCGAATTAGAAATATATATTTTTTAATTAATTAATTAAACCAGTCGTGAATCGAACATCATTATGAAAAATTTTACGTTTTTGTGCCTGGCGGTTATCGTCGCTTTCATCTACTGCACGTCTGTCGTCCAAGCCAGGAGACCAGACCCTAAATTCTTTCATGCCTACGAAGGTAATGTATACTATTAGATGTATACTATTAAGAATAAAATATTGATTTTATAGATTGTACGGGGAAAAATAGCCTCGAGGCTTGCCGTCACCAAAGCTATTCCGATGGACATTGCGTCGGTCGTCGAACAATTGAGTGCTCCGGAGATAAGCTTCGTCATAAAGATATACTAATTTATCAGCAAAGTGCGCCACGCGCACATAAGCATTATAAAGCTTTTCTGCACTTGTAGTCGAATCAAATTTATCAACTATAAAAGTTCAATGCGATACTAATCGCTATGTCTCCCTTTTATAAATGGAATAGTTTTTTCTTCATTATAATAAAGACTTTAAAGAATAATAAATAAATGTATCCTTCAATACTAAATCATCAGCTTAAATATACCCGAGTTCCATTTACCGAAGTAATACAGGACATAATAAAGAGGGTCCTTTTACCATCTCCTCTATAATACTTTCGACTGCTCGTCACCGGCTGATATATACACGCCACGCCACAGCTTGGAACCCAGCCCGTGGCAAAAAGCAAGAGTATAATGCACTTAACGAAGAAAAACAAACAGAAACGCCCACAAAAAAAAAGAAGATCTGAGTGTCATAGAAGAAGAAGAAGAGGAAGAGAAGAGAGAAGTGCGATTTGAATGATTGGCCTGAGGGGTAAGGATGCCATGGTAACTGCGGACAACAAGCTGTCAGATGATAGGCAAAGTTTTGATCAATAACAGGTGACTGCCATGGAAAGAGCGAGAGGCCGACTTCTGCCGACAAACAAGGGCCTCGACGGCGCAAGATAGACAGAGCTACGGCTATAAGATTTTAGATTTAGATTTCGCTTCGAGGATAGGGAATCGCGAGTGGGGAGTATAGGGAGAGAGAGAGAGAGAGAGAGAGAGAGAGAGTTGAGGGCGAGTGAGATATATAGATAAGCACGGATAGCGGAGTAGATCGAGTGGAATATGACATTCGAAGAAAGTGGGTGTCGAGTGGGAGGAAGACGATGAGAAATGGTTGAGAAAGGTGACACAAATAGCTGGGATACGACGTGACACTTGTGATGCACGCTCTTAAATTTTCTTTGCAGGAATAAAGATTGGGAGTCTTTATAATACGTTGATTAATCGCATGTCAACTTTATTAATATTCTCTGAAAATCCTTACTGCCTGGTAAAACAATGATAACATTAATTAATGATTTCATGAGCTTTTATACTTGAATAAAAAAAAAAAACAACCTCGAATATATCATCGCTTTAAAATTTTGCTCCACTTTTCAATACTCATCACGATAAATCAATATATTATTGTACGCAGCTTAAACGAAGTGCTATAAAAAAAACTGCTCGATTCAACCCTCAATCATTCCATTAAAAAAGTCCAGATTCATCGATTGCCCGGACGATCATCGTCCTTCACGCAGGTACACCACTTCTTTACAATATGCAACAATACATGCTGAAAGAACGACAGCAGGTGCGTCACACACATACGGCTGAGCTTCGAGGAAGCGTGTAAGCAACGCGACGTACGAGGAAAAACAACACGAGGCGCCGGGGGTGACTCCGTAGAGGGAGAAGAGCGAAGAGCGTAAGGAGAGTCAGTCAGGGCGCAGTCAGTCAGTCAGTCAGTCAGCGTGTGCCCGCAGAGCCGGCGAGCGAAGTGAGCGCGCGCCGCTCGCCTCTGCCGATATGAACGAAAGTCCTGCCTGCAGTTATTTTACTTTAATTTTCACGGGTTTCGGAAGTTGACTCCGTTCAAGTGTTGATTTTTTTGACAGAAGAATTTCTGTGAGTGCTGTATTTATATTTGCAGTATAGAAGGACTATGTAGAGCGCACGTAGTTTTCGTTTTATTAGAGGGTTCGCACACGTTTACGACACACGCGCAACGCGCAAAACTAGTTCACCTCAAAAAAATTCCTGCCTCGATGCATACGAAATATGCTCGTTAAAGCAATTTTCAATTTATACATATTACAATTTTGATTAAAGAAACTTTGCAATTATTTCGTTATTCAGCTATGAACAAGTCTGTTTCATTGCTCAATAAGATATCAAAGTTCAACGCCCGTGCCATGCGCATGTATTCGTGTATGTAGTAACGCCCACGCACTTGCATCGAAGTTAATTCACAGCGTACGTTGAGGAGAATCTAATCGTTGATTCATAGATGTGTATAGCAACCGTAGCAACTTAGCAGCTTCGTAGTAGTTCATGAATGAAGTCTCTGCTGCGCTCTTACGTGCAATACTCACATAAAATCGATGTGTTGATAGTCAATGATTTTTGTGATTTTTTTTTACCAACTTATTCGATGTAGATTTTTAGTAACTTTTTATGGTTTTGATCATACGAGCCAACTGATAAAAATTGGAATTAGGACAAAAACTGAACGTTACAAAATATATTAGGCCTTATCAAAATTTCACGATAGAATCATACAATTATACGCTTTGTACCATGAGTTGACTCTTCATTTAATTTCAAACAAATAAGCTAATCAAACATCCTAAATCGGATAAACGTAAAAAGTGCTATTTTCGCGACGGACAATACTCCAGCCACTTCATTCACCAAAAACGAAACTTTGGGTATAAATCACGCCTCGCACGAAAGCGATAGCGATCGAATGTAGGAAACTGTGTGTATTGTGCATATTAGTTCAGCTGTTTCTCAGAAACTTCGCACTGAATTTCCTCGGGTGTTCGTGTTCTCCATTAGGGTAATTGAGCATCGCCAATAAGATACCTGGCAGCCAATATTCGCGGATTTTTCGACTTGTGATTACTCCATTTAGGAAGCGAAAATCGCATCACCGATACGGAATGAGGTTGCGTTTGCCAAACCAGTTTATAATTATTTTACACCTCACCAATCAGTTCCAACGCAACGAAGTTTCGTCATCTGGTCGTGTATAATTTGCAAGACCTTATAGGGATATAGGTCTCATTAAATTGTTTAAAATTTAAAAAACACGGTATTTTCTGTTTCTCTATAATCTATGCCTTGGTCGTGCTATTTCGTAATTTAAAAAACTCATTTTCCCCCTCGGCCTCTGTCATATGCGAAATTCGTACGTACAGTCGAATTTCGAATGGTATACAAAATTTCATAAAAGAAACGTCGTACATTCCGTTTCCAGGCCACATTCGACGTTCCGATGAGCAATGCGACGATGTCCCGTCGTCCAGCCGGTCCGGTGCGTCAACACTCTCTGCAGCAACCTCCTCGTAGACAGCAGCAGATTCGTCGCCAACGGTCCACAGAAGATGAGCGGAACCTGCAGATCTACTCGACCTCCAGCTCTCTCGCCTCGTCTCGCAACAACAGGTTCTCCACCAACAACCCCAACAAGTACGAGCATCACCATCATCAACACCATCATCACCACCATCACAACCACGTGTCAACGTTGGAACGGCCCAAGGTCCGAGTGGCCTGGAGCGAGCACCAGTCTCAAAAGTCCAAGAACGACGGGGGCGTCGAGATTGTCGCTCGCCAGATGCCTACGGGAAAGTCCACCAGCAGACCCGCAACTGGCAGAGCCAACCGAGGCAGATGTCCACTGGCTGAAAAGGCCACGATACTGTACTCCAGACAGGAGCTGGCCGAGAGACTCAGGCTCGCCTGGAGGCAGAGAGAAGAGAACAAGTCCAACCTCGACATATTCCTGGCGCATAACACGGTGGAGGAGAGATGCGAGTCGGGGATGTCCAGCGCGACCAATCGGACCGCACTGTCGACCCCCAAGCTGCCGGTGAACGGCGCGGGTGTCGAAGAGATGAGGGAGCGCGTAGAGGAGGCTATAAAGGACGACGCGAACGAGGTGGACAAGCCGTTGGTGGAGCGTGGCGAAGCGAGAGAGGTGGACGAACACAAATTTCAGACCTGGTTCACGTCGTTCGAATCCACGGAAGTCACCTTGCTGTCGGAAGATCCCCTCGACGTAGAACACGACGATCAACTCGCCAAGGCAGAGGAGAACCTGGAAACTCCAGTGGAGGACGAGAAGAACGACGAAGATGAACCAGTGGTGGAGAAGAAATCCTCCATCAGCATCAACTGCAACGACTGGAACGCCTCGATCACGATAAACAACAAGCCGAGCGATCCCCCGATCGAGGACAGCAAACCGTCGACTCCTTCGAAAGAGGCCAGCCCGGACTTCTCCCAGGCCAGACTGAAGCGAGCGAGTTACCAGAGCGGCCTGAACAAAGCCTTCGTCGGCCCCATAATTCCGGACAAGCCTCCAACTCCGCGGATCAGCAGCCGCGTGAACAGCTTCCAGCAGGAGCCCAGTCAGTCTCGTTTCCGGCGAACGAGTTCGGCGCCGCCTCAGCGTCGCACCCAGGTGAACATCGTCATCGACGCCCCGAGCATGGCGTCGTCCCGAGAGATCGGCGAACCGACGAAGAACCCGATCGTCTCGAATCGGCCGATCAAATCGGCGCCACCGGTCAAGCGGAGGTCCAAGGGCGGCAGGAAGAGGGGACTGTCCACGGGGTGCTCCAAGGACGGGGGCGAAGACGATGGCGAGGAGGGCAGGAGCAAAGGCAGAGGGTCGAAAGGGGGGAAGAACGTCGGGACGCTGGAGACGAGGGGGGCAGCGGACGTGGTGACGATGGTGTCGCTGGTCAGCTCGGCCGACAGCGAGAGCGAGATGGACGAGAACTCGCCGAGGGACGACAAGCTCATCTGCGAGCTCAGGAACAAGCTGCCCACCACGCCCATCATCAAGTCCTCCAATGGGCTGTCCGGCGCTATGAGGAAGCCGTTCAAATCAGGTAGGGATCGTAACTGGAAGCGACTGTATTGCCTCTATTCTTGCCTTTTCTCAAACGGTCATACGTAATAAGTCGTAAGTAACCGAGGATAGCATTATATACTGAAAGCCCTTCGTGACACTGCAGCGTAGAAAGTATATAATCGAAAACAAATCTCAGTGGAGAAATTTCTGGAATCCAAAACTTCTGAGAGTTTCAAGGTTTTTCAAAAGTTTCTCGGCTCATTCACCGCCAACATCTTGAACTCGAGTGCAAGGCCAACGTATAGGAGCCATTCACGAAAGCTCTGACGCCGAATTTCGCAATGAACGGCGCGCAAGGTCGACTGTATATACGAATGAATATCTTGTATAATTACGTACTCGAGGAGCCTGACTGAATGCATAATTGACCAAACTAATTGCCCCGAGCGCGACATGCAAACTTCGGTTGATTTCGCGAAAGCCCGCGCGCGAACTTTGAATTCCGCGTATACATATGCTCGCATTATACGTGAAATCCTTTTGAACTTTGATGCGGATTCACTTTTTGCTGCTATCTTGGCTCAAAGTTTTGGAAGAGAGATTTATGAGCTTTTTTTTGTTCTTCAAGATGCCGTATAATTAAACAAGCATATGTACTTATATTGGAAATAAACGTTTCAAATTGCACATCGCAACAATATCGTCGAGTAAAATGCTCGAGAAGCGCGAGCGACTTACATAAAGCCGCCGCGACTGCAGTACACGACGAATATAACCTCAACCTTGATATGCATTTTTCAATTGCAACATGAAATTCGAAGCGCGCACGACTCTGAAAATGCACGTACAATATCTCGATATTCCTCCCGGCCCTTTTAGATTAGCCTGGTTTCGATTAGAGATTTCGGGGCACTGTGTCTCCATCGTCGAATCTTGTGCGCGCAATAATAAGTCAGCGGGGTTATATTATACGTATTCGTTTTCCGTGTCGCGCGCGGCGACAACTGGGTATTCGGATCGGTGTAACTAAAGAAAGTCGAATATTTGAATAGAGAATGACTATATAGTTTTGAATTGTCTTTTATAGCTATGATTTTATTGGTCACCTTATATATACATAATAATATCTGCGATTGTAATCATAATACAGTTTAATAAAATTTCTTCATGACGTGAAGTTTTTATTATTCCTTGAAATCTTCATCATAAAATAAAGAAAAAGCTATTTCATTTTATCACGAAGCATATCGCCGGAGCACTCAATTGTTTGACGACCGACGCAATGTCCATCGGAATAGCTTTGGTGACGGCAAGCCTCGAGACTCTTTTTCCCCGTACAATCTGTAAAGTCAATATTATATTTGAATCAGAATTATTACACTTAGTATAAATCTCTGACAAACAATGAACAACAAAAGACGCATTACCTTCGTAGGCATGGAAGAATCTGGGGTCAGGTCTCCTGGCTTGAACTACCGACGTGCAGTAGATCAAAGTTATTAGAACCGCCAGGCACAAGAACGTTAAAGTCTTCATGATGATGTCTGAATCGTAGTTAGAGATGTCCAACGTTAATGATTTGCTAAGCTCGGTATATCAAGTCTTATATACCAAAAACTAGGGCTGCACTTACATTATTCGTACCAAGTGCAGTCAGCTGTTCCATCTTATTCGTATAAAACCAAATGAAGTTATTGTTGCATGGGAGTAACACCAAATATTTTCTCAGTAATTTCCCAAATGAGGCGTATACGCTCTAAGAGCACATAATTGCAAACAATAATTTGGATTTTCCTCGCGTCGAGACGACGACTTCGACAAAATCATAAGATACATTCGCTTGATGTATGTTTACAGGCGTATATTGAATTGCAAGACGCATCGGACTTTTTGTTGCTAAACAAAGCCTCCGATGCGCGTCAAAACAAGGCGAATGGCTTTGCGAGCGATAAGAACTTGGTATAGTCTCGTGTGTGTGTGCGTGTGTTTTGATAACGATTTTTCGCGGGATTTCCATTGCAGTGCAGAGAAAACTCATCTACTGTCGAACGTTGCATGCAAAAATTGTTCCTTTTTAGATCACTATTTCTTATTAAAAAATAATTAGGATTATACCGATTCTGTTTTAATCCACGTGTTTATCGAAAATTTGTCCATTCTTCCACATAACTTTTTCACAATATAGTAAACGTACGGTAACAGAATGTTGTAAGCAGTAAGGACCTTTCAAGGAAGCGTCTTCTTTTCGGAGCTGATATCAAACGAGGTCTATAGCGACGGGGCTGCTTTTAATAATCCTCGAGCTGCACTTTAGTCTATGTTACACGTAACTAAATCGTTAGACTATGTTACGTAACGTAACAATATTTCGAAAGAATCGAAGAGCATTTAATATTTTCTGTAATATCTCAAATAGACATTTTATGTAAATAAGTACTTTTGAAAGTTATAGTATAAACTATATATAAATGTATTATTAATAAGTATTTTGTTAAACATTAAAAAGTTTTATCATCGTTATTTGGGTATTCAAATTCAAAACTTTATTCAATTGCGAGTATTTTTTGCAACGAATATTAGTAGCTAGAAAAGACAAACAAACACAATAATGAGTAACAATTTTTACAACAACAGTATGAAAGGGCTGGAAAGGTGGGGAGCACAACGAGTATGCAAAGTACATGCTTGTATTGTTTTTCTACTTTTCTGTTTCTACTTTCTTGTTTAGTTTTAGATTTAAGCTTTTCTTTATACCATTTCCTACGTACAGGTAATTTTATTTACCTCTATAGGGTGCCTTCTAAAGGCATTGTAAATGGTTTGATAAATAAATAAATAAATAAATAAATATCCGATGCACTGAGGAAATCGCGAGAATTAAAAGAATGAGTGATGTCCAACCAAACAGTTTTATACATAATAAATAAATCACAATAAATAGAAGCTTGCAATGACAACGCATCAAATATTCAAATGTCTCTCGAAATTCAAACGTGCCTCAGTCTCGTTTCAGCAGGACTCCTTCGACTACGACTCGCCGCCCCGTCTGGACCACGAGAGCACCCCTGTGAGCGCAACAACGACGACGAGCAGCCGAACGACGTCGTTGCAAGCTCGTTTCGTCGCGCTTAGCCGCGCGAACGTCGCATCGTCGCCGGACGACACGGCCTTGCTGACGGCCGCGACGATGTCGATGAGCGCCTGGTCGAAGGCGGAGATCTGTCCCGTAGCGGCGCCTCTGCTGCAGCTCCAGCCGCAGAAGAGTTTCCTGCAGGAGTCGCCGGTGGCGCAGATCGAGACGCCGTTGACGGATCGGGAGAAGAGGTGCCTCGCTGTGCCTATCGGGGACATCCACGATAAGAAGAGGAAGCTGGTGAGGTGTCGCAGTGCCGTCGCTGCGCCTCGACTTGGGTGAGTTTGGGTTGATTGCTTTTTGGGAGGAGTTAGTTTTGCAATGTGTGATAGTCGAAGTAAATTCGGCTTTTCAAAGCTATAGCCGTCGAGTCTCTTTCGTGTCAATACGCTGTCTGCGCTTATATCCGATCCGAAGATAAGTCGGAATGTCAGATATGGGTCAATAGACCTTCGTTGACCTCCAATTGTCGAGGACGAATTCAGCCCCGATTCGATTCATTTCTTTCTTCCGCATATTCCAAACGCCTGTATAAGCCTTAATTCGCTTACCGAATAGGAGATTACGCAATCTAAAGTTCAACGAGGGCAAATAGCGGCTATAATTGCAGCGGTATCAGCGGTGACCCTTCTCGAATCGAAAAACTTTAGCTTGGCTGAAACTTTGATTGCGACTCGGAAAAATTTTTCGATCGCTCTATAGGGTATACATATACGAGCCCACCTCTATATGTATACATATAGGTACATCCATATCGCTCGCCGGGGGTTCCGAGAGACAGAGAGATGGAAGTAGGCCGAAGCCGTACCAGCCGCCGCTTCTGAAAATCGGCTCTGTGTGCTGCTGCTCCCCATGTATACACGAGCGACGATAAATAATTCAGCGGATACGTCGGTCGACGACCCCTTTTTGCCTTTCAGGCTAACGTGTATTCGCGAATTTTTTTCGCCAAGAGAACGCCGTAGCTCAGTAGGCTGGCAATTGCTTTCTGGCGTGAGGATTTTTCCAGCATTTCCTGATAAAACATTGATGCGGCTGGGATGGAAATTTTTTTACAAGGTATTATAATATAAAGACTCTCATACATAGATAAGTTATAAAATTAAATCAATTTTCCGTTGACTTAACATAATCTCGAATTCGTTTGAATTTTAACAATTCCAATCGAAGCATACTTCACAACGCACGCGAATGACGAACGACTCTCAATAAATGTTTCGAAAAAGCCATTAAATTAGGATATACTTGAAGCATCAGACATCTCGTCGTCTCCATATAAAAAGCGAACGTCTCGCGAAGGAGCCTCTCGAAGACGATATCGCGTGGCTTTGACAAATAAAAACCGCATCCGCAAAGCTGAAAAGCGGGCCGAGCCGATATATTCTTTCGCGCGCGACCTTCGCGAGCCGCCGTAAACATTACGTACCCTGCACACATCCTTACAAGAGCAGCTCAATCTCTCTTTGTTCTCTCTCACAAACACGGAGAGAGAAAAGACGAATCCAGCAATTAGGCCGTGACACGCGTCACGTCACGACGTTAATCGCGACGAGTCTTTATGCACGTTTGTAATTGAGTATCGATTGTTCTCGTTTTTTCTGTTTACTTGTATTGCGCGGCATATTAGCAATAAATCTTGACCGTGAAATGAACGAGGTGATGTCGATGATAGTCATGCTACCCCCTCTGCTATAGGAGAGGGAGGTATATCGCTGCGAGATCGTAATGAACACAGAGAGAGGCTTTTTAACGGAAGGTCGCTTCGAGATGAACATTTTGAAGGCATGAGCGTGACAAATTTCCAGCAATTTTTCCAAAGCATAAATCGCAGCCGAATCCTGGAATAATAAGGGTTAACGAACCGTCGAGTCCGAATATGAGTCATGCGCGCCTTACCAAGCATATAAACTCTTGCTGCTTCCAAGCGCCGTGGATGCGGTTAATTAAGATCGATCCGCTCGCGTGCGATTGCATTCTCGTGTTCTCTCCGTCTCTTATAGCTATATTTCTACACAGGCATCGCGGTGTTGTCCCTCGACTCTCGAAGGGTCGCCGGCTTCTTTGGATGACAGGCGAACGATCGTTTCTTCCGCTTACTCTGTTCCAGCGAGTCGGAGAAGCAGCAGTCGTCCGATACGAGCCAGACCTGTCTCCAGCCGGAAATGAGGATGTCGCAGGCGGCCAGAGGACTACCGGAGAGCCATCCTTCGAAGGTGTGTCGATGTATTATTTGTTTTTTGTTTCGTATTCATTTTTAATTTTAATAACGATCCTATCCGATTTTCCTATCCGATTTGGATCCTTCGTCCGACAGGTCATCACGATGCCCATGATGCCAACGACGGAGACGAGGCTGGAGAAAGACAAGAACGTGCCGACGGAGCCTTACTGCCAGACGCCCAAGGAAAAGGAATGCTGGCACCTGTACAGAAGGATGTGCGACAAGGGAGTTTTCGTATCGTTCGATACGGTCTTGAGGTGCGCTATCGCGCGAATTCATTTACATGCATCAGGCATACCTAGTTTTTTCACCCCCGATTGCTCTTCTATTTTGCGACTTCCTTCTTTTTCAGAGGTATGCTAACCCCGACGGAGTATCGATTGCGCCAAAAGGAAACGAGCCAAAACTCCTGACAGTCCGACAAATCTTTATATGTTTTTAACAACGACAACAATACGGAGTGTACAATTCGTCCCGATAACGTCAACAAAATGTTAAGGCCGCATGGTGATGGTGTACGAGAGCTGATAAAAATATAAGGATTGATTTATTACCACAAAAGAACAGAATTGTAGAAAGAGTTGAAACCGTGTTTTGCACGGCGAGTAAACTTATGCTTAATAATTGCGACAACGAGATGTAATTAGCAATAAAAAGATACTTTGTAAGAAACAGTAAACCATCCTGTGATAACGTTTGTCCGTCCAACACCTCATTCATTACTTCATTAGCATTGCGCAAGTAGTCAATTAGTCATTACCTCGGTACGGTAGGACATCGAGTCAGCATGCAGTGATAGTAGATTTTTCCATTATTTTTCGTGACTCTAGCTTTATTATTTTCTGCTCGGTAACTAATTACGCTTTGTTTCAACAATCATACTTTCTGTGCAGCAGAATAAAAAAGAAAAAAAAGTAAACAATACAAAAATAACGCACAAGCACCCTATCACCCTATCAAAGCCACGCTGTTGGCATACCGCATACACGTTACACAGTAAGAGCAGCAGGTCGATACAGTAGAGACCGTCAAAACAAACATCGCACGCACGCGTCTCCCCGGGGGTCGGTCGGCCGCCGCGCGCGCCTCCTCTACTCGATCATATTTTTACACATTCCGCGCGCACACGCACGAAAGCCGCAGTCGCGCAGCAGACTCAGCACACACGTCGCGAGAAACAACAAAGCATCCATCCATCCACGCACATACACATACACATGCTCATACACTTAGTTCTATATTCAACAGTGTGCGTGGCTTATACGAGGGCGCGTGTGTGAGTGAATCATCATGCGAACGCGAGCAAACAGCCGTCCACTGGGAGTTGCTTATCGTCGGGCGCCGACGGGAAAGTCCGAAGTAGTAATGGTCAGGCTATTGCACTGCGCGAGACGACGATGAGGTAACGCACGTCGCGATACATAGACGGTGCATTCCGACTGCAGAAAGGAGTGCGGATAGACACTTTTTGGGGAGAGAAGCTGGCCGAGAATATACTCGGCCGCTGTCATGACATGCAAACGACGATGTCTTTCACGCGGAAGCATGGAAACAAGAACAACAAAGTCGACTACAAGGCTCGGCTCGAGCACAAACTGTACCTGGTGGGAAATTATTTGTTTGGCTTGTCTCTTTTGCCTGCGGGATTGTATAGTTTTTTTTTTTTTTCAAGTTCAAATCAAAAGTTTGCTTTAAATCAAGTTTCACCGCCTTGCAAAGCTCGTTCGGTTTCTCAATTTTTAAAAGATGACATTTAGCACTCGTGGTTATTTAAAATGTTTCGTAAAAGTTAACCAACAATCTGATGCACAAAATTCAAAAGATCACCTTATTTTCTTGCTGTAATTGCATCGACAATCTGTTGTTATTTTACAGGCCAGGATGAGCCCATCTCCGGTTTACGACATTTCTGAATGCAATCTGGATAATGTGCCATCAAGTACGTACATATTGTGCGAAGTTTTTAGGAAAGAAACATTGCTGATGCAATGTAACAGGCTGAGATCTATCTCAGGTGGAGGTGCCTTAAAAAATCTATCCCTAATCACCGTCTTGGACCTACATTCCAATGAATTAAACACTTTGCCTTCCGATATAGTCCACCTGATATCGCTAAAGGTATGAGGACACGTGGAATGCAATCGTGTTACAATGCTTGGATAAACTTCAATTTTTAACTCTACTTGCAGGAGTTGTATTTACAAGAAAATAGTATACAAAAACTGCCAAATGAAATAGTACATTTGAAAAGTCTTTCTATTCTCGATGCATCAAAAAATAAACTCAAATGTCTACCAGAGGCAATGGGAGAGTTGAAGAATCTCGCCTCTCTCGATATCAGCCATAACAAATCTCTGCAAAAGCTGCCAAAATCATTGGGGCACGCACAGCAAATAAAAAATTTAGGAATAAATGGGTTAAAGCTTTCCTATCCTCCGGAGGACGTACAGAGTGGTGGAACTATTGTGATTATAGCTTTTTTAGCAAACGAATGCGGTATAGATTATTCTCCTGAAGATTGTATTCCAGAGACTGATGCCCCCAATGACGCAAATTCACGGGATGTATACGCACTAACTCACAATAAGGACAATGACGTTCAGGTTTAAGCTCAGAGATACTTTATTTAATATTTAGAGTTGTTGTTTATGGATGTCTCTAGTGATTTTGATTTTGAGTTTGGTCTTTTCTAATACGTATTGATCCACTAAAATTTATAATAATCAAACATTTTAAGTTGTTTTCTTTTTAGTTATGATGTTTATTCTTGTGCCCATTAATCCATGAAAACAATACTCAATTCAGATGCACCATATGACTGTGATGCACGTTTATATTTAATTTGTTCGTTTTTATTTTCTTTTCTAGGCCACATTAATGAAGTTAGAGAAACTAAAGGCACGTGGGAGCTTATTTAATTTTTTTCCATGCTTTAATCATTCATGTGTCGCAAAAATCATCCTCATGAAGATCATACACAACAATAACAATACCTTGTGAAAAATCATCATCTGTAAAAAATGAGTTCACAAACACTATTTTGTAGTAAAACCAAACAAAACCCTTAATATATTTGTTCTAAATGTATAATAGTTTTTTTTTAATCATAGGAACAACGACAAACTGCTTTATTAGAGGTAGAAGAAAACATCAAACAACAACAAGAACAAGAGTTACAAATGCAAAATAAGTTGAAAATAAATAAACAGAAACTTCTTAAGGATTTGGCACATCAACAAATTCAATTGGAAAAAGAAATTGAGAAGGTGCAGCAGGAACGAGATATTAACAGATCGCGTTTGCTGTCTTATATCTATAACGGTAATTTTCAAGATTTTTCTTTGATTAATTTGGTATTTAAATATATTATTACAGTAAGAAAATCTATTTTCAGCTGAGAAAGAAGCAGATGGGGTGATTAAAGAATTTCTTCATACAAGTGAAAAAGAACGCCAAACTCAGGCTGAACTTCTTGATATTGAGAAAAGAGAAGAAATGGAGATACTTTCTCGAAGTTACTCTGAGCAATCCTTGCATCGTACTAAAGATACTCTTTGTAAGTAAGAAAAACAAATCTTTGTACTCTGGTTGAAAATCTATTCATTGTTTTGCCTAAATCTTGTTTCACAGTGGCAATGAAAGAACTGCTCGAGGAAGAACTTCTCAAAGAAAAAATGCTTGCAGAGTATGCAGCATTTAGAGATTGTAATGCTCAATCTTTATTAAGCTTGTAAGTGTTGACATTTTCAAACAATTATGCCAATAAATTTATGTACTAAATATTTTTTTCGACATTTTTCAGAGAAGTTAAAAGTAATGATCAACTTTTACAAGTAATGCAAGATCAAGAGAAAAGCAGGCAAGATCTAGTGACTAGATTAAGACAAGATGAGCAACTTCAAAAAGCAGTTGTGGCAGCTTTATTAGAACGTAGCGATGCTAGATCTTGGAGCATTGTTCAACAAGTTAACTTAGTACAGTCACAACTGGCAGCATTGACAAATATAGAGTTGGAAAGGAAAAAACTAGAAATTAACCAACAAATTGTAAACTTATTTCCTACCTCTACCTAATTTATACATTTTTTTGTTCAATTCTAGAACATGATGCATAATGCTTTTTTACAGAATGACATAGCAGATAGAAGAGTTACACTAAGCGCAATATTGGTAAGTCTATTGGAACAGCAAGAAGAAAGAAGGCAACAATTACTAGAAACTGTGCAAAATATTGAACAAAGACGAAATATTTCTGTAAGTTCCTTTTAATACTAGGAAAACTAATGAAAAAATGATTCAGGAGCTTTTTGATATTAAAGACTTATAACTTTCAGGATTCAAGTAGACACGACAGTTTGTTCTGGTTACTCCAATATCAGAATTTAATAGATACTCGTCCACAGGGACTTTTGGAAACTTTGGATTCAGCTCTAGTACGTCATGTTGCAATGGCAGGAGCACTGCATTGTCTACCATTTTTATGGACTCTTCCATCATTGCTTCCTGACTTAGATGAAGATCAATTGAAATCTGTATGTGTAACTTTGTATTCTAAATGGCACTTGAGTATTTACTAATAATAATGAGACTTATGTTTATAGATTGGTATTAAGAATGAAAGTGATAGAGCGGCAATAATGGTGGCAGTGGAGAATTATTTAGCTGATAAGAAATTAAATTCGTACGAATACTGTTCTCCATCTGCTCCACCAGAAGAAGAGCCTTGTACTAGTTCCTCGGAGCCAGAATATATATTTCATCCAAGTGCACCCACAGAATGTGTTGTTTGCATGGACCTTGATGTAAGATTTTCAATTATTGAACACATTAAAATTATGATTGTAAATAATGTTTTACTATTGATTTTAGTGCGAGGTCATTTTTTTGCCTTGTGGACATTTATGCTGCTGTGCAAAATGTACAGAGATGATTTCAGTTGAATGTCCGATGTGCCGAACTTCCATAGAACGCAAAATTAGGGTTACAAGGCAATAAAGTCAGTTCTAACTTTTAGAAACTACTTATTGACACAAGTATGCTAAGACATTAATTATTGTGATTTTTGTACAGTAAGCTTCACTATTTGAAACATTTTAAAAGTTCTTCTACCATTCAAAGTTATGCATGTGAGACTTTTCTTAGTTTTTTAAAAGAAAAACTGATATTGTTATGAAATAATTAGATTATGTATTGCTCAAAATAAATTACATTGTTCTTTAAATAATAAGTACGTTATCATTTATTCAGTATAAAAATAATTCCACTTATATCTAGAAATGAATTAAGATAAAAGTCCTATTTTTACTCATCATCCTGTATTTCCGTATCATCCTCATCCTTCTTTTGTTGCTTCTTTTTCGACGAAGCATCTTTCTTCTCCTTTTGATTCTTCTTGAAGTTCTCCAAAGCTTCTTGTAGTGGTTCAATGAACTGCTCAAATTCTATGTCTTCCATAGCTTGTATCACATCTTGACCACTCACAGTCTTTCGATTACTCTTCTTGGCAATCATGTTGGCTGATGACGTTAAGTATAAAATGAATATCGAAGCTGCTTTTGCCACTGCTGCTCGAGCTTCCTTTGCCACTGTGACTCCATCAGGCAGAGCTTCCTTCATTATTCTCGTCACGACAGCATTGGGCAGATTAAGATCTTCTAATTTTTCGGCCATCTAAAATTAATGCAACAACTCAATAACAACCAGAACGTTTGCACCAAGATTTATAGGTTATATGCATCGATCTACTAAAATCGCAAACATAAATCCTCTGAATACTTACTTTTGATTACTTGCCTGTATAGAAAATGTACTCTGAGAATATGTGTCGTATAAAAAATACCGATATTCAACATCAATTATATTAACTTGAAAAAAACGATCTGTCAGCGTAAACACAAGCTTTGTCGGTGAACGGTGTTTCCCGCCAGCACTTTTAAGGCATTTAAAGCCGTTCTACAATCACGAAGCGTGCAGACAGCCATGGACGCCGGACGGTCGATTTCGCTCAGAGGATAAGCTTACCGACGCGGTATAAAGTTTGGTATTTTCAAAATTATTTAAATTGTTTTTAGGACTACCTGTTCAAAAGCATATAGGTATGTATACGATCAAACAGATAAGTTATGCATGAAAAGTAATTGATTGCATGAGTAAACAAATGAATTATTATTCTCAAATTTTGTTAAAACAATCAAAGAAATAATACAACTTTGTTTGATTTTGCTCTTATTAGCTTGTTATAAAACGATAACGCAAGCGATTTTTTACTAGTTTTCGAATTTCGCGCTATTTTTTCTAATAACGGGCTCCATATGTATACTTTCTCGGAACTCGCGATCTCGACTACAACATAGACTCGGCGAAAGGGCGAAAACCGCAACTGAAACTCGCGCACAAGGGGGTGGCTAGAGCGAGTCGCGAGATAGTGCTAAACCGCAGGCATATCAGCGCAGTTACAGTAGAGCAGAGGGGGATGACGACGTGAGCAGCCAGTGGCTAACGGTAGCTCTCTTGCGTCGTCTGCAAGTTTGACACGTTACCTAAAAATAAATAAGTACGTACATCCTGCGGACACTTGCGTTAAAATCCACAACACAACGCCATCGTGCGTATACCTACTGCGCTGCGTGTGTGTCAGTCACAGTCAGTATAGCTATCTCTGCTGTCCGCGAGTATCCGATCAATCGAAGCAAGATTCGTGCGCGCACTCCACGTCGACCCCGACAATACGGAGTCGAGGGACTGTCGCGGATTGACAGGCTCGTCGCTGCTCTGAGGAGCCCGGGACACCAGCAGGACCAGCCAAAATTCGCAGGAGAATGTCGAAGATCGAGGAGGCGAACGCCCACATACGTCAGGCGGAAAAGAGGTGAGCGGGTCAATCGCTCTTGTCATCGAGCGATTATTTACGATGGCTCTTATATACATACTCGATATATGCTTTTCGCAGCCTGAAGACGACGTTTCTCAAGTGGAGGCCCGATTACGATGTCGCCGCGGACGAGTACTCGGCTGCAGGTGGGTTATCGTTCTCGGGAGGCAGAATGTTTTTGACCGCGAAACTAAGGGTTAAGAGGGAGTTCTGCTTGGATGAAATAGACTCATCCATATAGTTGGTGCATGTTTGTTTTTGTTTTGCAGCCACTTGTTTTCGCGTCGCCAAGAACTATCAGCAATGCAAGGATTGCCTTATGAAGGCTGCTGATTGCTTCAAGCAAAACAGATCGTATCCTTTTTCATGTCTTGATTATGCTATACTTTTAAGCAATTGAATAATTCTGTTGCAATATTTTGTGAGCTTAACTCATCATCTCTGAAGAGTAACCAGTGAGTCATTTCTTAAAAGTGTTTACTCTCCAGAATGCATTTTAAAATACAAATCAGGCATTTCATAACTTCAATACTTGTTTGATAAATTTTTCTTAATTATTCAGTTTATAATAACAGTTGGTTCCATGCAGCAAAGTGAGTTTCCATCTGGATTTCCATTTTTTCTTTAGTTTAATTTTTTAAATTATATAGTAACATTATCAATGATATTTTTTTAGGAATTACGAGCAGGCTCTTTTAGTTTTGAAAGAAATGAATCAATTAGCAGAAGCACCCAGTTTGGCACATAGGGCTTGTTCACTCTACGAACAGCACGGTTCTCCAGAATCTGGTGCAACAGTTCTGGACAAAGCAGCAAAAATGCTGGAAGCTACTCAGCCAGAGCAGGCATTAGAATTGTACAAACGAGCATCTGATGTTGTTATGGTTAGTATAGTTATTTTCATAATTATCATTGGATTATACAAAAACCTCACTACATTTTCTAATTAAATTATCAGGGAGAAGACAGTCCCAGGCAAGCTGCTGAATACATGAGTAAAGTTGCTCGAATCTTAGTAAAACTTGGTATGTATGATCAAGCAGCTGATGCTATCCGTCAAGAAATTGGCATGCATCAACAAATTGATCATCAACCATCAGTGGGAAGATTAGCAGTAGCATTAGTTTTGGTTCAGCTAGCAAGGGGAGATCAGGTTGCAGCTGAAAAAGCATTTAAGGAATGGGGAAATTACTGTGATGCACCAGAGGTAAAGATTATAGAATAGAAAAATAAATTCTAACTCTTAAGACATGCTCAAGTGCCTAAAATTTGATGTCTTGAATACAGGTACAAACTTTAGAAATGCTATTACAAGCATATGATAACGAAGATGCAGATGCAGCAAGATCAGCACTTAATAGTCCATTTATTAAGCATATGGATGTAGAATATGCAAAGCTTGCTCGAGGTCTTCCATTACCACAGCAAGAGTATGCTGTACCACCAGTTGGTGTGCGAGCGAATGCTGCCCCTTCATACATATCGCCTAATGCCAATAAATTAACAGGTCAGGCGACCATTGAAGCAGAAGTCAATCAAGTAAGATAACAAATTCTTCTAAAGCTTTTAAATGCTTCTGATATTGTTTATTGACGACTATAAGTACAAATTCTTACTTCTCTTAGGAAGAGAAAGTCTCTTCAACTAATTATGAAGAAGAAGAGGATGAACCCTGTAAACCCACTCCAGCTGCAGAATCCGAACCTGCACCTCAACCTGAAACTAGTCCACCACCTGCTCCAGCAGTAACACAGGAAGAAGAAGAAGATTATGAAGGCGGATTATGTTGATCTCGGAAAATTCTTAATAATTCGATTGTAGCTATAGCTCATATAGCTATGTCAAGCCAATTTACTGTTTATTGTCTTCATAGATTATGTGCTGTGTTGATTCATGAAAAAATTTTAAAAAAAGCTTAAGCGTACACAAATTGTTTAAAACTAAACCCCATCTTGCACATTGAAAATGTATATTACTCTCAGAGTCACACAGCTAAAATATGTTGATTATGAAATTTTTTTAAGTATTTAGCTTTGATGACATTCTTGGGAAAACAATTGATCAATTCACAATATAATTATAATGATGATTGATTGTCTAACAGTTACAGATATGCGATTCTGAACTCGTGTCGAGTGCACCGCAAATAAAAAATGTTATAATTACTGAAATGTATAAGCCTAAAGTGAAATGCATTTATTCTTAAACAAACCTAGAAAACAATTGATTTTTCCTTACTCTTTCCACCCAGTAATTTATATTCCGCAATTTTCATGTGCATAATTCCAATTTTTACTTATTAGTTACTTAATGACATTAATTTGGGACAATATTGATATATTGATAAATAAAGTGTAAATGGTGTAAATCAGACGAATATCTTAGAGGTTATGATGCTAAAATCAAAATATAATGAACTGATGATCTTAAATACCTTACAAGTGCCAATACTGAAACTTGCCCGCGTTCCTTGACTATATACCTAACTGCACTATATTTTACAATCAATAACAAGTAATTCAATAAATACAACCACAGTGGTTCACTTTATATATTGTAGGTATCATCAGCCATGATAAACACATTTAAACTGTCATGTTTAATCCCAATATAGCCCGCGCATTTTTAGCCTCCGCCATTTTAAGAACAGATTCATTTTCAAAATAAACATACATGTTTACGATGCTAATAATTATACCTATATCTAATTATTATTAGTATAATAGCAAAAAAATATATGATCCATTAAAGAAATACAAATTAGATATAACATTGTTAAAAGAAAATGAGACCAGAATCTTAGTTAAAAATTAGTAGGATTAATATATTACAACTCAAAATAAAATTGTCAATTTATCGAAAATAAATTGATAAAAAATAAAACAATTTGCAAAAAGATTGCCAAATTCGATCAACCGTCATGATACGTAAACGATTCGTCAACTGACAGAGTAAATGACAGTCTGTAGTCGTTCCTTGCTCAGAAATCTGAAAATAAACCCGATCTCACATCTGGTGTACTTACTATATGTATATTATATAGGTATTGATGCTCCACTCCGTCAAAACTACGTATTGCCAAAGAGTGCATATACATGCCTATACAGGCTAAAACGCGATACTAAATATCCGCAGGTGCAGCTGTGTGAACAATATATACAATAGCTCTCACATACACGCATGAGAGCCTATCGTCAAGCGAGGAATCGCTCGTGACGACAATAGAGCAAAGAGGAGGTGTGGAACGCAACGGCTGCTGCTTTTCGGACATTCCATTCAGCTTTTTCCCGCAGAGCGACACCGACACGACGTCGGCTGTGGGTATATTGATTCCTGAGAAAGAGAGGATGGCTCGCTAAAGTTTTAGTGCTTCTGCTGCTCGACTCGGCTCTGAAATTGCGAGGGAGAAGCACTTCGCGGAAGGTCGCGCGAGGAAATATTTTTACTGCGCGTCTCGTCTATTTCCTTACTTTGTAATACTACTCTTATACGTCGTCCTATCGTGACTCATAATAACAGGGTTCTCTATAATCTTCTTTGTGTTATCGTGAGGATCTCGAGCTTCTTGACAGCTGATCTTTGTGTTGACTCCCAGTGAATGGAAAGTTACTTTTCAGCTCAGCCATACCAAGTGTGATCACTGACCTTTCTTTGCCATACTTTTGAGCAATTTTTTGGGATAAATCTCCGGACCAAACTTCATCAACATGGACGCAGGATTCTCTTCATACCACAACGGTGGTCCCACAAGGGAGCAAGACTTCAGCAGACTGGCCCAGACCGTTGGCACGTCGATATTGAAAATATCACAGAATGGTAAGTTGCTACAGCTTACAAATTGAAATCACATACTTATCTCGGGTATCTAACCATTTGTGTGATTATTAACTACACAGTGTCTTCAATGCAAAAAATGGTTAATCAACTCGGCAGCTCAACAGATTCGCAAGAACTACGGAATCAGCTGTAAGTTATGCTTATATCCAACTGAAAGATTTTCTCAACATTATTGATTGCTTGCATTATTGATTTGTTTGTTTGTTTTTTTTTCACTACTAGCCATCAAATACAACACTATACTCAGCAACTTAGCAAGGATACAAAAGGAAATCTCAAAGAGCTAGCTGTTTTGGCAAACAGTTCTGGTTCCAACAGTCCTGGGGAACAGCGACAGCATAAAATGCAGAGTGAACGCCTCCTGGATGAGTTTCTTGCAGCTCTTAACAATTTTCAGGTAGATATTGCATCATATATTAAAGAATTCACTTAACTATATTTGTGATAAAAAGATTGATTGGCATTTTAAACTTTTTAACAGAGTGTGCAAAGGTCAGCTGCAAGCAAAGAAAGAGACATGGTTAAAAAAGCCAAGTCCAATGTTGGTCTAGGACCATTTGGTGAGAGAAAGCAAGAGACGCTCATTGAATTACAAGACAACAAAAGTCAAAAACAAATTCAACAACAACAACAGCTAGAAGAGCAGAATATAAGAATGCTAGAAGAACAAGAAGCAAATATTGTAAAACTTGAAGTATGTCAGTTTTAATTTTGAAGAAAACTCAAAAATTATCAGCTTTTTTTGTGTATAGACTTATTTATTTAATTATTTTTCTTCCAGACTAATATAAACGACGTGAATCAGATATTTAAAGAACTTGGTTCTATTGTTCATCAGCAAGGAGAAGTTATAGATTCCATTGAAGCATCTGTTGAGAGAACAGAAGTATTTGTTAATGAAGGCTCTACACAGCTTAGACAAGCATCCACCTACAAAAATAAACTGCGCAAGAAGAAGTGCATACTGGCAGTAATTGGTGCCGTCATTTTATCCATTCTAATTGGGATCATTGCTTGGAAGAGTTCCTCTTAGAGTTAATAAGTACTTGACCACTTTTAAGAATTTTTTATCATGTTGGTGAGTTCTGACATGAATTAAATCGTGATCGCTTTGATAGTTGGCGAGCAGGTAAAGGAAGATAACAAGCCATAAAAGTATAGCGAAATATAAGAAAACCAGGATTGTTGATTGTACAACCAAGCAAGTGCCGCTATTGTTAATGATTCGTGATAATGTTTGTGTGCAAGATCTATTTCTTGTTAATGGACAAGGAACAATTTGGGTGATACCTAGCCTCCATTTGTACTATACGTTTTTCGTCATGCATCAATGGAAATACTGAAAATTTATTGCTAAGTTAATAATTTGAAAAATTAAGGGGACGTTTGGATGGAAATCTATATTTTTAAAGCAATATTTCATTAAATGATGCGAATGCAATGGTTCGTTAACACAATAAATGATTCATTAGATTTCTTTAGCTCATTTTTTAATTTAGCCACTCTTTGATAAAGCATTTTAAATATTTTTAATGAATTTCAATGATATCTTGTGGCTGTTAGAAAATTAAACTACTTCATTTTTTTTGACCATAATATCCCCTTAAAAGATGTATTAAAACGTCAAATTTATTTCACTGAAAAGATCATGTAAAACGCAAATATAAATTGATTGAAAGTCAAGATGCAGTAATGAAGTAATGTGCAATACTGTTATCACTTCACAGGTCAAAGCACAATAATTGTAAATGTGTTACTTTGACAATGCTTGATCAGTCATTCCGAAAATTAATTTAAGACTTCTGATTTAACTCATATACAAAGCTTTGTAACCCATTTCTGAAAATGTGTATGTATTGTCGTACTATTGTAATTATCATTATTATTATTATTATTATTGTTATTATATTACTATTATTAAAAACAAATAAAGTTATTTTAATTAACATTTAATCTAATAAGTTAATGTTGTCGAGTAAATTATTTAAGTGGTCAATCTTAATGCGATAATCTCAAAATTATTCTTATTTGCGACGCGCTTTCTAAAACGGTAAATTTTATAAAGCATATATTTGTTTGTATGTGCTCAAGTACACAAATATAATTTTAATAAAGAAATAATAAGTATTTCAAAAAACGTTCTTAATTTTGTTTATTTAAAAGAAGTGTAGGTACGTATCGAGATATGTAATAATTAGTACATATCTATGCACAAACATTCATTTTGTGGTTTTGCGTAATAGAAATATATGAAATTTTATCTGGATATTGTATAGTCTAAAATTAGATAATCAGGTTTTTTAAATTTTACGAGCCTCTGCCGCTATGTCAGCCATATTGGACACTTGCTCTACCTACAGTCTCATAGTTCAACTACAATCCAACAATCCAGTGGGTGTCATCATATAAGAGTATATATGTTTTCGCGAGAATATTATTATTATTATTATACATAGGAATTTACAACGCTCTATACACATACAAATGTCAAATCGTCGCAAAATCATATCGTCGAGAAATACTAAGTGATTCGCATCGATGAGTTCAACGTCGCGTTCTTCATGGTTTGTTATAGTGTAATTAATAAAGAGGCAGCACATTGACGAACAATCTGTCAAACGAGCACATCCAAAATGTGGAAGTTCTCCTTCACTATCGTTCTTTTACTGTACTTCACACACTGCGAGGTTAGAATTTTGTTTTGAAACATTTATTCCTAATGGTATTTTTTTATCATCAAGTTATCACGTGAGGGATTATCATTTTGCGAAGTTTATGCACGAATTTGCTATATAACATAAGCTATAAAGACTGGCATTTGACTATATCTTACTGATACTATTACAAACATCTGTTTTTAATTACTTGATTGATTGGATTTTAGGCATCATATGATGACAAAAGATGCCACTGCATATGTCCAGACGTTGACACAGTTCTTAACAGAACTACATCAGGTGACAAAAAAGTATTAAACTTTATTACAAATGTTCCAGCTGATAAATGGTAAGCTTTTTTAACTTTTCCTGTATATTATATGTATCTATTTCAATACTACTTGGAAAATTATTAAATGCATTGTTCTTTTTCTATGAATGCAGTAATTGTGATGATGTAGTTGTACCCAGAATCGGGGATCCAATAAAGGGCAAAGAACAAATATTTTGTCCTAGATGTGATTGTAAATATGAAAATAGAAATACTACGATTATTAAGGTAACGTTTATGTAAAAGTTTAATATAGTTCACTATTAAGTTGATTACAAAAACTGATTTCTTATTGCTAATTTTCTGACTTTTATTGCAGATTGTAGTTATAATTGTTATATGGGTTATATCCCTTTTAGTAATTTATATGTTATTCTTGATTTGTTTGGAGCCATTATTAAATAAGCGATTGCATAAAGCTGCTGGAAATGTTGGCTACCAAGAACACAATAATGAGGAGGTAGATGATGTAATTTTTATACCAATGAATTTAATGCATAATTAACAATTAAAGCACATAGATTAGCACCTTTATAATCAGTACTCTATTTATTTCTTGCTCTATGTGTATAATTTCTTTGTTTATTTTGTAATTTTTTTTGTTTGCTCCCTATCTTTGTAAATTTGCAAATAAAATAATCACAACAAATTATTTTCTTTTTTTTTTTGTACTTTAAATAATTTTTGATCATCAAATCAGCAGAGAAATTTTTTATTACTTATACTCTATTCAAACTTTTATGTTATAGAAGTCTTCATTTAACATTGATTGTTCAAATTTTTATTAATTTTATATTTTTATGCAGGATGATACCTCGGTCGCACCTGGAATGTCACACGCAATGGGTGTCAGAGGCAATGTATTGAATCGGGTTGGCCATCAACAAGATAAATGGAAGCGCCAAGTTCGAGAGCAGAGACGTAACATTTATGATCGTCATACAATGCTTAATTAATGTTGAACATTAATTTTTTCAATACTCTTAAATTCTCTTTATACATATTCAATATTCAATGAATTTGTGGGAAACATTTTGAAAACTAAATAATTAGTTATAAATGTTTCTAATGATATTTTTAAATTTAATTGATGTAAATATTTATTATCGTTTTTTATTTATTTTAGCTGAACTACGAAAATGAATATAAATGTGTGTATATATGCATACAACTATGAATTAGTAAAAATTATATATTTTGACTTTCAACATAATTGATTAATGGAAAATCATTTTTCAAATAAAATTTTTTTTGAAATAATCTGTGTCAATTTTATATTTTTTAAGGTTGAAGTGCAGTATTGATAGCTTTCTTTATTTCATCATAAAAAACCAAAACAAGTGCACCACCTGTTCCTCGTAATATGTTTGAAAAAGCCCCTTTAAAAAAGGCACTTGGTCCTTCTGTCTTAGTAATCACAAGCCAGCAATCTAAAGTATTTTTATACATCTTTTCAGCTACAGGTCTACCTGACTGCATCATCATTCTTCTGCGTACTGTATCAAATGGGTATGATATAATACCTGATACTGTTGTTCCTGCCTTAAATGAAATATTTTACTTAGAATTTAATGGATTCGGAATAAAAAATTATTCACAAGGTAAACATACCTGAGCAATCATAAAATTGATAAGAAATGGTGAATATTTTGGGTCAGGAATATATGATGATTTCACTGTGTCATACAATCCAAAGTAACTTGCCCTGTATATAATGATTCCTTGAACACTAACATTGAAGCCTCTATACCATCCTATAAGTCCATCTGACTTGAAAACTTTTACTAAGCAATCAGTTGTTCCTTTGAATTCTCTTTTATCCCCTTTTCCAACATCTGCACCCAATCTGTGTAAACATTATCATGAAGAGTAAATCCAGAAGCAAAAGTAAAATATTGCTTGTGTATTTAACGAACCTGGTTCGCGCAAAATCAAGAGGATAAACAAACAGAAGTGATGTAGCACCTGCTGCACCTCCCGAAGCTAGGTTGCCTGCAAATTGCCTCCAAAATTCATCCTTTGGCACACCGTCCAAAAAGATTGCTTTAAATTTGTCTTTAAAGGCAAAATTTAAAGCTTGCGTTGGAAAATATCTAATAACATTGGCAAGGTTGCCTCTCCATAAACTAAAAAACCCAGTTTCTCTTGGTATACGAACAAGAACATCAATGATCCCTAGAAGTTTGATGTTTTATTATGCATTATCTCACGATTACTATAATATGTCTATTTTATTTCATATTTTTTGCAAAATTAAGGTGCAAACTTAAAATTTATCAGTGAAATCTGATAATGCAAGAAAATAAAGTTTGTGTTCAACTTAATCTTTAAGTTTAGTTCGTTTACCTTTATATTGCTGATCAGGTCTTATTTGCTTTGATGTGTGTTGTACTTGAAGTAATAGTTTTACACGTTCTATTGGCGCAACGGCCGTCTTTCCTACTGCAGCTGATATTCCTCCGGCAAAGAAATCTATCAAGAATGACTTTCCTATACTATCTGACATTTTATAAGATGATGTGTAGCGATTATAGTAAAAGTAATCAGGAATATAATAATAACATGTAACTATTGTTGAGTTTTAATCAAACTATATTTATTAGTCGAATTGTGAAATTACAAGCTTATGCTAAAATATTCTGGACAGAAGCAATGTATGGACTAACTACATTGATAACCTGCCCTTTTTTATTTTTTTCTCTTTCATTTTTTTTTGTGTTTTTTGACAAGTTGTAAGTATAATTTTTGTCAACATACTTCAGACTAGTGATTTTTTGTTTTGATCATTCTTCTACATAGTGCATATTATTTGATAAGGTGTAATGTTATAATTAGCAATGAAAATTAATTTTTTACTTTTATTCTATACAAAGGAAGTAGGTTTTTTTATTAGAAAAGATATAGCGACTCTTTAAATTTAGTTTTTACTTTATTTTTTTCAAACTTGAACTCTTTACTAGAGTGTAAGGCTTTGCACACTGGGCTTACAAGTTCACAATTAAGTTGAGATATTTCATCTAAACTTACAATAGATCTTGCACATAGAGCTTATAACTCACGCTATGTCCTAGTTTATGTAAACAATATAAAGAAAAATACAGTAGCCTTTTATTCTTTACATAGAAAATATACTTATGTTTAACTGAGTAATTGCGTGAATTTATGTAAGCCATGAATCTTGGAGACTAGAGAATATTGACACCAACGACACAACATCCTGGGCGACTTTTTTGGAGTACTTTCATTTACTAAACAATTATAAATAAATATTTATTCAAGGAAAGCCTCAGTAAAAACGTGAAAAGTATTATATGCACAATATTGGTCTCAATATACAATATTACAAATATTAGTACACTTGCTAAAAATTTTCAATTTTTACTAACTATTTTTACATTTATGAGTGTAATTTTTTAGATCTAGACAAGTATTTAAAAATATTCAAAAAGAAAAATTTTTAACAAGTATACCGAAAACATTGCAGATAATATCACTGTAAATATCATGAATTAATAATTATAATAATACTTCAATTAAATTTTACAGAATGTTGGATGATGTAATAATCACCCGAATTAAGCAAATCAATTGTCTGAAATAAGTCTTCATTAATTATGACGTTTATTAATTTTTACAAAAGTTTTTCCTTGAGAAGGTACACTGAGTAGTAAAATACTCGAAGGAATGATATTCGGCACATCTTGGCATTAAAGTCACACTCATGCAGATGGTAAAGTCGTTGCTTCTCATACAGTGATTCTTTTCTTTGTCATTGAACAGAGAAACTCTGTTAAATTTTTGTTTTTGCCTTCGCTCTGAATGCCTTACGAAGGAATGCGGAATAAAAATCTTTTATATAAAACGATACATAAAAATAAACATTCAACATCAAAAGAAATTACACGAATTGACAAAAACTAAGTCTAGAAATGGTTTATATACAGATTCATTGTCATTGATATTATTGACAGTTGCATTTGGATTTATAAATATTTTTTTCTTGTGCAGACAATATTTTTCTTCATTCGTTTAACTATGAGGAAAATGCCATTAGTTGTGAAGTATATTCACGAAATTATTGATTTCATGGAATGCGGTTGGTATACACTGACATTGAAAAAGTTTGGAGCATCAAAAACGTGGTGGCAGTAGAAGTATTGCAATTATTTTTTGTAATAATCTTAAAATTATAGAAAAAAGGAGGCTCCACAACATAATAAAGAGAGAGCTTTCCCTTTAGTCTTTGCGAAAATAAGATATTAATACTTATTTTATTTAATATATTTCCAAAGTTGGGGATGATTGTATGTGAAAAAGTAAGGAATTAAATTTTTATCCCAATGATCCCCAATAAATATTGATATTTCAGTTAAAGATCTTATTCTTTTAACCACGTCTAAATTTTGTAGGCGAGATTATTTTTAATTAAAACAATCACTGAAACAATTATTGATACTATTAAAAGATGAAATTTATCGCAAAGATGTAGAGAAATACTTATGCAGTAAAGCCTACAAAGTTAGTATGCACATTAAAAACTTTCCACGAAGAAATCTAAAATAAAGGAGTTGCAAGAAACATCCCTCGTCTCGAAAAATGCATTCGAGGCATATTGGCACTGCTTCTTTACGCCGCGTGTACAGACACAGACTGAAAATAAAGAGGAAAATTAGATTTTGTAAGAAGATGTTTGCGTTATCGAGCACTAGCGAATTTTCTCTGGCGTTATTGAAAAGCATTTTCGGCAGCTAGATGGGCTAATTCAGTGGCTTCGTACACATACTTTTGCAACATCCACGCCGGTCATATTCTTAACAAGCTCTGGAACACGAGATACAATATTCAAGACTTCCTCGGTCAATTTTTCAGCTCCGATCGCTCCATTGCCACTTGATACCATGGTAATCTTCTTCGCTTGCGAAAGCGGAGCAGCTACCTCGGCGGCGACCTATTAGCAGAAATATTCATCATTAATATTCAAATTCAAATAAGTTTTTTTACTTACCGTCAAACTAAGCTGAAACCAGATACTCAAAACAAATAGATAGTTTTATATAACGATCAGTTTACCTTTGGAAGAGTATCCAGCATCATGTCAATCATAGCAGCGCTCTTGTATTCATTCCAAGCAGCAGCCTTCTTGGCCATTTGTTCTGATTCAGCTTTAGCTTTAGCCTCAATAGCATAGGCTTCAGCTTCTCCGCGGATTTTGATAGCTTCGGCTTCAGCTTCGGCCTCCATGACTGTTCTGAGTTTATTAGCCTCAGCCATCTTCTCCAACCTTGATAAATCCAAATAAACAAATTCAATCAACGTATTTACAAGCATATCATTTTCTACACTATTGTCACTGACAAGATTTGTTATAAAGATAACAACAGTCATAAAATATAGCCGCACCTGTATTTTTCAGCATTAGCTGGGCGTCGAATCGTAGCTTCAAGTTCCTTTTCCCGGCGCATCATCTCTTGCTCTTGTACAGCAATCTCTTGACCACGCTCAACAACCTTAACTTGCATCTGTTCTTCCATAATTCTCTGCTTAGTTTTGGCTGCTTGAAGTTCGAAAGCCATCTCAGCCTCTGCTTTCTAATGAAATTGAATTAAAGTTTAATTTGAGCGATGTAAAATAAGTATGTTATCGAAAAAGTTGTTTCATAGAAGTTATGAAAATATACTGGTGAATCACTAGATATACACATGATTCATTGATACGTACATGTATCACAATGCATTATCTAGTTCCTCCATCATACAGATTAAAATAGTTATCATTACTCTGTTTCTTAGTATAATTAAATAAAAATCACCTTTGTCTGAACTTCCACGTCGTAAGCAGCCTTCTTGAGTTCGAAATCTCGTTGTGCCTTGGCGATCTCGGTGTCGTTGAGAAAACGAGCGGCCATCCGCTGCTCCTCGGCAATAGCCTCTCGGATCTGGGCATCTCTGCGGGCCTCAGCCTCTCCGATTCTTGCGTCTCTCTTAACCTCAGCCGTTCTGGCCATACCAAGTGCCTTCAAGTAGCCCTGGAAAGAGGAAAACCGAAATTTTGAAGCGAGTAGCCGCACTAGCAAATTCGTTGACCTTTTATCATAATAGTGATACACGATTAAAGAATTTACTTTAAGGCTTTTTGCAATTGATTTGTTATTTTTTGCAAGCTTTGATGTAGGTACATAGATAGATACAGTAGAAGAATAATACACAACGAATATTCAATCTATATAATATAGATTAAGTGGTTTTTTGTCAAGATACTGTGGTTACATTTTTGAAGTGGATTTTTTACAATACTTCAATACTTTAATCACTGCTCATTTAAGAGAACATAAAAGTTAAAGAATCACAATTACTATGTATATTTAAATTAATTACAATTAATATTAAATTCTTCGTTATCTGAGCATAATCACTACATGTGTTATTCAAATGTTGTATCTACTAGCTTTTTGTGATTATGTTTGGATGAATTATATAAATAATTGCTTGTATAAATATATGAAAATGAAATTATTGTTTTATGGAAATTTGAAAAGATTTGCCAACTATTTGTTTGCCTCTGAAATGTTGTATTGCATAAAAACGTGTAGAAAATTTTGTAAAATTATATTTGATTAATATATGACGAAAATAAGTAAGTATAAATATTGATACCTGATGACTTTTACATCCTCTTTGGATGATTGCGATAAAAAAAAAGCCTACACAAATATGACATTTATAAGACATGGGATTGCATTCAAAGCAAGCATGGAAATTTGACAATGATTACTACACATTTATTAGTCTCTATCCCAAGCTACTGAATTACTGTGATTTCATCTGATTTATACAACTATGAAAACTCCAGTGCTCTAAAATATATAACTAGTGAAAAACAAAAAGTTAACATACCTTTGCCCCCTGCAAGTAGCAAAACAAAAACGTATTGTATATTTGTAATTGTGAATAAAAAACATTAAGAAACACTTAAAAATAGCTAATTGTATAAATTAAATGAACCAAAGCTGACTTTTTGCTCATACTTAAAGGGGGACTTATTGCCTTTTTATTTTAAGCTAATTGCAGATTTTCTACTTAGCAGTATTAAAAAGGGGTCTTAAAAAGTTTAATGCTACGCCAAATATCTTTAAATTTTGAATAAAAATTCGTAAATGATAATGAAAAAATGCAAGAACTTACTTCTTCATCTCGAATATCTTTTAATGTATATGACACTACAGTTATGCCCATATTGACTAAATCACTGCTAGCTACTTCAAAAACTTCTTTGCTGAATTTCTTGCGGTCTTTGTAAATTTCCTATATATTGAACACAGTAATGGATTTATGAATTAATTTTTTTTCTACATTTAAATAAAACTTATCAATGTGCAATGAGCTTTGCCATACCTCAACAGTCATACTGCCCATAATTGCTCGTTGATGACCTTCTAAGGTGACAAGAGCAATGTTGTGGATTTCATCTTCTGTTTTTCCTAAAAACTGTTCGCAAGCTGTTGACAGCATTTCCTCGTTTTGTCCTTGTATTTTCACCTTCACAAAGAGTTTTAATTATATTAGTTTTAATTATTTGGTTAATTATGCATCAACATTTTCTCAAATCTATTTTATTTACCTGTGCGATACCAGTAACTGATATGGGCACACCTTGGGAAGTATATACAGTGGGACTTTCGACCTGTAGTGTCATGGTGTTCAGAGAAATTCTGGAAAATAATATTTTTTTAGTGTATTGTATTTCCTTGACATAGAATCATCAAGCACAATATGAATCTCTATAGTCTCTGTAAAGTTCAGTTAATTGATTCAGCTATGAGACATATTGATCTTAATAGGAATACTTACTTCTGAACTTGCTGGACAATTGGCCAGACAAAAACCCTGCCTCCGGGTACTAACAGCGGTTTGCTGTAGCAACATCCTTAAAAAAATAAAATTTCTTTAAAATTGAAAGTTAGGCATACTATTTGAACACAGCAAATTTTGTATGCACATGAAGCTTTAGTGGTAAGAGCACTGCGTAAGTTAAACTACAGATAATTGTTTCTTATGTAAAAGCATTGCTTGTCATAGAAACAGCTATTATACTTTGCATAATTATCAAAGCATGTACCTTTTCTTCTACGAACAGAGTTTATTTACTATGTACAATATCTTTGCAGACAAATTTTTGTTCTTTTTAGTTTCTAAAACAAGTATGCATCATAGCAACAGCGTATAACTTTTTGCAAACTATTTAAAGAGCCATCAAATGATTGGAATGCAGCAGCGATACTAAGTGTATCCATAGTTTATTCAATTTAATGTAGAAATAATGTGCGCATCAGAGCTTCAAACAACATTTGGACAATACAGGTTTTGACTATTGGGCAGAGCCTGTCCATTATAATTAGAATTCAAGCTCCATATCCCAGTCCAGTCAAGGCCTTTACTCCACTATACCTAACTCCTCGAAATAACAAGCACTGTACAACTCCAACAAAATCAATCAAGTGGAGCCGCAACTGAATTCGTCGGCTCAAAAGAGCCGCCAGCGCTGTTCACACAAGGAAATTACAAAAATAAGCTCGCAAATCGGCTCCTCCCTGACGCTCTGGGGATTTCCGAAATCGCTTAGATACACAATACACTCAGCGGCAGCAGTAGCAGCAGCCGTCACCCTTCGATGCAATAGAGCAAGCAATAGATGACGGCATCGAGTAAATCGCACCCACGTCGCACATCGACAAACTCCCTTCGGTGGCTCATGTATTTACCTGAGACGACGAGGGCCTCGTTAGGCCCGCAAGTAACGAAGCCGCAGGTGTTCATAATAACTGTAACAAAAACAATGTGCAAACTGTAACGACAAGCTGCACGGAGGCACTGCACGCGCTACTATCGGAAAAAGGAGGAGACGCGCGGCGCGACGACGACGCTCCACTATAATACGCGACTGGCTCGAGTTGCGAGAAAGAGAGAGAGAGAAGAGATGCGCGCGAGGCAAGGGGAGTATATAGTCGTCGGGACAGGCTCGCGCGCGTGTGTGCGATGCGGGGAAAACCCCTCGTTACACCGCACCACACTCGCTGTATATCTATACGTATAGAGCGTGTATGCACGGTTAAGTAGAGCTATGACGAACTCCCTTTAGATTTTTCTCTGTTTTGCCTCTCCCACTACTCTCGCGCGCCCATCGTCGCCGCAGCCCCACCTCTTGTGATGCGATCAGCCAAGTGTCACAATTGGGTTTACTCTATACAGATATAGCTTTAAAGTATACAGAAGCGCAGTAATGCGGTATCTATCATCTATTTAGATATAGTGCGGCAGGGGCCGGCGCATAACAGTGCGAAGCTGCATTTTTTAACGACCACAATCTCACGTAGGCTATTATTTTTCGTTCGTTAGGGATACTTTGCTGAAGTTGCCGAATTATAATTCTTTACTCAGAATAAGTTATTACGCGCACTTGTTTAGCGCCGCTATTTTTATTTTGAATATTACGTCGTCGTCGTCACGCGCGCTTGCTTTTTCGTATCATCAAATATATACTGTTGCTATATTATAGTACCTAATAGATTGGATATACAAGCACTCTATGCGCGATAAATTTAATTAAAGAAATGAGGTTGAAATAATATTCGCGTAAGATCAATCTACGTGGAATTTTATTAATTATATAACTCGGTATTATTAATAATAATTAGGATATATGTGTTATAGTACTTAAATCAGATGATTTTCACTGCTATGCAGGGTATGCTATTTTCGATCCGAAACTCCGAAATGCATTTTGGAGCAAGCGACTATACTCCATTATACATACCGGAGCCGTCGTTGTATGAATCAATATTTCAAAAATAATGGCATCGTAATTATAAATTCGTAAGACAAGTTTTTCATTAGCCTTTTTTCCTTCTCGAATTCCTGCTTCTCAACGAACTGCAGGAGCTTGGAGGTCGATTTGGCGAGATCGCGTAAGGGCTCATATTATGAATACGAGGCATAGCTGGTATCGCTGATTGACAAACTATGGGCTGGAAAGTTATGTCTCGAATAAGTCGAGGCGTTTGCTGATGGCAGCCACTGAGAGGCTTCTCTGATGCACTTGATGGATTTTCCATGCTCTCTGGTTTGAACTGTAACTCAATTATAATAAAGAGAATTCGAGTGATGTCAAGGTCTGGACATTCTTCCTTTTGCCTCTTGTGATGAAAATGATAAAATTACTGAACTATAACTTGAAGTTGAATTTTTCAAACACTTTTTGTTTTCGTTCTATATTCTTATTTACAAAAGGTCTCTTTTCGCAATCGAGCTTACGTATAAAAAAATTATATATGATTTCTATACATCATTATTTTAGTTTCCTAATGTAATAATACTCTAAAATCTCCGAAATTGTTTTTTAAATCTTTCGTAATGGTAGTCATCAGTAGCCTTTTCGTCGTTATCTTTGCGTTTCTCTTTAGAGTGCGATGCTTGGGCTGCGTGCCTTTTTGCGGCGGCATCTTGTTTTCGTTTTTGCACGTCTGCATCTTCAATATTAACTGCAACAGAAATAAATTGTTATAAACTTATGATATAAATTATAAAAAATATTTGTATGCAATACCAAGAAAAATGTCATACATCTATTATGCTGTACAAAATTCACCGCCATATTTGTAGGCACGAATTGCGATGGTCCGTCTTTTTTCCTGTGTCTATCCCATAAAAGTTTTAACTTGGCTTCCTCTGTAGCTTCAATATTTCGAATTTTAGCTCTAAAGAAACAAATAAATAAAACAATATTAGAGTTAGTTTGATGATTTAAATAAAAAGAAAATATACCTCAACAGCAGAATGACTTACTCTATACCAAGATCAACTTCAGGGATACCAGAAAGCATTTGATTAGATAACATCTCTTCACTTTTATGGGTAGAACTTTGTCTCAAATGTTCAGGTACTGCTTGAAGAGCTGCTTCTTCTGGAGAACAGTATGTTGGCTTATTTTTATTTGACTTATCCTCTTTTTCACCGTTATTTTTCTTTTTTCTTTTTGACAGTTGTTCTTCTATATATTTAACCCTGAAATAATAGATGTACATTGTCAGAACATCTACTTCTACAAGAATTAAATTGATGAATAAAATATTTACATCTCTTCATCTTCATCTCGCTTATTTGTCTCTGCGTTAAATTGAGTACCAATGCCAGTGTCATAGGCATCATCTTGCTTGCTGACATTTTTCAACGCTGCCATATTTACCATTCCACCAGTTTTGACATTGAATGGATCTGACTAAATTAAAAAATAATAAAATTACAGACACATACAAAATAAGCTTGTAATATTGTTTTTCCAAATTGGATAATTAGTACTCACAGCAGCTATTGAATCATTCACAACTTCCCCCAAAGCTAATCCAGCGATGTTCACGCCTTTGGGCCTTTCCCTCAGTCTTTGCAGCGTTTTCAACTCCTCCAACTTTGACCTTTGACAATTAAGAAAATTTCGATTGAATTTAAATGAAGTTCTTTAAAAGAATATGAAAAACATTGTATGTGAGGATGGAGTTGATCTTACCTAACCCCTGTTTCTTTTTCATCACTGTTGCTTTCATCAGATGATGCACGTCGTTTTCTTAGAGGTTTGCGACTTTTCTTTTTAAATTCAATTTTCACCGACGTTGTTTCCTCGGAATCCGACATTTTTATTTATTTATTTTTAAGTTCCAGATCAACGCAGTAACTATCAATATTAGCTTGGATCACGGTATAAAGCATATCAGCACATCAACATCGCATCGTCAGAAAGAACTGTGCGCCTATATGTCTACACAAATAAACATATGACAACCTAACCTCAATTGGTAACAGTAGGGGGCAGTGTACAATATAGTGTATGCTGAGTGTATTAGGTACAATATTTAGGCCCTGGCCACACAGACGCGCGCGTATGCGACATGTTCCACAATGTTTACCAAATAACAATCCACATAGACATGTGCCTCGAGAGTACAACTTAGGAATCATGGAAAGAGATAGAATAATACGAGTGTACTAACTAATAAACATGTTTATATACATTTTTTAAGGTTGCGTGTATGTGTGCATTGCTATAATAGAAACTTTTTAGTATTTACCTTGTTCCACGATATTTAAGATTTGGATTTTGAGACTTTCAAAGATCTCTTACTCTTCGAGTACTTTTATAACATAAATTTATATAAAAAATTAATAGTAATCAACATTGTAAAAAAAATTTAAGAAATTCATAATTTTGTACGTTTTTTTATTTGTAATACAAATAAATTATAAAAAATAACAACAATATTTATTTATTTACTAACAAGATGTGTTTTTAGAGTATTATAGTAATACTCGAACTCCCACAAAGGGCTGGGATTCAAATGTATAACCGCGATCTGAAATAGGTGTGTTCGCAAACCACGTTCTCACTTCTCACGAGCCGCGCGCTGCGCTGAGAAGCGGTTTTCATTATGTCATCGATGTTATCTCACTCTCACTCTCACTATAACTCCCTATGGAATACGGCCCCAGGGGCCGTATTCTATAAGCCAGTTACGAGAGTGAGAGCTGGTGAGAACGAGATAGGGTGTCACTCTCACCAGTCACCGCTAGATGGTGACTCGGATTGGAGCGAATGACGAGAGAGTCAATAATGTTTTTGACATGGAATGGTTTTTAAAAACCGTATGAAGATGCATTTAAAAATACACATTATTTTTTTTTGAAAAGGGTAAATAACCACAATAAAAAGTAATAAAGAATAACATTCAAGATTTTTTTAATATTAAGGTCGATTTATTTTTAAATTGGAATGTTTACCAATATATGGAGAGTCATTAAAAGAGCTCGAAAACTTATGTATGAACCACAGAAGTTTGCTGAGATTGTAAATGCTTGTGCAATATTGTACAATTACAGAAAAAGACACGGGTATGACTAGTTTTTATAAAAAGTGAATAATTATTATTTATATATTATTGCCCTAATTATTATTTTAAAATTAATTTTTATTTTTCAGCATTGTTGATGATCCTGTGCTACGAGTAGCCCCACGTAATCGACCAGTACGTAACCGCAACATGGATCATCCTGCAGGAATATTAAAAAGATCTTTATTATTTTTCTTTATTACTCTTATTATGATTATTTATCATTTTTTTTTAATAAAATAATATGTATTTTTAAATGCATTTTTATACGGTTTTCAAAAACCATTCCATGTCAAAAACATTGACTCTCTCGTCATTCGCTCCAATCCGAGTCACCATCTAGCGGTGACTGGTGAGAGTGACATCCTATCTCGCTCTCGCTCTCGTAAATGCTACTTATAGAATACGGCCTCAGGAGCCTTGGCCTTCTTACCGCCACATTGTGGCATGCTCTATACGAACCTATA